>CM031243.1:296347581-296947581 GCA_018340775.1 Taxus wallichiana var. yunnanensis | reverse complement strand
AAGAAGTGGTTCATTTTAAGCCCCAAATGAAAAATGTCATTTAGACAATTAGAAGAAAGGAATATTACCAAGGAGAAGATTAAATGTGTAATTTTTGAAATGAAAGAAACACACAAAAATGTTTTCCCTATATGAAGAAAATGCAATGAACCCAAGAGAGGGTCCCACCGGGCATGCCAAAATGTTTCACCGTTTTCTTTAAGTTTTTAGGACGAAATAAATAAGGGTGTGGGCCAAGGAGGAATACCTATTGCGATGGTTGGTTTGAAGGTTGTGTGCACATTCTAACTTCTCGATCCAATGTTGACTGTGAGAGCTTCCTTTTGGCTAGGAGGAACTACCTGAAATACACAACAAGACCACAAAAAGAGGATTAAATAATATATGTCAGTGGGCTACCTAGCGTGTGCTAGATCTAGGAAGTGTGATACTTCCTCGGTGGTAGTCAACCCATTGTTAAATACAATTTAATGTAAGAAACAATGTAAGTAAATAGAATCCTATTGTAATTGATATGATTTAGGTATCTCATCCAAATACAATAAGCAAGTCTAACATAACAGGCTAGGTTATGATCAGATCTGGAGGTGGGGTAGTTGGTCAGGGTTCTGGTACTAGTTAGGGTCGGGTTATGGGTCACTTAGGTTGTTTGGGTGAAGATTCTTAGGTTTTTTTATTGATAGGATGGCAAAACATAGAGACCGGTATCGGTCAGATATAACCAATGATAGTTTAGAGAGAATTGACAATGGTCATGGGTAAGCCGAGCATCGTGACGCTCGGGATGATGGTTAGACAAAGATAAAAGGGAATGGTGAGGTCTGTGGGGATCTTAGGAACATTCAGAGATGTATAAATGTCATGTATAGATGATCAAATGGTATGGTGGTGAAAGGTTGAGTTTGTAGGAAAGTGAATGGTGGGGGAATGGAGATGCTAATAGAAAATGATAATAGATATGACAAAAACCTTTAAAACAAAACAAGGATGGAATGACATAGGTGATAAACACACGTCATTGAAATTCTGAGTCCAATGGTTGGTTAGTGGTGATGATTTATCAGTGGGATGGAGATTGGTGTCGCAGTGGTGCTTCCCAGAATGCTACCGTGAGAGCAATACCTCTAGATATGTCTTGATGTTTGCTATGGTTTCTTGGATGTGTGAAAGAGCTGGTTCTTACTTGAATGCAAATCTCCCTTTGCTTCAAAATTTGAGAATGTGGCCAACCTCTCAAATAAGGTTACCAAAATGGTTATATGGTAATCGAAAATGGTTTTTGGTTGATCGGCATTGGTTTCGGGAGGACCGGCGTCGGTTAAGGCGGGATTTCCTAGGTTTACTAAAAATGATAGATCTTGCCATCATTTGGGCTAGATCTATCCATTTATCATAGATCAAAATGGTCGTTATCTTTTAATGAGTGGGAATGTGGTTAGAGGAATAATAGACATTGATTTTTAGGGTTGAACTAAGTCTTAGTTAGTTATGGTGAGTAGATAGATACTAAAAATAGGTTTATAATGAGGTGTCTAGGTGAGGTGGTGGGGTGAGGTGTCTAGGTCAGGTGGAAATTGGTTTAATTAAGATAATTAAATAATGAATAAAGTGAGGATGATTATTAATTTAATTAAAGTGATTAAATTAATATTAATGTGTGATGTAAGGGTCATGGTTAGGTAAAAGTGTTTAAGTTAGTTGTTCGAAAGGGGGCCAAGGGGAGTGACCCAATTTTGGTGTCTACAATATGATATAAATGTTGTATAGGTGAGTGAAGTCTATATGCATGTGACTGATGAGTATATTTTAGGCATTATGGTTCAACAAAATGTGTAGGTGATGGAGACCTATGTGAAGAAAACGTGGCGGTAATGTACACTGACGTAGAATAAAACGAGGTGGTGACTTGCGTTTAGATGTAGGAGTTGTCATAGTGAGGGATCTAGATCGATATACTATACTAAGCAAGGCGATAAGACTGCATAGGTCATGTGTGAGAAGGTGAGTTAAGAGCAAATTTTACTTTAGGAGTGATAAACCATGGAGAATTAGATATACTAGGTGATTCATTAGCAACTGTGAGAGGAAAGTGCAACCATGGAGTATATGGAGGTACACCATTGATAGAAATGACTTGATTATTGTGAATGAATTTTAGATGTAAATGATTCATGAAGATGATAGAATTAGACCTAAAAATCTAATTGAGGCCTAAAATCATGTCACACCCATCGACTATTTGTCCCATAAGGAAGGGCACCAACATAGTAAGAGGACTCGAATGTTTGCATGAAAGACTAACTATGTCATAAGAATTGAAACTAACACCTAGTAGCTTCAATACATGATTAGATCAAACAAAAAATCAAGATAAGAGCTTAGAAAACTAACTTCTTTGCATGCAACATGAATGAAACAAACTAACATGCTAAGTCATTTTACTCTTTAGATTGCTAACTAAATGTGAACCTAGTTAGATCCTATAACAATCAAATTGGGTTTGTTGTTTTGCTTCAAGATGGTGAAAGGATCTCTCTAAACAATGGCTACAAGGCCATGTTAGATATTCCTCTACTAACCAAACATGAAGAATGGATGCAAGGTGAGCAAGCTATTCCAATAATGGAAGTAAGGCTCAAGATCATATGTTTTTATATGAGATACTATCAAAAGTATGGTGTTCATGGTGTAAAATTGAAAGGGATGCACTAGGCTTGTATTTATAGGTTTCCATTTGGGAAATTTTAGAATCCTAGTGCATGTGGGACAAAAGGTAAAGCCAAAATAGACTTTTACAAGTCAATGCACTTTTGATTAGATTAGGAGCTAATTAATCTTTTAGGATTAATTAAGGATCCTAAGTAGGCTTAGGAAGATTTTTTGAGAGCATCTGGAAGGGGTTTGGATAGATTTTAGAAGTTTTGGAAGCGGTATTTATCCAATAAGAAGTTTTATTAGTTAAATGACATATTAGAGGCTTAATTAACATATAATTAGCTAATTAAGAGAATTATCAGTAATCAAAATGTCATTAATTGGCCTCCTGAGTGAATTAGAAGCATAAGTAGCTAATGAAGTGTCGTTATTTAACCAAAGTGAGAGTGAGTGAAGATCGTTAGTGAAATTTAAGTTTAAAATTACTTTTATTGAAATCTAGGTGTCTATATTTTCCCCTCTTTAGGGTGGTGTAAGCGATGCCACTTCAAATATAGTAGACAAGTATATAGGTAAGTAAATTTTGAAGGGGTAGAAGAAAAATTAGTAGAATGAAGGATGCCCCTCGAGTGTTGATGGGGTGATGAAAGAGGTTGATCGATGATCAAAAAGATGAAGAGGAAAGGCCAAAGTGGGGGAAAATCCCATTTCAATGGGAGACAGATGGTGATATACCGATTATCAATATAGAGTAGAGGTTCGGGCCTCAATCCCGCATAATACCAATATGAACTCTTTTGTTGAAAACATTCATGTGGGTATCGTTATGAAGCACAAGATATGTTTTTCTTAACAAATTTGTTGGAAATGATTTATAGTAGGTGATCCCTATTTCCCTAAGTGAGTTAGAAGAATAACGTTGATAGAAGAGAATGATAGGGAAGAAAAATGAAGATGAAGAGAATGGAAATAGCTTGCATCCAACTAATGTAAACAACTTTATTTCATCATATTGCTAATGATCTACATCATCAATCCTTTATTATAATATATGAATACAACAAAAGTGTAAGATGACATGAAAATCCATAATACAAACATTTGTTCATTGCTAAAAATTCTTAACTCAATGCAACATACATAATGCAATGTAATACGAGAAAGTAAACAAGCTAACCTAACAGGGAAAAAAAGTACAAACACACATACTCAAACAAACAACATTCAAGACAGTTGTATAAATGTTTTTGTTATCAAGCTTCAATTTCAACCTATGTGAATTAACAAAAAGGGTTAAGAATGGCACCCCTAGAGCAAGGATACGTGCTTAGGTGAATAAATGGGGGACGTATAAGTCCTATGAAAAAGAAATCATGCACTATAAAACTATACCAAGTAACACATTCATGTAAGGGAAGGCAAAGATAGTAAGCAAACCATCTTTTGTTAATGGAGGAAAGATCAAAATGATCTGCAATTCGTGCACATGAACATGAGAGAACCAAAGAGAGATGTTTTGTAGGATGATTTTCAATGTTTGAGTATGATGCATGTGATATAGGCTTCAACTGCGTGCATGCTTGTTACCGATTTTTTATTTATGTGATTTTTTCAAATTTTTAGGTTTTTGTGAAAGTTTTATATTGTTTTTGAGTTTTTATGGAAACATTTTTGAATTTTTGATTTGTCCAACTAACATATTTGAATGTTTTGGGATTTTCAAAATTTATGTGAATGTTTTTGTGATTTTTGAAATATTTGAATGTTTTTTACGAAAGCTATGTGCAAGAAAACGAAGAAACATGGATGCCTCCAGTGATAGATGGGATGTACAAGGGTAGAATGCCACTCGTATATATAAGATAGGTGATGATGCAAAGTTTCCCCCAAGATTAGATGGGAATGTACAAATAAAAACTCTTCAGCAGCAAAATTTGGATCGGGGCCAATATGGATAGGTCCACCATGATGATGACCTCTAACCAATGAAGTGTTATGGAAGGAGCAAACATGCCCCCAGTGTAAGTTGGCCAAGAAGCACATGATAGAAAGGAAGTAGAAGATTGTTTTTGTGAAAGGTGATAAGGTTCCCACGAACATGGAAAAAAGGTAATCTTATATACATGAATGTTCTAAACGAAGTAGAAGAACAACGTTAATTACATGTAAGGACATGGAAAATGTAGCTAGAAGTCTCGCGATGAAGAAGTGATTAGCCAAAGGCACAAATTGTGAGACAAGATACAAACTAAAGTAAGAATCTCAACAAGGTCCAAAAAAACAAATAGACACTTGGTAATATAATAATCCTACTTTTTCATAGATATCTAATGTGTGCATGTGAAAACTTATTATCTCTTGAGAGGAAGATTTAATAGACAACAAGTGAAGATACCTTAGCCAATATGTAGGAATGATTTATTTTCAAAGTTGATTCATGAATGAAGGGTGGAAGGAGAGCCATACATAGCTCCGCTTCCAACTGGACATCCATAGCTCCAACAGAGATGTAGTTGATTCTACTGCAACATTTCTCTCTCACCATGACAGGCATCCATATCCCAGGTAGAGATATTGGAAATACCCCAAGAGAGTTATATATTAATTTGCTTTTTACTTTTGATTTTTGATTGATTTTTGGTTCTTTTGCTTTCGAAAACTTATTTCATCTCTCTTGATTGTTTTGACAAGGGGTTAAGAATCACTTATGTCTTGATGGAAGGATGTGGAAGTGATTGCAATGACAACATTGGCTAGTATCAACAAATATGTCCAAAAGTTCTTCACAACAAGTTTATTAGATGTTGATTGTGATAGGATCTCTAAGAGGTCAGTCATTCTTTAATTTACCAAGGTGATGAAAGACCAAGGTCAAACAGATACCATAGAGATAAATGTCACAAAATGTGTGTGAATAGACTAACCAAAATATCATCAAAGGGATGAAAATGGTGGATTCCTTACAGAGGAATGAAAAGAAAGGGAAGAAAGAACATCCATGTGTATACAATACTTGATTGCAATGTTTAATCTTTGTACCTTTGATTTTTATAATTTTTAATTTTTCTCATTTTTTTGTATTTTTGAAATTGGAACCAGCAATGTCACTATATGTGATAGGATCCAACAACGATTTTTGTGATTTCTTTGATAAGAAAGACTAGGCATGTTTTCTTTTCAAGAGTTATATTATCTCCAATCTCGATAATCATAGTGAGTTCATACTAAACAAATGACTGCGATTTATCTTGAAACATGGATTTCACATATGGGAGCTTGAGTTCCCTATCTGAGGTTTATTCACTTTACACCATACTTGATGGTTACATTGGTGTGCATTCTTGAATTGTGTTTTATTCTGAACCTTATGGTTGTTTGAATTGTTAGGAGCTTTTGGAATTTTTGATCTTAACTTGATAAAGAAACTATTTGGGTTTCTTATAAGCTAATACATGGCTTTTCTAATCCTGAGAAGTGGGAGAAGAAAGTGGATGTTTATAATTGATGTGAGGAAGGAAGGTGGGCTTGCCACAATCATTGATAGAAGGATAATGTGATGGAAGAAAAGGATACAATCCAAGAATTGAAGAGGATGGGCTACTAAGAGGTATCCAGAAGACGACGAGCTACTAGGAGCTGTCCCATAGATCGATGATGAAGGGCTACCTGGGATGTGGCCCAAGTATAAAGAATATGGGTTACCTAGAGGTGATCCAAAAATAGAAGATAAAGGGCTACTTAGGATATAGCCCAATAATATAAGGAGATGGGATACCGGAGGTGATCCACAAATAAAAGATAAAGGGATACTAAGATGTGGCCCAATAATAGAAGGTAATAGGCTACCAGGAGGTGACCCCCAAATAGATGATTAAGGACTAGTAGGAGATGGACCACATATAGAAGAATATGATGGGCTACCAAGTGGTGATCCAAGGTGAGATTTTGATTAAGGAATCATGATAGATAAATATTGATTGGGTAATGAAAAGATAGGTGATGAATCATTGTCATACCTAGGCATTTCTCCATGAAGAATGTGAAGATGGAAGAATGAGAAGGATCAATTTCAATGATCCTAAGGTCTTCCTTTGTTTTTGATAAAAAGAATCAACTTCTTCTCCATAATACATGAATGCATTGAGGTCTAAATATAATCCTTACCCATGGTCCTCAAGAGGCAAGTCATCGTGTAACCCCATGAATTCCTTGATTGTTTCTTCATTCGAAAGAAATTGATCGGTGTGGGTTTTTGTTTTTTGACCATAGTAGATTGATTAGAAGAAAGGGGTCTAACTGGTGTGGAAGACTTAGAAGATGATGACTCAAAATACAAAGTAGATTTGGATTCATATGTCTTGTGAGTAGAAGAAGATGTAGATTTGAAATTGGTTGGTATTGGCTTTCCTAGAAGATGACACAAAGGTCTTTGGGACATAAAGAGGATCGTGTAAAAATTCCATAGATTGTGACATAGAGTCAACTTACATGATTGATAAGAGGAATCTTGAGTCGTATGGATATTCAATGTAGGAATATGTTTTCGAGGTGACCGATAAAGGGGCTCCTACGAAGAAAGGGAGGACCACGACTTAGGGGTCGAATTAGAATAATGATGAGGAGAATTTGTGGTGACAGAAATCCTTATGGGAAGAAAAATTTGTTTAGGATCTGGGAAGAATGCGAAAGATAGTTCAAGTTAGAATCATCAAAATATTGAGAGGAATAAAAAGAATAGTTTGGATTAGAATAAGAAGAATAACATGGATTAGAAGCATCATAATATTTAGAGGAATCGGAGAATAATTTATATTAGAATCCTCATAATCATACCACCGACTATGAGATGAAGGTAGAAAATGGAGTAACTAAATGAGTTTTCTAGCATGAAGAACCAAATGAGGTTTAGTCGTGATAGGCGTATTTCAACATGAATGCCTAAACCTAGGTTCCCTATCATAAAAAGAGTGAGGAACCACGTGATAGTCAGTCATTATTGGCATCATTAGGTCCAAATTCCTAGACCTATATAGTGTGATTGAACTCTTTCATGGTAAAGGAAGTTTCGTGTTGATTCGAGCAACATAACGGCAACCAACTAGACATTTTGTAAGTATGGAGATGCTCGTGTGATTTTTTTAAGGGATATAAGGAAAACATACATCGTAATGATATAATTTAGACAAGGTTTTGTCTAATGTGATTAAGGGTATAACAAACCTAAGTGAAACATGTGACAATTGTCAAGGTCTCAAAAGTATGTCAACATTGGTTTAAAGAATAATGAATCAAGGAATCAATGGATTTTCCTAGAATAATTCTACAAGGTTGATAACACGCAAGGAACAATCATGCAATTTTGGTAAACCAAAACCAATATACAAGGAAATACACCTAAGAAAAAAAAATTCAATGGTAGTTCGACATAATATGATCAACATAATGTCAACACTTAAGTCAAGTTCAAGATAAACAAGGCGTAAGTATTAACAAGGGGTTGATGTGACTTCCAATCAAAGTATACTATAACTTGTTTAGATACAAACAAGGCTTAAATCCCAAAAGGTGGAGGTTACGAATGTGAGCTATGTAACAAAACCACTTAGATATGTTAACCAAGATTTGTGTAAAGAGAGATATTAGTATTGAAGTAATATTGATACGACACAAACAAGGTAACAACACTCTTCGAGGTTGAGGTAATGTTTGAAATAAAAAAATGCCAAAGTATACCATGGAATTGTGAGGATGCAGGCAGAGGAACGTTATAATCTAGACACTTAGATAACATTTATGAGAAACACAACATAAGTATCGAAATTGTGTCGAGTTGATGTGAACAATGTAACACTTCAAAGGAAGATCAATGATGAATCAAGTCTAGCTACAATGAAAATATTGACTTGGGTATCAAGATCAAATGGCTATCAAGATGAGAAGATGTACCAACACACTTTCAACATTTACCATCCAATCTCAAACAAGGATGAATATAAATGGGTGCAAAAGTGGTGGACACAATCAATCAATAGCACACGTATGTTTCCCCTCTTTTGATAAAAAATATCAACAAGAGAGAAAAGGAGTAAACTAAGTGGGGGTAGCAGAATGTACAATCTAGACACTTAGATCACATTTGCAAGAAATGCAACGTAAGTATCAAAATTGTGTTGAGTTGATGTGAATAATGTAACACTTCAAAGGAAGATAAATTATGAATCAAGTCTAGCTATAATGAAAATCTTGACTTGGGTGTCAAGATCAAATGGATATCAAGATGAGAAGACGTACCAACACACTTTTAACATTTATCATTCAGTCTCAAGCAAGGACAAATATAAACGAGTGCAAAAGTGGTGAACACAATCAATCAATAGCACAAGTATGTTGCCCTCTTTTGATCAAAAATATAAACAAGAGAGAAAAGGAGTAAACCTAGTGGGGGTGTAAAATACTTGGCATCACTTTGGCAAAGTTTTGCTTCGTCTTAAGACAAGTGAAAAACTAAGAAAAAGTAACACCTTGCAAATTTTGTGATGAATGACACTTAGTTCAAACTTTTGATGGACTCTCCCCTTGTTCAATAAAAAAATTCAATTCCGAAAAAGTTCTTACTTCTCGAGAGTTCTTTAGAACACATTTGGATTTTAGTCAATCAAGTTGGCCTCAAGACGAAATGGCTTCCTATTTGGTTCTCTTAACTAGGTGTCACAAACTATCTCTGTGAGCTCGGTTTTCCAAGGAATTCGCAATGACTAAACCTTGGAGTATCCCGACTTTACTTTACCCCCTTTAATACAATGAGTAATAAATGCGTTTAGTTGTATTTTCACTGAGGTCGCGTGAAGAAATTTTTGACGCTACTCTCACAAGTGCTTACTAATCAAGTAGGTAAGTAAGGTGCTTCCTGTTTTGTCCATAAGGTTCACTATTGTGTGGACTACTTTGGGGTTCTTAGGAGCATCCCTCTTGTTATCTTAAGGCTTATGCCAAAGGGAGTTTCTCCTAGTTCAAAGTGGACAAGCCGTAACTCTTAACCGAAACCTACATATACAATGTGTTTATTGATGAGTGTGATGTGTTTTTATCTTTTGGATTAAGAAATAAGGTTTTGCACACCATTGGCAACCTATAACAAACGTGTTAGTTTTTTTTTAGATCCTGATTTTTTTCACAAGTGTATTCTTGGTCCTTCATGCAAAGATTAGTAGTTCTCCAAATGATCAAAACATCATAAAAAGAGGATAAAACATTGTTTCTGATTCTTGAGATCATCCTAAGACACATGAGAAGAACATATGCAACAAGGAATCCTACTATATTGTGAAATGGAAAACTTCATAACCTAAGTGCATAAGCAATTATTTTTAACCAAGTTGTTTTTTCTTTCCCTTAAGCTTAATGAAATGTTTTCTGAAAGCATAAGAAAGGTATAGAATCATTTTTATTCCCAAGATCACCTAGAAGGTGCGAGGGAAGAGCATATGCAATTTTATCCTTATAAATGAAAATGTGACATTCATTAACTTATCTAAACAAGTTAGCACAAAGCATGATCTCATATACCCTACAAATCAATAGTCAACTTTAAGAAACCCTGCAAAATGTTAGAAATATCAAAGACCAAATTTTACACAACATTTAGACATGTTTAGAAATGACTAGTTTTCTAATAAAGGAGACAATAAATTTTTTGTAAGTCAAAATCCTAATCTTATGTTTACATTACGTAGTTCACTTCAATACCTTTCCAATGCAAAAAAATGGAGTGGTTTGAGTTCGAGATCAAACATTATGGCCTCCAGAAAGATGGGTTATGCACATAGTTTAACACCTACACACCCAAAATGACATATACGCGCCCTTAATGACATATACACACGCCCGAGAAAAAAATAGATAGTGTAAAACCTACATGCCTAGAATGACATATACACACCCTTAATGACATATATGCACCCAGAGAATGACATATACACGCCCCTAATGACATATACATGACTCTAAGAAACAAAATAAACAATGTAACACCCATGCACCTATAATGACACATACGTACCCTAATGACATATACACGCCGCTTAGAATGTATATGCACCCCTTAGAGTGTATACATGCCCCTTAGAACATATCGTTCCCCTTCCTATAGATCACTAAAATACGGGATTTTTGACAAAAAAATTGTCAAAAACTCAAAACTTTGTTTATTTTGTTCAATTTTGACAGCACCTAACCTCCTTGATCTTACAAAGAGCATAAAACCCAAGCAATTATAACTAAACTAGTTAAGAAAGCCTATGTTTAACAAAAATGCAAAAGAGGGTTAGTTTAAACAACTTTGAAACAAATCTTGAAATAAAAGACAAAGGACTAGGGATTAGTCCCACTGGGCGTGCAAATGTATGCATGAAAGACTAACTATGTCATAAGAATTGAAACTAACACCTAGTAGCTTCAAGACATGATTAGATCAAACAAAAACATCAAGATAAGAGCTTAGAAAACTAACTTCTTTGCATGCAACATGAATGAAACAAACTAACATGCTAAGCCATTTTACTCTTTAGATTACTAACTAAATGTGAACCTAGTTAGATCCTATAACAATCAAATTGGGTTTGTTGTTTTTCTTCAAGATGGTGAAAGGATATCTCTAAAAAATGGCTACAAGGCCATGTTAGATATTCCTCTACTAACCAAACATGAATAATGGATGCAAGGTGAGCAAGTTATTCCAACAATGGAAGTAAGGCTCAAGATCATATGTCTTTATATGAGATACTATCAAAAGTATGGTGTTCATGGTGTAAAATTAAAAGGTATGAACTAGGCTTGCATTTATAGGTTTCCATTTGGAAAAGTTTAAAATCCTAGTGTATGTGGGACAAAAGGTAAAACCAAAATAGACTTTTACAAGTCAATGCACTTTTTGATTAGATTAGGAGCTATCTAAAGCAATCACATGTGTACAATGCAATGTGAACGTCGAACGGTATATGTTATTTGATTTAGAGGGATAGTTATTACTTTTGTAGTTGATGTTGATAAGGGGTGTGATTGATTTTGTAAGTGTAGGAATATAGATGAAGCATTACATTTAAAGGTTTTATCTCTACATTTCAAATTTGTTACAAATTTGTATATATACATTTACAAATCTTATATCATGAGTGGTAGCATTTTGTAGACTATTTTATTTGAACTAAGCATGAATACATGAAGACTTTTGTACATTTTCATATTTTATATCATGAGTGGTAGCCTTTTGTGGCCAATTTTTTTGGCACTAAACATGATACAATATCTTCATCATGATTGTAACTCGCATATTGTTCACGAGGAATGAGAAGACTTCTAACATTCTTTTGGATGATAGATTTGAAGCACATTTTCACACTTTGGCATTGCCAAATGCATTTGCTCGACCAAAACCCACAACTCTACCTATGTTATGGGTATCATTGGTTACATTAACCCTGAATATGCAAGAACATCAAGGCTTGATGAGAAATCTAATGTATACAGATTAAGGGATTTTTCTTTTGGAGTTGCTTAACGGGGAAGGAATTTGTGGACGATAACTCAAATTTACTTTAGTTGGTAAGATTTTTGTTTGTTAATTTTATTTCGGAGCTTACACTATGCATTGTTTAAATATTTTCAAGGTTTGTTGTCTGGAGCATGGAGCAATCAAATGTGGTCACCATGAGCAATCTTTAGCCAAGAGTCCGGTCTCACTTGATCTTCTTTGATGATCCTATACGAAAATTGACATTTAGGTTCTCCAACAATCCATTTTAATCAAAAGGTTAGAGATTGATTGGATTCTTCTATTTCAAAATATGAATCTACAATGTACAAATCCATTTTTCTTCATAACATAATCATTTTACTCACCATGTAGGATGTCCCACAGACTTCCATTTACCATGTAATCATAAAACAATAGGTTTCCATGTGGAGAAAGTGAATATCCATGCAGACTCATAAGATTTCGATGCTTGATGCTTCCAATTGTTTCAACTCAATTTCAAATTCATGCAAGTTTTGTGGGTAGTGATTGTACAATCTCTTTATAAGAATTGGCTTAAAATTCTTTAGAACACATTTATAAACAGTGCTTGTAGCACCATAGCCAATTATATATTTCTCGTTTATATTTTATGTGATTCTCATTATGTCATTGTACATGTGAAGAGCCATGTCCATGTGCAGTATGACCAACCTTGGAGAATTTAAATATAACAAATAGATGTATCAATAAAGAAATTCTAATAATATATTGCTTTATGATTTGTTGTCTGTTAATCTATACAATATGAAATAATTTCTAGCCATGTTAGTTATATAATCAAGTATCGATGTAATGTTAGGTTTAGAAATGAATTTTTATAGAAATTAGTAAGTATCATGCCATTCTTGGGTTACTTGTTCAATTGCACCCATTTGTGTTTCATGGTGAAGGCGTACTATTCGCTAGACCAATCAAGGGAGGGAAGAGCCTAAACATCAGGTATATAAGCAAAAATTAAAACCAAATTCTCACTAAAACTTGACTTTATACTATACTCTTTAGGCACAACTTTAATTAAGTACCCTATCATCCATGGATCACATGCTTTATTGGGTCCCAAATTCCCAATTGTGTTCTTTGATAAGGGCTCAACATTCCTCATTTAATCAGTCATAAAATTGAGCCCATTTGTGTCCCAGGGTGATGGTCCACCACTCCAAGTTTAATCAACCAATAATAATTATACCTATCCACTGATCAAAGCTACTACGCGATGAACCTCCCCTGTTTGGAAAATTGCTAAGAATAAGCTTTCAAGAGGAGAGCCTATATCTGGTTATCATGAAGGTGAGCTTTGTGAACACTTGAAAACAACAAGTATAGATGTGTTGGATGACTATGTAAAGCAGTGCTTCCTAGATCTCGCTGCATTTCCACAAGGACAAATCATTTCTGCAAATGCATTGTTAGACATCTG
Source organism: Taxus wallichiana var. yunnanensis (assembly GCA_018340775.1). Lineage (NCBI taxonomy): Eukaryota > Viridiplantae > Streptophyta > Pinopsida > Cupressales > Taxaceae > Taxus > Taxus wallichiana. The sequence goes on along the minus strand of CM031243.1, from coordinate 296,933,935 downwards.
AGTGTATGTTCATGGAATGGATTGGGATGATGCTTTTATGGTTTTATGGGAATTTAAAGCTCGCAGTCTGTTGGAGTTAAAGAGGGATCCCTAGTAAGGAGCATTGTTACTTACAACGAACTATTTTCTATCTTCATTATATTTCTTGTGCTTGATATTGAGTTCCTTGAAGGAAGACAAATTGAGAACAACTTTGTAAAGAAAAGTTCAGCCTAAGTTCTAACCATATAGAGGATTGAAACAACTTATATAATGTTGGTATATTTTTAGGAGTGAGTAAAGTTCACCCTGAGTTGTAGAATTGGTCTTCATTGGAAAATATAAGTAGTCCTTAAATCACCCAGTTTTTAATATTTCTTACCAACGTATTTTTGTAATGTCTGGTGCCAGGGAACCAGGGGTCACTTATGGCAGTGCGCATGGATTATCCCTTTCCCAACATAATGTAATGAGAAACTTGGCCCTGTATTTGGCGAAGTAGGACAATAAGATCCATTATAGGAGACTGTATATGCCTGAAAAACATTATTGCAATCCCTCAAAGTGGCATACAATTTAATTCATGTAAAGCTCAAATTGATTCCATTCACACAAGTGACTACTACAACTAGTCTTCTAGATTGTAATATGCACGCCTTCGATTTTACTCGCATCTCCAAAACATTGAATATTTGTTACTTCATTTCATGTGAAAAGATTGTATATAGAGAATTTTGAAGATTTAATCATGCATTGACTTCAATATTTGTTGGGAATATATAGGTGCAATGGATGACATACTTTGGTCGCAAATGGAGTTCACTAAGGCAAAAGCTTTGACTTTATTTTTCACCTTTGTGAGTGGATATTGCATTCCAACATTTTTACATACAATGAAAAAACTGAAGGTTCTGATTGTTCATAATTACAGTGCACGAAGAGCTAAGTTCGATGGACTGGATGGTTTTATTGGACTTTCTCAGCTTAAAAATCTACAACTTGAAAGGTTGATAGTTCCTCCTTTGTATGACTACCTCAAATTTGTGGGGAGTTTGGAGAAACTATCCCTGAGTCTATGTGAGGGCCTTGGTAAAATGAGTCGATTAGGTGGGGATGAAATGTTCAACATTCCCAGGATTTCAGAAATTAATGTGGACCATTGCAGTGATCTGGAGGAGTTGCCAATAGAAATCTGTTCATTAAATTCCCTGAAAATGTTGTCAGTGACAAACTGCCATCGGCTTGCAAAGTTACCTGATGAGTTGGGGAAGCTTGGTGCACTTAAGGTGCTAAGATTGTGTGCATGTGCAGGCTTGACAGCTCTGCCACCTTCTATCCACAGTCTTCAACAACTGAGACACCTTTCTCAAACAATATCCAAACTCACATTTCTAGAACACGTGATTTGTGATACAAAAAATGAACAACATTTGATGTCTATTTGTAAAACCAACTCTACAAGCAAGCTTATTGTTGAAGTTGTTGAAGAATCATTCAGTTTGGACTGGTTGTTCTATTGACCAAATTACAACTACACACTCTATATGTATGTTCAATTATTGAAACAATAGTTAGTTACACTCATAACAAATCCAACTTGAAGCCCCTGTTTCTGGTTTAAGTTACTATGTTACCTAAAAATGAAAAGTGATGTCAGTTGAATTATGTGCAATTGTCTTGAAAATTATAGGTTTGTATCTAATATCACCAGATTTATAAATGAGCTCCATTAAAATTGAATTTCTTACCCATAATTCATTTCTAAACAACTTTGGAGTAGTACCTAAAAGTTGTGGCCATTATAAATGTGAGAGGAAAGTGGCATCCAAAGTGCTTCTCGGAGATGTGTTCGTTGCCCTCGCTCTTGCTCTTATACAAAAAAATCGTTGAGGCTTATCCACCACTTAGAGTCGGACTTCCCTTTTAGCCTTCTCCGCACAAGCCTGAAGATGACGTTGTTTTTGTTTGGTACTGTATTTTCTATTCTAGAACCAATAGAAGACATTAGCCTCTCCCACATGTCCGTAATCTTGAAGCTGCAGCCTGACCTTCTGTATTTCCTCTCTCTGTGGATTCACTATTCCAAAATTGAATATGCTCTCTAGAATTTGAATCTTCTCGGCCTTTGGATTGCATCTAGGTTTTGGGTCTGGGTATGATTGAAATTGAAGATATTGTTAACCTTCCCTCTGGGCACAAAAAATTGCCTCGGGTTCTTGTAAGTCAAAGTAAGGTGAGCAGCTAAAACATGCAACTGTCGATCCTGCAGACAATACCACATTCAACATGCATAATTTCTTTGCATTCATCATGCAACTATTAAAAGGCAAAAATTAAAAACAGGAAAACAACTCAAAACAATTTTAAAAAGTGAAAACGTCAAAATGGTCGTCAAATTTAATCGAGCGAGAAAACGTCAAAATGGCCGTCAAAATTAGGCCAGTGGCATGAACGACCGGAAAGGCCTTTCCCATAGGGAAATGCCTTGGCATAATTAATCTTTTAGGATTAATTAAGGATCCTAAGTAGGCTTAGGAAGCTTTCTGAGAGCATATGGAAGGGGTTTGGATAGATTTTGGAAGTTTTGGAAGCGAGATTTAGCCAATAAGAAGGTTTATTGGTTAAATGTAATATTAGAGGCTTAATTAACATATAATTAGCTAATTAAGAGGATTATCACTAATCAAAATGTCGTTAATTGGCATCCTAAGTGAATTAGAAGCATAGTTAGATAACGAAGTGTTGTTATTTGACCAAAGTGAGAGGGAGTGAAGATCATTAGTGTAATTTAAGTATTAAAATTTCTTTGATCGAAATCTAGGTGTTTACACCGACTCTAACATGAAACTTGACGACACCATAGGAATTGTTCATCGGATAGGAGATTTGTGAAAGTGGATAGCCAATAGCAACAAGAAGTGGAATAGAACACACATTAATGGGCCATGATGGATCAACCTTGGTGTTATTGATAGGGATAGATCTAATAGAGGCACTAATGTGTAAGTGATTAGAAGAAAATGTCGCATGATAATCGTGGTTAGAGAAAGAAATGATTGGTGGAGAAGTGTCAGTATAAGCAACTAGGAAATCAAGATCCCCCGAGGCACAACGTGATATGTATTATTAGTTGAGGATTCAACCTATTTCTTGTCATGTCTTGGAATCGATTATTGAATATTTTGAGCTTATGATTTTAATTGTCTGGCATAGAGTCCGAAGGCTCTGGAAGCTCAAGTTTGTTGTCATTGATAAGATCTTAGATGATGGTGCGAAGTTTGAAACACCTATTTGTAGAGTGTCCCACACATTAATGATAGTCACATTAAAAGTTCTCATTGTAATTTTGACCTTTTGGATGAGATGGGTCTAATTCAAGAGGGGGAGGAAGTGTAATACTTGTAATATAATTTGTGGAGCAATGGTTAACTTTGTAAATGTATGCCTAGGTGGTTGTGATTGAAGCTCTCTAGTGGTGGATACTACGTTGACAATGATTTTGTGTCAGTTGGCTTGGTTGTTGATGGTTTGAATGTTGATTTATTTTGAAAACATGTAGAAGATGAGGCTTTCTCTTGATATTTAAGCTTTCCTATAGATAAGAGCTTAGTTTTGTGAAGCTTAAGAGTATGACACAAGTGATCAAATGAAGGAGATGTCTCAAATATAACACTCTCTTGAAGAGGTGGTAATAAAATTGAGTGAATAAGTCTTGAAGCTCAGAGTCTGCAAGCACATTTGACATCTTAGCTAAGTTGTTTTTGTATCGCAAAACATAGTCCACTAAGTGTTCACTAGATCCTTGTTTGAATTGTGCATAGGAAATCTTAGAGTCGATATTGATAGAGAAGTGAGTGAGAAAAGCATCAGATAGATGCATGAAAGATGTTACCGAATGAACAGGTAGGTCATAAGCAATACATCATATAATCATGGAGACTTGATGCGGTCTAGAATTTACTATAAATGACCTAGGCACACTAGCACATCACTCAGCCTAAGCTGAGTGCTCACCCAAAGCACAAAGGCACTAGGTCCCTCTTTATGGTTGCTTATTCAAAATGTTAGCATGATGGTGCATATAGGCATTTGATTCATTACCAATAGTAAACAACACATAGTGCATAAACCAAATCTAGATCTTAGAGTATATGTAAGATGAACTAAACAATGACTATAACAAGATTTACCATGCAAGAACCAGATTTAGTCATGTTCAACACCATTATCTAGCCAATATGAACCATTGTATTAAATATTGTAAAACACAGAAGCTTCATACACTATAAAGTATCTTTGTGAGTCACGTGCGCGACAAAACTAAAATCATAACTTCACAATAATTCACTCTCCCTAAACCGTGCAAATCAATACATATATATAGGGGTGGGGACTTTCCCTTCACCACCCATGCACTTCTCAAAATAGGTCACATGCTAATAATAGCCATGCACCTTTACAAAAGGTTGCACAACATGCAAGTGCTCTTAAGAATAGACTTCCTATAGTTAACTCTAAGTATAAATCCTATTATTAGCCTAAACTATACATGACACTAAATTGTTGTTTGTTCCCAAAATACCATTGCGTGGACTGCAAGTCTTCATGTCTTTGTGTGCTCAGCATGCTATCTCCAAGAATAGCCCTTATCCACAAAACGACTGAGTCCTAAATTCAAAGTGTTCTAGTGTGCGCTTATTCTGCTATTCTTCCACACCCTTAAATTCACCTTGATCCAGTGCACACATCCTTTATGTGCCTTCATCTTAGAGCAATACGTTATCTACTTAACAAGACTATGAGGAAAGAGCTTAGTGAGGAGAATGTGATCATCCGCAAAATCTAGAAAAGCCACATGAAATACTCAAAGATGCTCTTGTGGGTCACCATGTCCATTGAAAATGGGAAGCTTGGGGGTACAAAATTAGGTGGAAGGGAGTAAGAGGATATAGTTGGTGTGAATGGAGTATGGAGTAACATAGTGGAATCCAAAGATGGAGACACACTAGAAGTAGCCTGGCGTAATTCATGAATTTTCCTGAAGGTCTTGATAAAGGGAGGCTAAATCTTGGGTGCCAACAGAAGGAGCTTTCCACATATGAGAAACAAGAGGTGGGGTATAGTGATTAGTAGGAGTAGGAACATAAATGGGAATGGTGGAAATGGGTGGAAGAGTGGAAGAAAGTGGTTGAGTAACAATGGTGGTGGGAATGGCAAGCAGGAAGCGTTAAGCTCTGCGATGCTTGTAGCTTCCTCATGAGAAACATACAAAAACAAGTCTATAGTTTGGGGATGCTCAACGATATGATCATTAAGGGATTTAAGATGGGCTTTAGTAAATTCTTCAGAAGATTGAGCCATAGTAATAAGAGGAGAAGAGCTCGAAGTGGAAGGTGGTTTCGAAGGTCGAGTTCACCAAAATGATTAAGCTAAATATGAAATATAAATGCCTAATCTGATGTTATATTAGCAGTAAATGAATGTAATAATGAAATACAGAAATATACCAAAGCAAACTAAGCAATAAATAATGAAACCCTAATGTGCAAAGAAGGGTAAGATGCCTTAGTTGATTCACTAAGTTCTAGAAAGTGCACAGAGTTGGAGGACGAGAGAAATGTGAAGCACTAACTGTCACACTGGAGCTCATAAAATTACATAAGCGGAGGAGCAGGATGGACAAGGCACATGGAGAGGGATAAGGGTGCCCATGAGTGTCCTGCAGTGCGATTATGGGTTCCTAGGTATGCGGAAATGCTCAGAAACCTAAATTCTTAGGGTCACAAGATGTTCATTGATGCTCACCTTTTTCATCGCTACATATTCACACAATGATCATTGGAGTCACCGTAAACCTGCAATGAAGAATGAACCTACAAAACCCTTAGATAGACATCAAATCCTAAAAGGAAATATGTAAAATGAGGGGTCGATTGTCCTCACCACCATAATGGTGGACTTATAACTAAGCATTGCACTACATCTCAAATCCAATGTAGTTCTTTTTGTGTGTGTGTGTGTGGAATTGTGCCCTAGGTTGCTCTTGTGTCAATCACACTTAAATAGCGAGAAATTAGCTATGTGTAGAATGTAATAAATGTGTGCATGGAATAAAATGAACCTCCCTCCTATGAATTTTGATGCATAAAACCATCCCTTTATGTCCCTTATGATGGAGCTAGATGGATGTAATGGAGCTCTTGGATGCCTTTAATGGATGTAACCTTAAGTGGTGATAGCTAATACTTTGTGTTTGGTCCTTATTATGATTACTTAACTTAATATTTATATGATTCTCTTCCTTGAATTTCGTAATTAACCCCAAAAAGGCCAACTAACAAAAATATAAGATGCTCAAATGGCTAGAAAGGACCCAAAAAGTGTGAGTAAAGTAAAAAGGGGACAAGGGCACCCAGATTGGATGAGGCGCTTGGCGGCTGGCGTCTTGGTTTGGGCACTAACATCCAAGATGATAACAAGCTGAAGTATGAAAATTCATACCGAGCATGTGTTGGTCGTCAAATAGGACTTTTAAGAAGAGCAACAGTCAGGGGACAAGAAGTCCCTCCTCTTTAATGGGAGAGGTTCCCTTATTCAGAAATGAACTTATTTACAAATATACAAAACATGATTTTATAGTTGAACTTGGATATTATGAAAGTGTTTTCCACAAGGATCATCAAGTTACAAAAGGACTGAGGAAAGGGAATACGAGGGTGAGCAGAAGAGCAACATGCAGGATTATAGATAGCAGAATAATCCTTTATGTATACGAAGTTGCAGTGAATTTAAAACAAGATCGTTTGTACAAGATGAGATTACCAGACACAAAGTTCTGTAAATAATCTTCTTCAGATTCATTAATCAAGGACACAAAGTTCCTTCTTGGTTATACAAGATCACTATACTCGCAATATTTGAAAATATGCAATCAGTGAGACTAACGAACTAGAAACAAATGATCTTCACGAAATTAAAAGAAAACACAGAGATAACAGAGATTGGATAGACAATGAATGGAAAGCCCTTTTGTATTGATTTCTCTCTGATCTATTTACACTTCCAGAAAATATGCCAAGTTCTTCCTCCTTTCAAAATGGCGCAAAGAAGGCCATTATATAGCTTACAATTCGGTTACTCTTCGTAACCGTTTCTTTTAACTAACGGATAGTCAAGGACCGCCAATCGCAATACCTTAACTAATTACAAGGAATACGAAAGGAATAGGAAGAAGAGAAAAGAATGAAGAAGGAGACAGGTGGACAGTCACTGAGAGGGACCCACCGTCTTCGGAAACCGCTGCTTGAATTTTCTTCCACGTATCAGCTATGTCCTTGCCACGAGGGACACACCAGAATTTTCATCTTGAGGATGACAATGAATATCTTTGAAAACTGATGTAACCAGCGTCTTGAGAGCTTCGTCCTTCTGCCAGCTGTCCTTGAAATTTGATCTTCAGATTGATAGCATCAGAGCCGCAACTTAAATTCATATTTTAGCATATTCGGGTCGAGTGGGAAAAACTAAGTATGAATTGCATTAGGTTCACTTGGGACATGTGAGACGCGAATGCGCGAAACACGCGGTTCGGCCGATTCGGGTGAAACAGGAGAAGACGCACAAATGCATTTTGGGACATTTGGGACGAAAACGCGCGAAGGACGCGGTTCGGGCGAATCGGCCGAAAATGGAACAGTTTGCCCGATTAACTTTGGGACATTTGGGACATGAAAGCGCGGTTCGGGCGAATCGGCCGAAAATGGAACAAAAGGCCCGTTTGAACTTGGGACATTTGAGACAAAAAGTTCTGGAGTACGCGGCTCGGCCGGTTCGGGCGAAAATGGAACAACTCGCACTTTTTGATTTGGGACATTTGGAACAAGAAAGTGCGAAGTACGCGGTTCGGGTGATTCGGCCGAAATTGAAACAACTTGCACAATAAGTTTTGGGACACTTGGGACAAAAAGTTCCGACGGGCCCGAAAATGGAACAACTTCGGGGATTTCGGCCGATCGGGGAACAGAATGCACTTTCGTACTTGGGACAGGCGGGACAAAAATGTCCGACAGGCCCGAAATACATACAAAATGACCCGAAACACAGATTTTCTCAATTTTCACGACTTAGGCACTTTAGAGGAAAACACTCATAACTCAAAATTTTGAAATTTTACTTTCATTAGGGCAGGGAATTTTGAGTGGACAACAACATGTAAAGATGTGAGACCGAAAGGAGCAACAAAAGCAAAAGAAAGTGGCTAAAGACATGGGTTAATTAGTACTTGTCTTACTTATGAATAATATGAATAGTAGTATGTAATGAGGACTAGATAATTACCCAAAGTGTGCGATTTTTTTGTCTACATTAATATGTTCTTATCACCCAACCCCTTTGGTTAATATAAACAAATTAAAAAGGTGTGACTTCTCGAAAGCACATTGATTAAATAATAATTGATTTATTAAAAACTAATTAACCTATAAACATATAGTTTATATTAAATAAATTAAAATATATAATATTCTAATTTATTTAATTATAGACTATAGTTTATAACTATAACACTTAATATTAAATGTTCTAACACTCCCCCTTAATATTAAGTGGGGATCATATGCCAAAGTTACATGTTTATACAACAAGATTTACAATCCTTAAACCATAGTTAAGGTTTAGGCTAGCATATCACTTTTGAAGGATTTATACACCTTCATCATGTTAAACTTACCTTTTGGTACAAAAATATTTGGAATCCATAAATCAGAAGTTATGATTTAGGCTAAGCATGATTTGTGAGAATACATCTCACAATTTTTCATGGAAAAATCTATGCCAACATCTCTAGGAGACTTTTAAAAATAATGACCTCCTTTACAACAAGATGCAACATTACTGGACTACATAGTAAACTTAGAGTTATGTGTTTACTAAGATCGTAAAAATATCTTTTACAATGCTTTAAATTGGAGTAGAAGAAGTATATGCGTGAAGGAGAAAACACATGGCCGATTGTTAGGAGGTGGCATTATCATGCACACTCCCCTTCAATGGCTAATCGAAATGCCAAGCATTTCACGAAGGTTGTAGAACTTTTCAAAGACACAAAGGCTTCGTAAACATATCTGTAATTTGATCTTCAGTTGGGTAGTACTTGAGATCTATATCACCGTCAAGTAGAGCACCTTCTCTCGGATGAAATGCATATAAATATCCATATGCTTTGTTATCGGTGTTTAACTAGATTGTTATCGATGTTTATCTTTTGTGTGACTATCACACAAAAGAGGAGTACTTATTTTAACTTTTATCTGAATCTCTTCCAACAACCACTTTAGCCACATGGCTTCTTTCGATGCTTCCATCGCACTTCTATATTTTCTCAGTAGAAGAGATGGATATTGTCGGCTGCTTTTTATTGCTCCAAGTAATGACACTTGTACAAAAGTTGAACAAGTATCTAGTTACAAATTTTCTATCCATCACATCACCAACATGGTCAGAATCACAATATCCATATAAACATGCATTATCAAAAGAAGTATAATGTAAACCAAAATTAATTGTTCCTTTAATATATCTCAATATTATTTTGGCTAACTTACAGTGATCCTGATATGGTTCCTACATAAACCGGATGCGGTACCACTGCATATATGCAATGCCAAGTCTAGTAATAGTTAGATAAATCAAACTACCTACAAGTTTCTGTAAAGAGTAGGATTAGCTTTTTCACATGTAGGTTTAGGATCAAGTTTACAACCAACTTCAATAGGAATAACAATTGGTTTACAATCTACCATATTAAATCTTTTAAGCAAGTTAGTAGCATATTGTGACTGAGATACAACAATAGAATTTTTATCTTGAAAATTTTTCATGCCTAAGAAATGATGCAATAATCCTAAATCAGTCATTTCAAAGTATTGTTTCAATTTAGCTTTAATTTTGAAAATTAAACTATTAGAATTGCTAGTAATAAGCAAATCATCAACATATAATATAATAAGAATAATCGATTATTTTCAATTTTAACAAAAAGATCATTATCAGAAGAACAGTTAGTGAAACCAACATCTTTGAAAAAAGTATTTATTTTTGCATACCAAGCTCTAGGAGCTTGTTTTAGACCACACAAAGATTTTTTTAGTTTACACACATACAATTCTTTTCTAAGTTCCTCATAACCTTTAGATTGATTGAGTAAATTTTTTCTTGTAAATCACCATTTAGGAATGCATTCTTAACATCCATCTGGTGGATTTTCCAACCATATTGAGCAACTAGGCATTAAGAATAATAATTGTGCTCATTTTGTAACGGGTGCAAAGGTTTCCATGTAGCCGATACCGAGTTTTGAGTAAACCCTCGAGCTACCAACCTAGATTTGAACTTATCAACATTTCCATCGGCCTTATATTTAATTTTTAAAGCCATCTAGAGTCAACAATACTACATTTTTCCGGAGGAGGGACATGATCCCAAGTCTACTTTTTACTAGGGCAAAATATTCAGCTTTCATAGCTTCTACCCATCTTTCGTCATGAGATTCCTCTTCAAAAGATTAGGGTTCTAAATCATACATAGTCATTAAGGCATGATAGGTATGATGGCTTCTATTCATTTTACTAAGGTTATCAAGATTAAAGTTTTGAAGAAGATACTAAGCCCATTTAGGTCTTTTTAGTTATGGAGGAAATATGAAGAGACTCTTTTTCAACTACAAACTCATTATTAACATCTATTTGATCATCATTATCAATATCATTATTTTCTAATTCATTAGGTTCATCATGGACAATAGAAACAGAAGAAGATGAAGAAGAGAAAAAGGGTTTTTCTAAGATTTTAACATTCATGTTCTCAATAACTTCACATTTTGCAGGATCATAGATCCTAAGACCTTTAGTTTTACCTCCATAGCCTACAAAAATGCATGAATATGAGGTTTGATCTAACTTCTTCCTTTTTGCTTTAGGAATGAAGATAGAGGTAGAGCTACCGAAGATTCTTAGGTTGGATACATCAAGTTTCTTATTAGACCATTTTTAGGGAGTAGATTGAAACAAGCCTTTAGTAGGAACTTTGTTCAGAATATGAACAATGGTATTCATTGCTTCAACCCATAAAAACTTAGATACTTGAGCTAAGTGTAACATGGTTCTAGTAATTTCAAAAATGGTGCGGTTTTTTCTTTCCAAAATACCATTATACGAGAGGAGAGTAGGGAGTAGTTAGTTCCCTTTGTATACCACATTCAATACAAAATGAATCAAATGCTTTACTAATATATTCTCCTCCGTTATCTATTCTAAGTCTTTTGATTTTACAACTAGAATTGTTCTCAACGAAAGCTTTGTTTTTTTATAAGACATCTGATTTATTTTTGATAAAAAGCGACCAAATCATCAAAGAATAGTCATCAATATAGGGAACCATTTAGAAAGGAACTCCTAAAGGTCCTCTAACATCATTGTGGACCAGTTCTAAAGGTTCTGAGGAGTTTGCACCATGATGACTATGGAATGGGTTTTCTGATTACTTACCACATCAGTAGTAGCCCTTATGGGATACCACTTAAAAATGCACCAAATATTGAAATTTTGCAGCCAAATAAAATATTGATTTATGTAGATTTTTACAGTAAGGACAACGAACTAAATAAAATCAATATCTCCCAAAATATCCACTCGAATTACTTGAAAATTTAAAGAGAGCTTGATATTATTATAGAGGATATAATAAAACTGTTTTTGGAATTTTACACAAAGAAAAAGCACAGTGTGCCCTAGACAGCTGGAAAACTTCAAAGGGTTGTAGCTCTCTAAATACAAGAGCAAAAATAAGGGTCTCTGGAAATAACATTGAAAGATATAGGAAATAATATTTCCACCTTCAGATCTGAAAATGGCCAACTGGAAAACCCCCAAATAAAGGTTGCAGTCACCTCGCTTGGAAAGGTGTCAGAGAAGGATGGAGGCACCTTCAAAATGCTGCCACGCCTAGCCCAAATGGCTGTCGTGAATCTGATCCAAAAGCCCTCTATTAACTTCCCCAAATAACCCCCAAAACCCTCAAAATCCGTCCTCGAAACCTCGATAATATCCTGTCACACACCCGGAAGCGGCTCTAAAATGACAAGCTAGGGTAGATCTCTCACTCGCCAAGAATGTGCTACTAGCTAGGGATGGGTCTCTCACCACCAAAGCTAGGGTCCTGTGCGATTTGACTCCATAAGGTCGTAAATGCGCAACAACATGCCTGCCGCACATGAAGGAGGCTAAAAATGTACATGACAAAAGTTCCTTTTCCTTTCTCACCCAACTCCTTATATACTTCCCGAGGCAAAAAGAGCCCCACAGACCACTGTACACATTTCATTCTATGGAGAGCGACCAATAAAATAAAGTGACTTAAGTTACTTTTCCCCTTTAATTCGCCATGGTTCAAAAGTGACCCTCAACGCAAAATTAGACTATTATAACCATGTGGCCCCCTCCCCATAGCTCATAATGTGCACAACTTCTTGGGTCTAACCACAGATTGGACTCGACCTGGCCCTTAGGCCTTTGGCGCTTGAAAAGAGGACATTACACACGTAAGCACCATTCACACGTTTCATGAACATGAGATATAGGTGAAAGGCCAATAACTAAGTTAAGTCAAGACATGTTATACATGCTCCTAAATTTAACACGACCTAATCTTTCATGCCACAATTGAACATCATTCCTATTTTGAGTATAATTACATGAAGTGAAAGTAAAACCTTTAAAAACATATAATCCATTCTTTTGTATGCCTTTAGCTATAATAATATCTAACTCATTCTTTATAAACCATTTATCTTTTAACAAAATTACATTATAATTATTTTGAGTTAGCTGTGAACAAGAAAGCAAATTCATTTTTAATTTAGGAACACATAAAACATTGTTTATAAAACCATTAAAAACTTTTACTTTTCCTTGACCTGAACATCGAGAATGGAATGATCACCTAGATAGATTTGATCATTACATTCTCTAATATCAATTAGAATATCAAACCTATATGTCATGTGCCTAGAAGCACCACTATCTAATATCCACTCATTTTCTTTTGTAGTGACTAGAGCAAAGCATACAAAGCAACAACGCGTTGGTTTTTATTCTTTTTCTTATTCTTGTTTTGATTCTGATTTGGTTTGTTCCATTTTTTAATTTTTAAATTTAGCTTGTTTTTATTTACTTTACAATCTTCCTTTTTGTGTCCAAATTTCCCATAGTTATGACATTTCCCATCAAAACTGACTCTTAAATTTCCAATTTTCTTATCTTTACTCAGAGGTTTAAAGTTTGATTTTTATTCTTATTAAATCTAGAAAATTTGTTCTTAGATTTTTGTGTGAGAAGTGCACTCGAGTGGCATTCTCCTTTGAATCAAAATTTGACATGACCTACTCTTCTGGATTAAGAGAACACTTAAAGTAGAAAGGTTTGGAATGTCTTGTTCAATTTGATATTTGGAATTTAGAATGGAGATGAAGTTCCTAAATCTCTTATGGATGTTCATTTGGATAATAAAATACAACAGTTTATCATGAATCAAATTACAATTACACCCATCTAGTTGAGATTTAATGTTTTTAATTTTTGCTAAAAATTAATCACCTTTTCATCTCCCTTCATGGGAGTCATCATTAACTCAAGAATCAATTTTATAATTTTTGACAAACACATACCTTCATGTATTGATTCTAGTTGTGTCCAAGCTTCACTCGGATTTTTTTGACTTCCAATATGAAGTAGGAAGTCATCTTGTGTCTTCGTAATATGGACATTGTTTCTTACACCTTTTTACGATATGTGAATACATTGTATGTTGTCACATGTTTGTTGATCGGTGCTTTCGGTACCATTTACAATAGGAGTTTTTACCATGAATATTGCCTTGATATGATCTTCAGGATGTTGTAATTTGACCGTTCAACATATGTGTTTAGACCCCATTTTAAAGTTTAATACGACAATTGAACATTTTAAAGCGTTTATTTTTACTTCTCAACAATTAGGTTCTTATAAAGTTAAAAATACATAAAATTTTAGGAAGTCCTCATGTCATTTTTCAAACGAGAATGCACATCAAATTTCGGTGTTTTTGATCTCTTCCATGCCGAAACTAACTTGTCAAAAAATATTACAAAGGATATATTAATTTCATGATAAAATTCATTGTTTCACTTTCTTTGAATTGTAATAACTTTTTAAAAAGTTTTATGATATACTTAACTTTATCGTATATGACTTCCCTATTTGAATAACCCAAAAATACAAATAAAAATACATTTTTTAGATTCCAAAAATATATATATTCACAAATATCTAAAAAGATTTAATTTAAATTTTCCCTAAAATAAAATTCTTTGATTATATTAATATATAAAAAAATTGTTTTAAGGAGGCTAAGCTTCTAAAGAAACAACCAAACCGATGGGTGGCCAGGTTGTATGCTACATAGCTCACTGCGTCTTTGACCTAGGCAAGCTTACCCATCTCTTAACTTACATTTCAATGAAAGCGGTCGAGCCACATATAATCTTACACAACCGAGCTAATTGTCGGCGAGTTGGCTTAGCCAACAAAACATAAGAAATGGTGTGGTGAAGCCACAACCTACATACTCCACCGCAGCTATTTGAAGTGTTGATCTCTATTCGCATCCCAAACGTGGGATTAAACTTAGCCCAAACCCACACGTATGCATAGGTGCCGCGTGGAATGGCGGTGGTTTAAATGAGATTTGATCCGACACGACATGGTTATTTGTAATGGCATGAAGACTTGGCCTAGATCCGGAAATATCACTTGCAAAACGTACAACGGTCAAAGTGTTGTGGACTATGTTATCTGCACTCAGAGTTCTATTTGTAGACTGCTCGAGTTCGAAATTGGAGATTCTCCTATTGAGCTCAAATCTGATCATAAACCTCTCTTAATCAAACTTGCCACCAGTACAAATCAGCAACAAGGAAACCAAGGCCATCACTTGCCAGAGACATATCCAAAACAAGGCAAAATCATTTTGAATAAAGAAAATCAGGAAATCTTTTTGGCTGCCCTTGAGCAACAATTTCAATCGGCAAAAATTGATTTAGAGTGCAATACGATCAAGGGAGCAAGGGGGTGTGTTGGCAGTAAACTAATGATACCTTTAATTCACAAGGCTTTAGGTGCTTGCAAAAGATCTAAGCCCAGAAAGGGAGCTGCAAATACTTTTCCCACTAATCCATGGTATGATGAGGATTGTAAGGCTGCCAAGAGAGCTATGAGGGAAAGTGGAGGGAATAAAATAAATAAAAAGAATTATAAGAGACTGGTTCAATACAAAAAAGAAACCTATGTGAATAGAAGGAGGTCGGAATTAATTGCTCTCGGAAAACACAATCCCAAAGGATTTTGGAGGGAGTTGCAACAAAAGAAAACACACATAGAAAACAATATCACAGAAGCACATTGGTTAGAATATGCGAAGCTTTTATATGAGCGGTCTCTTCAACAGGATAGCCCTCCCATCCTCCAGACTTCAGTCGAGCTATTCTCAGAAGACGACATCAAATACGACATTCAAAATCTAGCAAATGGAAAAGCACAAGATGTTGATGGGTTACAAGCTGAATTTTTAAAGTGGGGGGTCGAGGTGCTTGCTCCACATATCAGAACAATCTTCAATAATGTAAATCAAGTAGGGTTCCCAATAGAATGGACGACCAGTGTGGTTATTCCTCTATTTAAAAGTGGGGATGTCAATAACCCTTCTAACTACCGCACCATTATGATCAATCCTCTGTTTGGTAAGTTGTTTGGGGGCATGATAGAGTGCCGAATCAACAGTTGGGCAGAAAGAGAGGGTAAAAGAGCAAAAGGACAGGCAAGCTTCCGACCTAAACATTCAACCATTGATCATTGCATAACTCTTAGGCATTTGATTGAAAAGGTTTGGGATTCACAAGGTGAGGAAGCTTTTTGTTGTTTTGTTGACTTTAAAAAAGTGTTTGACACTTGTCCCTCATGACAAAATTTGGAGCGAGAATGGAAGAACTTGGGATTCCAGACGAGTTTAGAGATGCAAAGGCACAAGCTTTATGAGCAGGTCGAGCTAAAATCAGAACTAGAGAAGGCATGTCAGAATGTTTTGGTAGTGACATTGGTGTCAAACAAGGCTGCCCTCTTTCTCCCACTTTGTTTGGTTTATACATTGACAAGCTTGAAGAATGGTTACACAATACCGAGGGAGGGGGTGTTCAGTTGGCGGAATATGTGGTGAAGTTGCTCTTATATGTTGATGACCTTATCTTAATATCAACAACTCAAGGTTTGAGAGAGCATCTAAAAGCCTTAGAACTCTTTTGCCAGGAAGTCGGGATGCAAGTGAACATCGACAAAACAAAAATCATGATTTTTTCTCTAAAAACGAAAGGGACACACACTAACTTTCTTTTTGAAGGGAGGCCATTGGAAATTGTTACAGAATATAAATATCTGGGGATTGATTTTCACCACAAAATGAGCTGGGAAACTTGCAGAGCAAAAAGAATTCAAGGAGGTTGGAAAGCATCATACTTGCTCCAAAATAGATGTAGGAAAGCTGAGCTTTGGGACTGGAATACTAAGAAAACCCTCTTTGGTCATTGGTCACCCAAAGTAGCCCTTTATGGGTGTGAAGTCCGGGAAGTAATATGTCAAAGCATGGATGGAGACAGGTAGAAAGAATCCAAAAACATTTAATCACAAGCACTCTCAAAGTTAAATCAATGGTTCCTTATGAGATTTTACTGGCTGAAGTGGGTATCTTACCAATGGAAGCTTCGGCAATCACTCGGCTAATAAGCTATTTGAAAAAAGTGGAAAGCATGGACAATCATCGTTGGCCCAAAATGGTTATAGAAGATAACCTAAAGCGCATAAAGAAAACTTGGATGAAGTAGAACACCAAATGGATGGAGAAGTGGGGCATCCACTTCTAGGAGTGCCCTAACAGCAATAGGGAAATAAAAAATTATGTGGCGGAGAAGTTTAGGAAAATCATGTGGACAGAAAATATTGGTCGTAAGAAAGCGCACTATATCAAATATTTCAACCCCACTTGGGCTCATGATAACAAAGCTTACTTAAGGGCGGATATCAAAGGTAAGGCTAGGATTATTTTGGCTCAGTTGAGGACCGGGTCACATCATCTTCACTGTGAAACGGGAAGATGGACTATTCCCAAAGAAGAGTGGGAAAAGAGAACTTGTCTTCTCTGCAGTACAGGGGTTGTTGAAACAGAATGGCACTTCATCATGGAATGCTCAGCGTATGATGACATCCGCTTCCAGTATGAAAATAACTTACAAGTAGACAACCTAGATGAGTTATTTGAGGAAGCAAAGCTTCAAAGGATTGATGGTTTTGCGCTCAATATTCACAGAGAGGCGAGAGGATTTGGAATAGAACTTGGTTTCAACTTAATGTTTTCGCTTTTCTTTTTTGGTCCCTTTGACTCTTTAGTCACGTGGACATCATTAAAATCTTTCATTTCATCCCCGAGTTTAAATGCATTGAAGCCCACGTGTAACATTAAGTAAGGGGGTAATAATTAGTTACATAGGTTTAAGATAAATGGGAGTGTATAAAGTTTAAATAGGTTAGATCATATTAAAAAAATGTTATATGATTTAATATAAGTGGCCAAACAAATAAATAGCCTAGGCCCATATGCTTTTAAAATAATGTGCTATGAGGGTTAGGTTAAAGCGGTTAGAATAGGTGTAAGCACTTGGGTTTTAAAATAATATAGTAGACGTGAAAAATCCCGAAGGGTAAAAAATTATGGTGAAAATATTTTTTTATTATAGAGAAACATTACAATCCAATAAAATATCCTTTCTACCTCACTTCTCTTCACTTGTGAAATCACCACGTGAATTCCACATTATGTGATATGTCCTTATCACCTGACATCGCGGGTCAATATAAACAAATTAAACGGATGTGACTTCTCATAAACACCCCGATTAAATAATAATTGATTTATTAAAAACCAACTAACCTATAAACATATAGTTTATATTGGATGAATTAAAATATATAATATTCTAATTTATTTAATTATAGACTATAGTTTATAACTAGAACACTTACTATTAAATGTTCTAACATTAGAATACTTGATAGTATTCACAATGTATATAGTTGAAAATATGAATAAAAGTAGTAGATATTACAATGATAACACTTGAATGTGGAAAGGTGGGGAAAGTAGATGCCCCTAGGAGCCTCGGTGGGATTGGTAGAGAACAATGTCAAGCATCATGCATCGTGTGATAACTTGTAGATAGCTTGCATTCACCTCAAAGTAAGAGTGTGAATGTGCATATATGGAAAAATGATAGAACATACTATGAATCAAGCTAACATGATAAGTTAAGTGCAAAATGGAATAGTTTACGCAAGCAAAGAGACATCCAACCAAGATCTAAGTCAATGTTTTCGTATTATTATAATATCCGAATGAAATACTATAACTAGGAAGGGAAGCAAGGTTGCCCCCAATGTATGTGTGCAAAGTGAGGTTCATGTAGGTAAGTGCACCCTCAACAATCATGTTTGAACCTAGAACAAGAGTGTGTCATTGGGTAATGAGGGGGATAACACAAGAGCTACCAAAGAACATTGTCAACATGGTGAGGGGAGAATCCTATGGAGTCTAAGATCCCAACTACATGAGTAGTAAGTGTAATGACATAAACAATAAGAGTGTGGTCATTAGAAGAAACTAGAATAGGTGGAACATTGGTAAGCAATAGGTGCAATTTGGGAAGATTGGAAGCATTAAAGTTGTATGTACTAACCCCTATGACTATAGAAGAAACCATAGACATAGAACGTGGAAATAGGGAAGTGATTACCCCATGGATACAACACATGATGAGTGTAGCCATATCATATGAGTCATGTATAGAAGTTTGGAAAGTGAGAGAGTTAAGAGCTTCATGAATCATTATTAAATCAACACACTATGTTCTTACTCGTGGCGAGGATGTTGTGGCAAGTGATGTAACATTGGAATCATTAAGCATGGTCATTAAAATTGTATCGAGATTTGTGCCAAACAACAAATTTGAAAGCCATGGTCATGGTGACATTGTGAAGGGGATATCACAAAGATTAACAACATGAAGTGTGGAATCTATTATAGCATTATCCATGGAAGAAGGTGTTGCAAGGGCCTTGTGTGTTATGATATGGGTAGAAGGGATTACATGCATAATATGTAACCAATGACAACCTAGAAGGATATTATAATTGAGATTATTAGGTGTAACGTGACATAGAACAATAAAAGTGCAATGTATTACAGTAATGGGTAGTGTGATTTCTCCCAACACTTTCTTAGGTGTATTATCAAAATCACAAATACATTGAGTGGATGGAGTAAAATCAAATAAAAATGCTTCTATTTGATGGAGAAAAGAGATATTGCATATATTAAGACCAGATCCATGATCAACCAAAACATCCTTAACAAACATATTATGAAAGTGAAGTTGAATATAAAATGAGGGAATGTTGTAAACCGTTGTTTGGGAATGAACAATAGACTCCAAAGCCCATGTGCTAGATGAAGATGCATGAGAGCTAGGAGATGTGGGTGAGCTATATAGATATTGATAATGATCCCTAAGAGTCAACATGATGAATGAAATATATTGAAATCCACAACCAAAGAAAGAAACCCTAATGTCATTAGGGTTAGGGTTACAATTTTTGATGAGAGGGTTGGGTTCACCAAATAATTTAACAAAATTTAATTCTTAATCAAATAACTAAGATAAAATAAGCTAATATAAAAATAAAGATGCTCAACATGTAATGGTAAACAAGTACAAGTAAGAATGAGATAAAAGTGATTTAGTGATAACTCTTGTTATACATCGAATTTGGGTCGAGTGATAGTGGAACAATCTCAACTGGATTGTTCATACTTTGTTTAGAGGATTGTGATCATGGGTATCTTTGGATATTAGTGCCTATAAGGGGACATAACCACCCCGAACACTAGTGTTTGTATTGGGCACTAGTGTCTTGGTAGTGAGTGTGGATTTGGTTCTTTCGTGGTTTGATAAGCTTGCCTTTACTTTTCTCTCGTGTCACATCCACTTCTTGTAGGGTTTTCTTGTCGTAAACATACCTGCAAAACAACCCTAATTATCTATATAAGGCTCAAGCACACATTAGACTAAATAAAATATGCATATGCTTGAGTTGGAAAAACCTTGGTAGTCACTCCAATGTGATTGCTCCACTACATTTCAAACTCAATGTAGTTCTGGTGTGAGTGTGTGATAGAATCGTGTCCCTTAAAGTTAGGTTTACCTTGTGTCAGTTGCACCAAGATAGTGGGCTATAACTACTTTTCCCTCGAGATAATGTGGGTGATGAAATTCAAATTTGCCATTCTATGCAATGAATAATGCAACCCAAATTAGTCCTCAAGTGCTCCTTTTTCCCAAGTAGTAAATAGAAAATAATAACCCAATTGTCTCTATGCCTCATTGCCCCCTTATAATAGTTATTAGGTCATGTATATATATGATTCCTTAGCTTGAATTTCATCATTAACAATGTTAAAAGCTGACCCAAAGTGATAAATAGAAGTTTAGAAAAAACAACAATTGATATGACATTCTAAATATAAGAAAGCGAGGAAACATATAGAAGCACCCAAAGGGGACAATAACACTCGGGTGCTCTTGTCCCTTCTAGGAGAGAGTCTAATGTTTGGAGAGCTCAAGATAAAACAGGAAGTATTGAGTTGGGTAACACGTTGTGTGATGTCCAAAAGCAAATGGATAATTCAAGAAAAGTAGAGGACAAAAACATAATGTTTAGTTTTTTCGCTTAGGAATCATGCATTTAATGACATACTAGAGGCATAATGTAATAGTACCAAGTGCATAATTTTGTGTCTATAAGATGGAGGATATTTGGGCATCCTTTAGGCCTCATAAACTCCAAACAAGAAGTTTTGGTTGATGTCATGACCTCATTCAATTAACAATTTTATTGTGAACCAACCATGTGTATGAATGTCTTCCGAATATCAATATTTCTAATATTTGACTTTTGAGTTGACAACTTTATAACATCAAATATCTTTAGAAATGTTTTATTTCTATTTTTATGGGTAGAAATGCAATGATGTTGATTTTTAAGACCTTATTGGGAATAAATTGTCTATAAAATTTTAAGACTTATACGTATACAAGAACAATTTCAATAGACAAAGCATTATTTTAAAGTCATATCAAATTGCTCAAGGAATAATAAATTTCGTAGAACAATTTCCCATCTACTGGATTTTATCGGGTCAAGCAGGGATGTTTCCAATGGAGGCATCAATAATAACTTAGATGCCAAGCTATGTGAAAAAGGTTGAAAGCATGTATAACCATCACTGGCCCAAAATGGTTATGAGGAGAAATTAAGACATAGAAAGAAAACTTGAATGAAACAAAACAAGTGGATGAGCAAATGGGGCATCAAATGCAAGAGTGTCTTAACACCAATGAGGAAATAAAATCTTTTGTGGGACGAATTTAGGACTGACATGTGGACATGGTAGATTGGCCGAAAGAAAGCTCATTACATCAAAGAATTTAATTCCTCTTAGGAACATGATGAAAAAACATATCTAGATGCGACCATTAAGGGCAAAACAAAGATGTTAGTTGCACAACTGAGGACTAGATCACATCATCTTTAGTGTGAGACCGATAGATGGACTATTCCTAAGGAGGATTGAGAGTTTTTGCATTAAGGGGGTGGTGGAGACAAAATAACACTTCGTCATGGAATGTACAACTTATGATGATATATATTCGTATCTAGATACGAAAATAACTTGAAGTGGACAACCTAAGTGAGTTATTTGAAAAAAGCAAGGCTTAGCAAGAACGTTTGTTTTTCGATCAAGATCCATTGTGGGAGGTCGATATTGAAAGAAGTCGAAAAATATCTTAAGGGTGTGTCTTTGGTCCCATATCTTGTTTGGTCTCGTGGACGTCATTAAAATATTTCATTTCATTTCGAGAATCTGTCTTCGGGGCACAACAAGCTTAAACAATCTCAAACTCCATCGTGACTTAGCTCTTTATATATCACCGCTGCGATACAACCTCACTCATAGAGTGAATCTGTAGAAGAAGAAGAAGAAGAAGAAGAAGAAGAAATTTTAATGTCCATGAGGCTACTAAAGACAACCTATGGGACAATATAAACTTGCTTATAAAGCTTTTTGGCATTCAGATCTCTTGTTGATGAGTTTGACAATCAACTCCCCTGTTTTTTCAACCATATTTTCGTTGAAAATATTTTGAAAGGATGCAGTAGCCATCGTGCTAGCGAATTGGGCCCTAATGTCGTTATAAGCATTACATTCCAACATGAAATATTTTTTTTACTCCATTGCACCAGACGTGTAAAAAACACAAATTCTCTCTTCCCATGCCTCTTTAGGTCTTTTCCATCTTCTTGTTTCACATTGAAGACAATGTGAATTGATTCTCAATTGAGTTATGAAGGTCTTTACTTTCCACGGGATATGAAACAATGCAATTTGGAAGTCACTTTTTTAAAACTACAAATATTAATGACCCGGTGACTGACACACTTCGTGGCGCACTATTGCAGGGTGAGTTTGGAAGTCGTTACAAACCATGAAAACCCTAACTCCGTGGGCATGGTCTAATTGACATTACCTCATTTAATAGGAAGGCTATTTACTTTGAAGAACTGATAAAACAAAATGTGTATTAATACTTGCAAAACATTCGAAAGTGGTGTTTATTTTGATAATAAAACGACTGCGGCAAGCCGCAGGTACTTCAAAAAGGGTGAAATAAAAAGGAAGATTTCATTGATAAGCCACTAGTGAATCCTTACAAGCGCGCAGAATGGGTTATGGGTTCGGGGTTTGGGGATTGTGGAGGAATGTTTATTGAACATCTAATCCAACCACACTGATGGAAGCCATGGCATTGAGCAGAGCTTCTTGTTTGGAGTTTACCAGGCCTAAAGGATGCCCAAATCTTCTCCATCTCAGAAGACAATGCCGGATAAGTAGCATTCGCTTTCCAGCCGCAACAACAATTCCTCCTTTAACTCCTCCTTTTGTTTGAAAACCACCACAACATTTCCCAGTGCTTGCCAGAGTTTTGGAAACTCGGACAATGAAATCGCACGCACAGCAAACAATACTAATAGTAAAAAGCTTAAAGTGATTTTTGAAGGTTTGCTCAGAGGTTGGAAGAACCCTCTTGAAAACAAGGCAGTTATTTTAGAGGAGTTTTTAAGGAGATTCATGGCCTTGGCATTGGTTTTACTAGCCTTGGGTTTTATTCCTCTTCAGAGGCGCGCGTTCGCGGCGCCTGCATCTGCAGCAGCAGCAGCGGTGGAAAAGAATAATATTCAGACACAAGTCGAGGACGAGATTTGTGCTTACGAGCGACAACTGAATGAGGCGATTACGCTGCTTGAACAGAGGCTGCAGGAAAAGGAGGTCCGGGGTAATGAGGAAAAGGATGAGGTGCAGAGAGTTCAGGAGGCTCTCCACTTCCTCACTGCCAAAATTCTGAGTGGTCGGAGCAATGTTTTGATTCATAATGACGCAAATACGAGGAAGATGAAGAAATTAGAGGCAAACTTGCTGAAAGAAGCCGAGCAGGTTGGAAAGTCCTACTTGAAGGCAAAGAGAGAGCTTGATAAACTGGTAGAGGCAAACGGAGATAAAAAATTGAAAGAGATGAGTGGAAATAAGGTTATGGATGCAGAAGATAGATTTAGAGCAGTTTGGTCTGCACTCACTAAAGTAGAGGCAGATTTACTGGCCAAGGAAATTGAGGGATTTCGACTTGCCTTTCAAAATATTCTTGCTATCCAGGAGAAGGATAATCACCTCCTTCAGCCCAAGCCAAATTCCACTTCCACCAGGTAGGCTCGTCACGGTATCTTTAATGAGCTATTTTTCCAAAATTGGCTAATTTTTGGCGTGATGTTCCATTTTTTTATTCGTCAATAAGTTGAACGTCAAAAAATATTTATCAAAGTTCTGTGTAATTGTTTTTCCTTAGCCTATAATGCATATGTTATTTATTTTTCAAGATGGAAAGATTCTCCAATCGTTGTACGCTTATTAAAAACATTTCTCGTAAATTTTTCTTTGGTAAGCCTTTATATTGCTACATCATTGCTACCCTCTGCACCTTATCCAATCCATGCACAATTACCTCAAAGTTTTCAACCATTATGCTTCTATGACCATGCCAGCCTTGCTATAGCCACATTATAAAAATTAGAGCTTAACTTATAGCTGTCTAGCTACATTTTCAGTCCTTTTATCATCCTATTGCTCTCCATTGTACTATCACTGTCCACCGGTACTAGAAATGTGTGTAACAGAACAACTTTTTGGCCAAATAAAAGGCACTAAATTTGAATACATGAAGTTGTTAGTGCTGGCAAAATCAACGAGGCTCACCACAATTTTACTTTTCACTTTGCTTTTAAACCATAATGTGTGGTATTGGGTTATTCCCAAGTTGACATCAAGGGTGACAACTGACATTCTTGTTATTCTTGGTCCTCTTCATCCATAGTGTGCTCCTCCCCAATTGTTGATTCCTTTTGCTTATTACCAGTTGCTCCAGGTTCATTCCCTACAATCTCAATCATGTGAATCTTTCCATTAGTCTTGCATTTGTGCCCCTTGGACCATATTTCCTTGCAAGTCTAGCAAAGCCATTATGAGTGCAAATCCTTAAAGGCGGTGGAGTTCGATACTCTAGCTCTTGATGGGTTAGTATTCGAACTAAAGAGGATTTGGGGTTTTCATCACCTTTAGTGTCAATCATAGTAGGAAAACTCGCCAAAACCAAAAACTCGCCAGACCCCAAAAAAAAAAAACTCGCCAAAAACTCGCCAATATTCGGCCAATACTCGGGAATATTCGACAACTTAAAAATACTCAATTTTTTTAAAAACATAAATTTTAAGCAACACATAGCTACAAAATGTATCAAATGAGCCCATAAAATGTTGGAGAAGTGTTTTCTATTAGATTTGAATACAAATACAATACAAAATCGCATCATCATGCGAATACGACAACCGGCTGATAAGTAATATGAATTTATGATGATTGACATTGAAAAATATCATCATAAATTTCATATCTATGCAAGTTACAATATACAATAAATTACATTTTCCTCTTCCCCAATCTAGAGAAATATGGGGAGAGGGTCTAGTGCCTCGGCTCCACTAGTCCCCACACTCGGGCTGCGTCTCCACGCTCCTCCAGAAGGCGCGAACTGCTCGATCCCGGAACTAGATGGTGGTGGCCGGTGGCTCCTCTCGCCGCATGTTGGAGATCACCTCCAAAGATGTCATCCACTCCAATATCTCCTGAGTCCTCGCTAGTGCTTCTCCCTCCATAGCCTCCCTCTCAAAAGAAGCAATCTCGTCCGCTGTGAATGCAGGTTTTCCTCTTCGCCCCAGTCCACTCACCGTATGGATCTATCTCATCCAAATCAATGAGCTCTCTCGATGTCGCCTCAACTTTTTTCAGGCGGTTCGAGATCAGATTGCACAAAAACCAGTCGCTGAGTCTTTTTTGAGATCAACTTGTTGCGCTTCTTCGTGTGAATGGCCTCAAACAAACTCCACTTCAAGCGCTCACATCCGTAAGCGCTACAAGGTCGAGATAGAATTTCGAGGGCTAACTTTTGAAGATTTGGGGTATTCCCTCCCAATCCTCCCACCAAGAACCTACAAACATTTAACAAGATAATCAAAAATTTATAATTAATTAATAAAATCAAATATGTAACTAATAAGTAACTTGGTAAACATTCTAAGTAATTTTATTACCCGGTGACCGTGTGGTTCTCCCTCGAATAGCTAGCAAAGTTGATGAAAAGAGTCTCCCCTACCATGTTTCAGAATTGCAGCTCTAAAATAACGAGGTCCCTCGTCTCAACATCCGGTATCATCCTCTCAATACATGTCGAAAGGCCCTCCATAACCTCTCCATTCACATCTCGTGAAGTTCGCTGCAGTAGAAATACTTGGGGCCGAGGTAGTACCGGCCGCATGAATAGGTCATGGAGTTGATTGCTCCACCTCCGATCAATAATCTCCCAAAAGGGACCATATCCGACGATATCCCCCTGTAATAGTTTTGGATAGACTCTTTCGTCCTATCCATGGCCTCATATACAAACCCCATGGGGTTTTGCTCCCATCAACCAAACGCAAAACTCTCACCAACGGCTCACACCTACACACAAATTAAAATGTAAGATCGCAAACTTACAAGTTACAATACATATTAGAAATGAAATAAAAAAGTGAAAAGTAGAACAATGTATTTAATATTTATAATTTAACAAATTAAAATAAAGGAATGAAATATAAATCGAAGTTTGAAATTACCTCGATGATCTCTATAGCTCTCTTTCGCAAAGATATCATCAAAACTATCTTCGCAACCCTCTCTCCATCACTTTTTTGAATATGAGTCTAGCCATGCTTGACTCACAAACATTTGTTTCAATGATGTCAACAAACTAGAAATACTTTGCAACGCGTCAAGAAGTTAGTTGCAAACTCATGACACCGGCTCGAACAAGTTCTTTCCCCTTTGTGTGTACTCTCATCAAGCCTCGTAACCCAAGGGTGATCAGATATGTACTTCAAGTTATAGATCTCAGATCTTCTACAACCGGCCTCACCCAATCAATTTTGCCTATGTCCTCCAAAAGAAGGTCAATGCAATGAGCTGCACAAGGAGTCCAAAAGAGTGATGGATGTCTCTCCTGCAATAGTCTCTCCGCTGCCACATATGCTGCTGCATTGTCTGTAACAACTTGCACAACATTCTGTACACCAACCTCTAATACAACTGTCTCTAACATAACACTCAAATTTTCTGCATTTTTTATTATGTCAGAGGCATCAATAGATTTTAAAAACACCATCTCACCATTGAAGCTGCTAAAAAATTAACAAGGGTGCGGTTCCTTCCATCCGTCCACCCATCTGAAAGAATGGTGCATCCGAATTTTTTCCATTGTTTTTGTGCTCTTCTAAAGCATGTAGTAGTGGCATCTGCAATCGCACCTCAAGTAATTTTCCGCTCAAATCTTTTGGAGAGGGTGCCTGCACCCTTTCCCTACAACCTGTCAACGCTCGTCACCAAGTACTCCCAAGATGGGCTCTTTCGCCACATCAATGGCAGTGTCATTGTAGTACCAAAAATTTGCATGCTTTATCCACTTCCTCGTGCATATCTTTGTTCCGAATGCACCATCCAATGAAGGTTGTGCTCCTGTGTGTGTTCCTCGCCACAAAATAACTCGGTGATGCTTTCTCGAACTCGATGAAGATGAGCCTCTTCCGGCTCTTCCCGATCGTATGCGTGGACCACAGTAGAGCCCACAATTATTCTTGGCCGCATCATCGCCTAAATTCTCTTCCATCGCAGCCCCTGTCTAATCTAATAGCTTGGCTATGGCCGCCTTCAACTTCAAGGTTCTAGTTTTTTCTCCTCTAACTCTGCCAGCTCTGCTTTAATCTCTCGCGTTGCCTCTTCTGACACGTTGGGGCAAACTGTAACATCTCGGCAAGGAATAGTTGAAAGGTGATATTTCAAACGATTGATGCCTCCATTCATTTTCTTGTTACAGAAAGTGCAAAGAATTTCGCCCGCACAACTTCCACGTACAGCATACTTCCATGCTATGGAACGGGCATTCGGAGGAACGGTCCCTGCTAGTGATCCAGATGCCGAACCTGATGCCGAGCCTGATGCCATTGTTAAACTCTAATCTGTAACACAATGCACATTTAAAAAATTAGAAAACGTAAACTTAATTTAATTTTAAAAACAAAACATGCCTGAATAACAAATTTGCGTAAGTAAAAAAAATACATTACAAGCATTCAATTTTACATTACATGTATTTAGAATTACACAACGAATCGATTACAATACACATACATAAAATTTAACTAATTTACAATGAATTTGCGTTAATTAAAAAAAAAATACGTACCTCTAGCTGCAAATGAGTATTAAAAATTTACAAGTATTCAATTTTACATTACATGTATTTAGAATTACACAACGAATCGATTACAATACACATACATAAAATTTAACTAATTTACAATGAATTTGCGTTAAAATAAAATAAAATTACATTACTACTCTTCAATGCAAATGAGTATAAAAAAAGTACAAGCATTCGATTTTACATTGCATTGATTTAGAATCACAATAGGAATCTATAAAACCTAAATAATATATTCAAAATTTGGAAAAACTTCAAAGAATTAAAAAAAAAAAAAAAAACCTACCTCCAAATGCAAATCTCCAAATTCTCTCCTCGAATTCGCTCCAAAATCCACTCAACACAAGCAATGCAAGCTCAAATGGTTGTGTGAGTGACAATGAGGGAGTTGAGGGCCTTAAAAAGAGCCAAAACCGTGTAAAAAGAATGTTTTTTGCGTGTGAAAAGCGTGTATCCGTGTACAGGCCGCGTCTGGCGAGTATTTAGCACGGGCTCGCCGAGTTAACTCGGCGAGTACTCGCCAAAACTCGGTGAGCCCTGTTTTGGCGAGTTTTATGGCGATTTAACCGGGTTTAGGTTTTTTTGGCGAGTTTTTCAAAAACCGGCGAGTTTTCGGCGAGTTTTCCATCTATGGTGTCAATCTCTGCTGCTATAAGTGGTTTGGAAGCAAAATGGGTAGTAAAACGGCTTCTAACAAAACCCTTTATGGACTCTCTTAGTTAGTTAATTTACGAAACCACTACTCATCCATATCCTTTCAGTGAACATAATTGCTAGATTAAATGCTTTGAGTAATATGCCATCTTGCCTTGTTCTACATATTTCGAGAGCCAAGATTTTTTTTAAAAATTGGTAAAAAGGGGGTTGAAATGCCCCCCGTCTGGAAAAAAACTGCGAAGTTGGAAGTACAACAGCAAAGGCGGAGAAAACATGGAAAGTCTTCAACTGCTCCTTCCAAATCCAGATAGATAGCCTCAAGGAAAAAGCTAAAATATGACCTACAATTCAAGCCAACAATGCCTTCTAAGGGTGTAAGACCAGCCATTACTTCCCTCCATTAACTGGGACCTCGGCTTCCATCAGTTCAATTATCAAACAAAAGTAAAACATATCCTTTAGTTCTGTTTGTGGATCTTCTTAAGCTTCGGGAGAAGATCCATCCCAACTTTATTTCAAAAAAATCCTCCACGGCATGCTGTTTTCCCTTCTCGATTGCCTCTTTCATTTTTCTGCCCGAGACTTTTCCCTCTTATTCTCAAGCTTACATCAGGTTTCTTCTTTTGACTTTTGGTTTTTGTTATAGTGAGAATATCCATGTTCGACCTTTCATGCTGTGATCCCTGCACCTGATCATTTTGAGGATCCATATTGTCCATGATCCTCATACTTTCGTCCTCATCCTGACCATTTTGAAGCTTCACATTGTTCTCAGTTGTCATGGTTTCTTTCAACTGATTGAGAGTTTCCTCTGTGGATGGAATAATCCGCTCTAATTCTGCTTTGGTATACATCGAATTTTGTACCTTAGGGGATGAGGCTGGTAGTGTCAGTTCACTCTTATTAGATTTGAGGCAAATATTTGCCTCCCGATGAGTCTCTTCTGAATTCTGAGATTGGTTAGATGTTTTGGGAAGATCTGGCAGCGTTCCAATCTCACCTTAAACATCCAAAGGCCTTTTTAGGTTTGGTTGATTGACGATCAAAGAATGTTTGGTGATTTCTCCTAATAAAGTCTTTACTGGGTTCGCTGTTCATTTGTTTCCAAATCTGGCTAGTCCATTCCTTCGTGGCTGGTCTTTGAGCATCTGAAACATATACAGGCAAGCCTTCATAATCTATGCTTTGTGTCCAAGACTCCACAGAGGAAAAAAATGCAAGAGTGAATGAGAGGTTTGGAAGGATCAATTTTCACAAACAAAATGCTTGATTTATTTGTTCTCTATTGACTGTAATGTCCTCTTTGACAAAGTCTCCTATCAAACTTGCAATCTGCCTCAGCATTTCCGTATTCTCCATTTCCACAGGCAACCTATATGACCGAGTGTAGATAGGATTTTTCTGATCTTTTTCTACCTTTGGGACAAAGATTGGTGTCCATGGTCTTACAAACCCACACATCCATGAAACCAAGGCCCCTATCCGAGAACATGATCTTTGTCCTTTTTCGTCTAAAAAAACCTGGAAGAATTCATTCGACAAAAAGTTGAGTTTTAGGGGAAGGCAGTCAACCCATGCTTATATCATCTATTGCTTCAAATCTTTCAAACCCGGCCTTCTACCACTGATTCTACAAATCAGTGCATTAGATGCAAAAATTTGGGAGAACAATCTCAGAGTGTCACAGAAATTTTGATAGGAGTATCTTTGAGTGAGAGAACCCCAATTTCTTCCCCGGCTGACTATATCCTAAATCCGATGAGTTTTCCGAAGTAGAATCTATCTTCTTGTTGGGGGTTTTTAGAGGGGAAGGAGAAGGTTCTGAGTGTGGAATCCTCAGACACAAAGGGGTTTTTAAACCCTAGTGGCTAGCAATAGTTACCAGGTTAAATCCGATTAAATTCGGAAGGGCAAAAAAATCCGAAAATTCGGAGTTCTCGAAAAAATTCGAAAAAATACGGAAAAATCCGGTTCGGAATATATATACTTATATTATTATAAATTTATATTATTGTATACTTATATCATTATATATAGACAAATCATACAAAAAAGCATCCATCTACCATAATCATCATCATCATAATGATTCTTTCAAAAGATTGCAAGAAGTTGCTTGGTCCAAAAAGGTACAAAAATGGATTTTATGAAAATAAGAAAAATATTGCCATCAATGCGTAGAGCTCAAGAAAATATACACTTTTAGAGAAGACGACACTTGAAACGGAGCCACAGAATGAAAGTTATGGCACATGCAAGTTTTTGTTGCTACATCTTCCCGGACCCTTTCCAAAAATGGCAATATTTTTTCCCTACTTGCGATTTTTTCACCAAGAAGGAAAAAAATGCCAAAAAAGGATTTTTTTTTTTTTGTGCAGAAAAGCAGCCAAACCGAACTGCATTTATTCGGTTGCTTCAAAAATATGGTTCGAACCGGATTTCATACAAATCCGCCGAACCTGGTAACTATGGTGGCTATACATGAGCAATTTCCACAATCACCATTAGGGAAACTTCTTTCTGTTTGTGGGGCCAAATTTGAACAGCAAAGGTAA
The DNA here is from genome assembly GCA_018340775.1 of Taxus wallichiana var. yunnanensis. NCBI lineage: Eukaryota > Viridiplantae > Streptophyta > Pinopsida > Cupressales > Taxaceae > Taxus > Taxus wallichiana. Next base: position 296,902,594 of record CM031243.1, on the reverse strand, counting down.
ACCAACTGACTGTGATAAAAATCATTACAAACATGATATGGATTAGCTGATCCGGAGGACATTTTGGGATGTTGGGAGTTCCTTATATCTCCCTAAACCACGACAGAGTGGTAGAGCATTCAGCGAGCTTTCCGTCGGTACCTAGAACGCGAAAACGGACTCCGTATGCTCAAGATATAACCGGTCAAAGTTTGGTCAACAGTAAGACCCGATAGGGCAATTGACCAACGTGGTAGCAACATGTGGCGGAAGGAGTGCATTCGGAGGAGCAAAAGAAAATGTTTGTTAGCGACGCCGGTCTTCGACACTTGTATTTAGACGGGTGGACCCCGCTTTTTTTCTTGGCTAGGGCCGTCGGCCGGAGTTCGGCACACTCTTTTATCAGAGGGGTGCCTTTGTCGCCACATCGATATTTCGACCACGTGGTGGGGCCTCAGGCTACCACGTGGCTTGCCACCTCTATGAAGGTGCTTCTATACCAAGCCAACTCGGTTTGACCAGCTTAGGTGAACTCGGGAGCTCTTTTTAACTCGGCGAACTCATTATAATGCAAGGGGAGTCACATGGTGTGGTCGAGCTATCCACATAGCTTGGCGAGCTATCTATTCAACTTGGTGAGTTGATTATTTGCATTGGGCGAGTTTATTATTTTGGCAAACTCTATACATGGTTGACTCGACAACCAACTCGGCATGGCACATAATAGCTCGGGGTTATTAATCCACTGATCCGTCCTATTACAAGAACGAAGGGGATGTTACATATTCCACATCCACCCATGGCGGCACCGTTGGAGTAACTCATCCACGGGGCAAAATAGTGATGCGTGGCCAATGCCACGTTGCAGATATATGGTCGGCGAGCCTTTATAAAGGAAATGCACTTTCAGTAACCCACGTATGTGGGATAATAATAGCCATACCGCCTATTTAAATGAGGGCGGTGGAGCAGCTTACTCCGACCATGGTGGACCAGCTAGAACCAAAGGGAAGCCCACGTGGAGGTCTTGGGCAGCGAACACTGTCAAAAGGGGAGGCCATGTGAAAGAAAAGGCGGGCCATGTAGCCACGTGGTGGCATTCAAACCAAGCGCGACGGTTATAACGGCAGTGTATTCCATGTGGAGTGGTAAATAAATATAATATTTGGTCGTTATAAACAAAAGCCTTTAAGGCTTATGCGGTGGAAGGTTAGGGTCGGTAAGGAGAATTGAACCCCTACCGCCCAATTAAAATTATCATTGCCTCACCACCATACCAACCGAGCTCGATGGGTATAAAAAGGAGCTTGTGGTATTTGATTAGAAAGTCTGTTGTGTGCAAGGCCATAGGCCATAAAGGCATATTTCATATATCACTATTTTTGAAGGAGTTAGAAGTAAAATCAGCCTTTGCTGTAAAAAGGGAAAATGCAAAGAATTTCCCCACGCTCCTAGTGATATATTTATCTTCCCATTTTGGAGGTGTTTCGACACCGTTTTAATCTACGAAAGTTACATCAGCGTTTGGCATCCATCCGAGTCTTCGTCAAGCGTGCCGCTCATCAAGGAAGATTATGGAGACTCATACTTCGCAACGATCCCTATACACCGGTGCTGCTACTCGGTGGACTTGGAGGAGATATCGACTTCATCATATTTCCAGTTCGAGAATATTCTACCGGATTTTGGTCACTTTATTTTATCTAGTTCAAATTCATGTGTAATCGGCTAGGTATGTGATCATAAAGGGCAGAATCCTATACCACTATCACAAGGGTGGAATCCCTATACCACTATCATTGGGTGGAATCCCTATACAACTATCATTTGGATATTCAGATCAGATATGTTCCCTGGTATCCGCATATAGATTCATAGCTTCATTGTATGTTTGTACTAGTTTTGCATCTCTTTGAAGTGTAATGAATCGATTCGTATGAACCCAAAGACATAGGCATTGCCGAACTTCATTATCCATTTCGTTGTGCAGTGTGTATGTGTTTCCTTTACATTGCATTCTCTATTTAAAATTGATAATATATGTTGAGTATAAAATATTGCAGTGCCTATAAGGGTCTGTGACAGTTAGAAATTTTTACCCCTGTTTACGGATCATTAGAGAATTAATACACCTGGAATGAAAACTGGTTTCGTCTGCATTCCGATTCTTATCTTTCCCAGAGGGTATTCTTCTGATGTGATTAATTTTGGATTTTTCGAGGACAAAGAATGGTGTCCACAGTCTTACAAACCTATAGTATCATTGAGTGCAAGATCAAGATGAATAGGTTCAGCAATGAGGCTAGAAAAGTGTTGGTCCGAAAATCTGTCGCTTGGGTAGATCTATGGATAGACGAGCCAACAGTGTGCAGGGCATAGCCCCTCTTTGAGTCAGCAAAGCGAAACTGGTTTATTGCTATTCTACCAGCAGGAATCTTATGCAAGTCTCACAGATTCTGCCTTCGGGGGTTTGGGATCTCATCCCAGTAGGGGTGTTTCCACTGCGAAAAGAAAGGAAAGGAAGAGGGGATGAAGAAAGAGCAGGTCCGAAGGAAGAAAAGAAATGAATTCCAAAGCAGAAAGGTCGGGAAGTTTATGTTTTGGGATTGGTAGTAAACAGAGCCAAACCTACTTACATAAACAAACAAAGCAATACTGATGAGCAAATGACAAAAAGGTAGATATGAATCTAACAGAATAAACACATACAGATCTAACATAAGAAAGCTCTGATGTATAACACAAGTATTCAGTACAAAGCCTCAATATTTGTATTGTTGTTTTTCTTTTGTTACAAGAAAGCTCAAAGTCTTTCTCTCCTCACTTCTATTTTCATCTAAAAAATGTCCACCACTTGAATACAACAAGTATTCCAATATATATAGAAGAGGAGAAGGAAAGAAGGCAAAAAGGAGCCAACCACCTATTTACAAAGATATTTACAAAATATCTAAAAGTCATGTTGACTTTTGACAACTTGATGGATGACATCATCCCATGACGCAACATGGATGATGTCATCATTTGTGCCAACATACTTTAGACATTCAAACAAGAAAGTCGGAGAAGAGAGAAGAAGAAGAAGAAGAAGGAGCATTTTTACTCGTCATCATCATCCTGCAAGGCCGAAAGGGGGTAGCTTTGCTTTTGATGTCGCTTATAATTTCCCCCTAGAAAAGTGCTGATCAGGCAAATTCTTGTTCATTGTTTCCAAGTAGCGCAAAGCATCCATTTATGGAAGTAATGGGCGTCAGAAAGCCCGAAGACCCTGCTCAGGAAGGTAATGGTATCGCTGAGCTCTTCTGAGAAGTCACTGCGGTGGATGATTTGGGGCCACCGGGTTACCACCTTCTTATTTTTCAGATATACTTCGTTCATTAGCTGCATACATTGGTCTTCATTGTCTTCCCAGGCCTTGATGCACTCTGCTTGGCTAACGGCCACAAAGTGCCGGTGGTGAGGGATGCCGAGTATGATCTCAAAATGACGGGCAGTGAGGTTAATGACTACCTCGCCCTTGCTATTTTCGACACACCTTGTGTCTTTGTTGTAACTACTGGGCAACCACCATCATAAATTCATTGTTGACGGCGCTGACGGGGATTCCTCCGGTGAAGTGCAGGGCACTGCCGATCAATTTGTCCATCCATGGACTCCTTGTAACTTTCTGAGTTCTGGCCCAGAATTCCTCCATGTCGATATGCCCCAATTCTGAGTCTCTGACGTCCATGCTGCATTCGGCCTGTGACTCGGGCATTCTGACCCTCTGATATTTGTATTTCATTTCTTCCTCCGTAAGCTTAGCCTTTCCTTTCGGTTTGGTGGGTCTCCTGCTGGATGTAGACATATGTTCTTTCGAACTCAGTTGCTGATCTGCATGAAGAAGAAGCGAGACCCAATCCGAAAAGGTTGAATTAGCCATTTGATCTTCCATTGGAATGTTAGCAGAAGAAAGAGTTAGAGATTTTTAGGCTCAGGGCGCAGGGCGCATGAAAATTGCAGCTTACAGGGTTAAATAGGTAAGGCGCACAGGAAAGGCGTGTTGCAAAGGTTAAACTGGCGCAAAGGCGCATGGCGCGTGCATACTGCAGATTGCATTTTATAAAAGGCGCATGAAAACATTGTGTTACATAGGGAGAGGATGCGCCCTTTGGCGCATAGACTTTTCATGTTGCACTGGGATTTGGTGCGCCCTTTGGCGCATGTAAGGTTTGTGTAACATGAGCTTTTCGTGCGCCAAAGGGAATATGGCGCGGCGCACGAAGGGTTTACACAACATGATGTTTTTCTAATCGGGGATGCGCCTGTGCTTTCAAAGATTTGTACTTAGCGCAGATAAAGTTTGTGTTGCATGGATGCTGGGTGCGCCATTGGCGTGTGGAAAAGTGATGCAGCAAGGAAGGTTGGCGCGCCTTTGGGGCGCAAGCTCAGCGCTTGTAGCATATGGAAGAGGCGCGCCTTGAGGGCGCAGAAGTTCATGATGTAGCAGGCAAAATGGGTGCGCCATTGGCGCGGGTTTTGTTCATGTTGCAGGGGGGACAGATGCGCCTATTGGGAAAAACAGGCTTTTCTCCATTTCTTTCTTCATTTGTTTTAGCAGGGTTATTGGGCAATGAAATGGCTCATCAAAAAGGAGATAAAACCATGCTTTTAGACAGGTTCCCCTACCAGCAGATCTGGACAGAGGGGGAGGGATATGGGAAGATAGCAGGAGGAGGATCTTGATATTTCAAACTTCAGGCACAAACTAAAACCAGACCACCAAGCACAAAGAACCAAAACGCAAAACATGAGAAAGAGAAAAGAACCTCTCACCTGGACAAATAGCGAAAACTTGTAACGGGTCCACAAGGCGTTGAAAACGACGAGGCAGGGGCTGACAGGCTCAGAAAAATCACGTGCTCAGCGAATAGTGAAAATGACATTTTGGGCGCGCAAACACATATATATAGGTGAGCTGGTCATAAATGCGCCACCCACTTTTAAAAGGCGCATGAGAGTTGCTGTCGACAGGGAAAAGCGTGCGCCCTTTGGCGCATGAAAACGTTTTCCAGCAGGAAATTAAGCGCGCCTTTGGCGCACCAAAAGCTATGTCGACATTAAGTTATGTGCGCCCTTTGGCGCACCAAAACATGGCGCAACAAAAGTTGTGCCAACACAAAGGCGCATGCGCCTTGGCGCACGCAGGGAAGGCTCAACATACTTTGGCGCACCAAAAGGTGTGTTGACACTGAAAATCATGCGCCAAAGGGTTTTAAAGGGGGCGCACCAAAAGTTGGTGTTACATAGCAATTTCATGCGCTCAGCCAAAAAGGCTCAAAAGACTAAGTTCGAAAAACCAGATTTCCCGGGAAGGGATTTTACAACGTTTCGAACGCAAGGGATCCCTAACGAGGGATCGGAACAAAATTTCGGTATGGTTATCGGTAAAATTGCCCTTGTCAATTTTACGGGATAACAAAAAGATAGATAAGCGGTATCATCATCATCATTGTTTATATTACCTCGTTATTGATTGTACCTCTATCCAAAATAGTACGATCCTTTATCTCGGTATTGGCCTTGGATCATAGGATCATTTGTAAGCATTTTGGGTGACTCTGATGAGAGATTTTTGTGAGCACATCCTTGGAGGTTTGATATTGACTTTTAGAATTTGTTGCTCATGTGGTTGAGGTCTAATAGCTGATTTATGTGTTGGTATTGCTTTAGGTGTGACCTTGGCTTGAACTTGCTGCGGTATAGTTGTGTTTCAATGGATAGTAATCACTTTGTTCTCATGTAAAAGTTTTAAACATTGGTGCAAGGTAGATGCTATTGCTTTCCTTTTATGAATCAAGGTATGTTCATGCAACACATTGTATTACCCATTGTCACGGACTACATGAAACCAAAAACTAAGACAATCGTGGACCCAATGTGACATGTTAGCATATACAACCTAGGGGTTTCGTGTAATTCTGTCACATCCCATAATAATCATAGTAGTGCATGTGGTCTTTATAGTATCCAAGGCTATTGATAAATCATTTTGTGCATGTGTTGATACTTGAGACATTGTCAATCATAACTTCATGTGCCTTCTATGGAAATGTGCCAATAAGAGCTTTATGAATAGTGATCTATTGCAATATTCATTGTTGGTAATTTCACATCATAAAACACAATGAGAAGATGCTCCCTCATCAATATCACAACTATTGTCACCTAGAAGTTCCACCTTGATAGAGAATGGTGTGTGTATTGTCTCTCCTGTTGACAAAATTGGAACACCTCAACGCTGTGGGTAACCTATGTTTGAGATGAACCTTCAGAGAGGGTTGGTTCCCTTGTGAATCACCTAAAAAAATGAAAACTTTGACAAGGAAAAGGGAGAAGGAATGCGGGAAAAGGGAAATAAGGGTGATACACCAATAATTTAACACATGCATGTAACTCGTACAAAGAAATCAAAGATCCACACACCTACACAACTCTAAGCTATTTTGCATAATAAATTCAAGGGTTTAGGAGAAAAAGACAACAGTAGAGGGAGTAATTTCCACACTAAGGCAATACAATACCCTATCAAACACAATGAAAAAAACAGCAGTATGAGAGGGCAAAATGGAGCTTTTTTATTCAGAGGTGCAAGTACAAGGCTAGAATTGCCAGAGCAAATCAGCCCAAAATGTGTGTATGATTTTCTACAATAAAAATCAGCCTATATGAAGATGAATCAGCTCTCCTCCTCCAATAATAGACTGCTGTTCCTTTATTTAATTTATTTTATCTCCCTCTCTCTGGCGCCACCAAAAGGAAACAACAGTTTGCCTTATTAAGTGTTTATTTTCCTCTTTATCCCTTGGCGCCACAGACCAGCATGCAGTTTGCTTTTATTTAATAAACACTTCTATCTTTGGCGCATGGGCTGTTGTTGGAACAACAACTCTTATTTTATATTTATTTCCCCTTATCTCTTCATGGCGCCACCTCTATTTTGGACTGAAGTTTGCCTTTTATTCATCTTCCATCTTTGGCGCATAAATAAGAACAACAATTTTTTTATATATATTTCCTTGCCTCTCTTTCCTTGGCGCCAACCATAGCTAGAACAGCTGCATGCTTTTCTATTTTAATCCATCTTTATCCCTTCACACCGTGGCGCATGGAGCTGATACTCAAAATTGGACCATGGTTTGCTTCTTAATTTGTCTCCCTTTGGCGCATGGAGCCGATATTTTTAGCCAAGTGCTATTTTTAGAGCCAACTATTTTTAGGAAATGCTATTTTTAGCGAAATGTAGATCCATTTTCCCCATCTTTGGCTTGGAAAATATGGTAACAACAACCATGACCACGCTTGATGAATCATGGCCAAGTGGATGATCTCTAGATTTCGGTGGTTGGTCTTCATTTTTCAAATGCCTTATGTGGAAACACGCCTTTTGTGGAAATGTGCCAATAAGATTTTGTATGAATAGTGGTCTATTGCAAGATTTATTGTTAGAAATTTCACTTTCATAAAACATAATGGGAGGAGGCTCCCTCTTTGCGACTGCAACTATGAGCACACCAATAAGTTTGTCAAAGTGGATGATTGCTAGATTTTGGTGGTTGGTCCCCATCATTCATCATATGATAATCGTTTTGATCTCGTGACAAAGTATCATGATTTGGAAGAGGATTCTTGAAGTTTGTTAAATGTTGGTTAGGCTGAGCCACACAATTGTTTGATATGCTATTGATACTTTCAACTCAAATGTGATTCTTTATCACAATAACGCCCGGATCTTATGTTTTAAGGTGTCGCATCTATCGGAAGAATGTCCTGTGATTATGATAATACAGTATAGATTCACGTCATGGCACTTAGGCAATGGCCTTGATGGATTGAACTCTTGAGAGGAAGTAAAGTGATCAAATTGCATTCAAGCAATTGTCGTAGCACCTTTGTGGGCTCTTACTTAACGTTGTAAATTGTCCATAGTCTTGATATTGTAGCAGAAGACTACTTTGTTATTCTATTGCATCGACTACACTCTTGGCCTTAGGCTTAGGTTGGAAACTATTATCATCGGTTTTGGCCTTGAAGTTAGTTTTTGGTTGAAATTTTACTCCACTAGAGGTAGAGGGATTGACCCTATATTTGACCTTTTAGTCTCCAAAAGCTTGACCACTACGTTCTTAGATGTGTGAAAAAGTTAATTGGGTGATTGGTAAGTGTTGAATATTACTTTGTCCTTGATAGGTGGTAGTAGACTTATGAATTCTAGTTCATGCAACAAACGTGTCATTTTGTGACCAGATTCCTGAATTTAAATACACACTTTTAGGTTCATTACCACCTTGCCTTAGTTGACCTTCATGCTAATGTTCATGGAAAAATGTGCAAGAAATCATCGACTATTTGGGTAAAGATGTGAATAGATCCTTGAGGGGTATAGTATAGAACCAATCAAGAGCATAGTCTTTTGGGCTCCTAGGAAATAACTTGTTTAATAACCAATCATCATGTGCAAAGTCTATGTAAGGGACATACAATGACCTAAGGCGGTGAGATGGATATCCTTGCCTATTATATAATTCAAATTTTAGCATAGTGAAACCCATTGGGAAGTTGTAAACAAGCACATCGTAAGTCAAAAGGTTGAGCAATATTTCATTGGAAGTGATCTTGTTGCATGGCTTTTGAGACCCTTGAGATTATTTATTTATTTGATTTTGTGGGTGTTCATCATAATGGTCGACTCGGAAGGAAGGGAAGTGGTAGTAGAATATGTAGGAATAAATGTATTAGGCAAAGAAGGCAACTATAAAGCTCTAGGAACAATGGAAGGAATCTGAGAAGCGAGTGGAGTTGGCAAACATTAAGAAGCAATACGAGAATAGGAGGCTTAGAAGCAATTGAAACATGCACATCAAGAGAATCTCGCAATTGTATGATGGTGGAAAAGAAATAATCACAATAGAAGATAAGGAGGGTGTTTCAAAGTAGGTGGTCAATCGTTACTAGCATTTAAGTATCCATGATTCATGTTATAGGTTTGATCTTAAATAATAGGCTCATTGGTATGTTCTTGGCCTTGAGTTTTAAATTGTATATGCATTATTACACTCATTATATAAACTATTTCACCAGGATTTTTAAGAGATGTTGTCTAACATGAAGCAAGTCTTGAATTCGAGTTTGATTCTCTAAAGCAATCTCGTTTCCTTTACTGCTTTGATCTCTACGATAGATATATGTAAACCATTCAAAGCATTGTCATCCATAGTGGTCAAAACAATCAATGTAAAGAAAAGTGACCAGTCACAAAAGACAACAAACAAACAAAGAAATGAAATGTCTCAAGTGTAAAATCGATGCAAGTGCATGATGCTCATTGGATTCTTTGAAGGCTTGCCTTTAACCATAGCTAGGCGATAGGTCCCTTACCAAGTTTCTTTGTAATAATGAAGGGAATTAGCCAATTTGGTTTAAATTTGCCTTTGTTCCATTTACAAGCATTTGTATTCTTTTGATTTTCTTTTAAGACCCTGCCACCAACATTGAGTTCTCTTGCTCAAATCTTTTGTTATATGCTCTCTTAATAGGATTTTGGTAAACTCTCCATTGCCCAATAACTTAAATGTGTGCTTTATCCAACATTTCTAGTTTGTGTCTCTCAATAGTTATTGTCTTTGATGACATCTTTGAGAGTCACGAAGAGAAGGTATTTCAAGTTCTAAACGTAATATTGCTTCTGCCTTGTATACAAGAGCATAGGGAGTAGCTCCCGTAGCTATTCGACACTCGTATGCTATGCCTATAAAACCTATATAATCTGATTATGCCTATCGTTACCATGTTTTGCGACTGTTTTGCTCAAACTGTTCACAATTGTCTTATTCGTAGCCTCAACTTGACCATTTTCGTATGGGTAGTAAGGAGTCAAGAACGTATGTCATATCTTATATTTAACACTAAATTTATTGATTGTCTTATTCTTAAAAGATGATCCTTTTGTTTGTAATGATAGCCGAAGGGAGTCCAATGCGAGAGCTGATACAAGTCATTATAAATGTACAAATCTACATTATTCAAATTTGAAAATCGGGGCTAAAGTCAAAATAGTTGTCGAGCAGCGATGAGCGTTGATGCTGGAGTTTGATTAGAGACTTTTAAAACACGACAGTGAAGTGAGTTTGGAAAAGACTTTGATGGAGAGTGGTGGCCTTACAAGTGGTGATAAAGGTGGATTTTGAAAAGCTTTGGCGGTAGTGGACAAAGAAGTTAAGAGTTTGAGCAGAGGTGGCTTGGATTTTCATATTGTAAGTTAGCAATCACAAAGAGGAAGCCAACAAATGGTGGTTTGTGCAGGCACAATATCGAGGATGTGAACGGCCAAGTTACTTCGTGGAGGTAGTCTAGAAGGTGGTAGGCACTAACCTTACCAAGACATAAGGAGCCCGAGCCTTGCATGGAGGAAGATGATGGTAAGCAATGCAAGGTTGGGACAATGCAAAGGAGCAAGACATATGGTGTGCGAAGAGTTGAATAGAGCCTTGCGAAAAGAACAAAGATATAATTAGTAGAGGAGGAGCAGCCCTGGTGGTGCTATTGAAGAGGTCCAAGAAGAGAGTGTGGAGGTGTGAACAACCATGCCGAAAGGGAGCGAAGGAGCCAAAAAGAACATGGGAAGCATATTAGGTTCAAAGCTTGTAGAGGACAAATGGATAGAAGTGATTGAAGTGGTGATCAAGCAAATTTGTGAAAGCATATGAGTGAAGGAAATAATGATAGTGACGTGGTCTTCAAAGGGTCAATGGCAAATCAGAATAGAGGAGGTAGTGTTTTGGTAGTTCCACCACCGCTGCTAGTGGTGGTGTATATGTTAGCGTTTAACTACAATTATTAGGTATACACTTTGGTTAGGGCTTCATCTTCCATTTAAGGGGTTACGTGGTTGATACTTCCCCTACTTCTAAGCCCACACATGGTGGTGGATTATTGGTCACATTTTTGATTTATTGTGGACCTTGACTAATATTAGAAAGATAAGTGGCACATTGAGAAGGGAAGGAGTCAAATCATATCTTGACAAGTGACAATTGACAACGCACATCTTTTTAAAATTTTGCATTTGTTATTTTTGACCTTCAAATCTTTAATTTGGAAAGGATAAGCTGTTTTTAGAAGCCATCTTTCGGGGCATAGTTTTGCCTTTGAACTTGGTTTTGGGTCCCATTTGTACTCCCCCAAAAGCTCTTTTCAAGAGTTGAGAACATATTTTTAGATCAGTTCATATAGGACAATGAAGTATGGCTTTAATTTTGGTGATATGAAAAAAGTATGAAATGTGGAAATGCCTACTCATTCTTACCCCAAAAAGGGAAATGTTGATGATGATTGTGATAATGATCACATTTGTGAGGCGATCTCATTACTTTGTGATCAATTGGCTGAGAAGGATGAGGTGACTGAACATTTGAAACAATGAAACCATCTTGAGTCAACGAAGAAAGATATTGAAATTTTAGAAATAACGAGTCCTAAATCAAAGTCTTGAGAGGGGAATTGTTGAATGGAAGAAAAATCATAGAGTTTGTATAGCAAAGCATTTTTCTATACATGAAAGAAGATGATAGTTGAGAATGCTAACCATATATTCAAAACTTGACGAGCATTTGCCGCTCACTAGGCAAGTGATAACTTGAGGCGATACCGGTGAGTTGATTAAGGACACGAAACTTGTGGGTTTTGACCCTTGAAAAATTGCCAAAACTCGCTAGTTCTCATCGAATTTGTGCAAAAACTTGGTTACCTCTCGCATAAGACTGCCCCATGGAGAAGAAGTCAGTTTTGATTCAAAAACCTAGATTTTCTTCTCTTTCTTCATGCCCAAAGATGATTTGTGCATTTCACAATTGCTTTGTTAGGTGATTAAGAGTGTCTTCGACTGGCTCCAAAGGATTTTTATAGGGATTTGATTAGGTAAGTGTTTTTATTTAGTTTTTTTTGTTAAACTTTGATTTTTTCTTTCCATTTTAGATGCCCTAGGTTAGATTTTTTGTTTGTTTTCCCATTTTAGTTTTACTTCTTTCTTTGATTGATACTAGCCAATAGAGTTTAGTCTAAACATTTTTTTGGGTTTTATAGGATTTCTACTTGTTCTAATTTGCATTCAATTTGCAGCGATATACATCCAACTCCAAGAATGACATCATCATATGGTTAGTTATCTCGTAGTAAGCCTAACTTTGATGACCCTTCTTGGAAGCATTGTGAATAGGCTACAAAGGCTAATCATGTCTTATGCAATTATTCGGGTTTAAGATGAGTGGAGGTGGCATTCGTCCCAAATACCACGTCACACGAATCACGAGGTAAAGATGTGCAATTGTGTAAACAAGTGCCACTTGAGGCTTAAAGAGAGACAATTGCTTACCTAGTGAGTTTTGCAAAGAACAAGGAGAAAAAAAGGAAAGCTCGGAGTACAACCCTAGTTAATAGGAGGACAATGATGTATGATTCGATGAATATGAGCATGACGTGGGAGTTACTTCTATTGCCCCAACTCCAAGGGCATGAGGATGTGGATGGGCACGAGGCTTATCTACTTCGGGTACAAATGGACTCGGACAAGGTTATTTTGTTCTTCGAAGTAGTCATGGTTCATAACCTTCACTCGAAGGTATGGACCGGTTGGAACCGAGAATTGCCCTATGAAGCAAGAGTGGTTCGAACTTCTAACAAACTTTTGGTATTATAGCAACATTCTATTTAATGTGACGAGAAACCCATATTAGGAAAAGTCTGGTAAATCTATCGACCATTGTTGGAAAGGGGTTCAAGGCTATTGTTCATGATTTGAGTGGCCAATCGTTGGATGATGCTATTCAAATAATGCAAGCAATAGTAGAAGAGTGAAAACAATATGACATAAAAAAGGTTGCAACATTTTGTCTAATGGGTGGACGGATAGGAAAAATTACACTTTGAAACTTTTTAATGGCTTTAAGTGGGTAGTTGGTGTTTCCTAAAATCAATTGATGCCTCTCGCCAAGTGAAAATGCAAACACGTTTGATATGTGTATGAGGTGGTGATGGAAGTGAGTGTGGATAATTTCCTCCAAGTTGTGATAGGCAATGGATAAGCATATGTAGCGTGAGGAGAATTCTTGAGGAGGCACCCCACACTTTTTGAACCTCTTGTGTAGCCCATTGCATTGATCTCCTATTTGAGGACATAAGAAAGATGGCATGGGTGAAAAATGTGGTTAAAGAGGCAAACAATATCACAAAGTTCGTATACTAGTCATCCTTGAGTGCTAAGCTTGATGAGAGAGCAAACCAATGGAAAGGAGCTTGTATGAGCGGGGAGTCACACAAATTGCCACAAACTTCATCATGTTGCAAGCATTGCAGCCTCACTAACATCTCTTAAGTAGATGTTTGTTAGTAAGCAGTGGTTTGAGTTTCTCTATGCTAGGAAGGCAAAGGGGAAAGAGTTACGAAGACCATTTTTGATGATGTGTTTGTGAAACATAAATGACATCCTTAATGTAACCTTAAACTTAACTATTTTTATTTATCATTTATTGTTATTAATTTTGTTGGTTCAATTTTCTTAATTTTTATTTTTAAATTCACATTATTTTGTTTTAGGTGTCAAAGCCTTTGGTTAGAGTTCTTCGCTTGGTGGATGGTGTAAAATACCCAACGAGTTATTTGTATGAGGCCATGGATATGGCCAAGGAGGACATAGCAAATTGTTGTAGCCAAAATAAAAGAAAATATGAACCCATGTGGTGCATATTTGATCGGAGATGGAACTAGCAACTCCACCAATATATACATGTGCAAATGGCTTATTGCTTGAAACCCAAATGTTTCAATTATGATTCGTTTAAGGCTGATGCGAAGGTTATGACCTCAACACATGCTTAGAGAGGATAGTCCTTGATGAAGATTCTACGAGATAATTCTTGATTAGCTACAAATTACAAAATTATAGAGAGGAGGATCTTTTCTTCGGCTTTATGCATTTAGAAGGAGAAACACTGTACAACCAAGTAAAAACAAATTGAGTCATAAGTCTTTAGTCGTGTTACTTGTAGATACTAATTTTCTTTCATTTATTCAAGCCTTCTTGACTTACAAAATTACTAGTGTTACGTGCGGAAGTGTCCCCTAGATTTTGATGACGTCCGAAGCCCCGAACGTTTGGGGACTTGGGACTTAGAGGGGACGTCCCCTATGTTTAAAAATCTTTTAAAAGTTTTGTGATGTTTTTACTTTTAAAAAGTTGTTATTTTTACCAAGAACATTAAATTATAATTTTGAGAGTACCTAAAATACATTAAATATGGTTTAAATCGCTAATTTTCATTGAATAAATTTAAAATATTCAAAATTCAATTTTTAAAAATTATTTTAAGAGCTGTCCCCCCACCATCCCCAAAATTTGGGATTTTTTTTGCTGCCTCGAAAAGTCCATCCCTCTCCCCCATCCCCGAGACTTAGGAAACTATGAACATTACAAATGTTTTGTAGAGTTGTGGTGGGAAGATTATGGTGCAAGTACACCAAATCTTTAGAGGCTAACCGTGTGAATTTTGTGCCATCCGTGTAACTCTTCTTGATGTGAACATAAGTGGAGCCCATTTGAAGTTGTTCACACAAAGATGTGCAATGGGTCAACAACACAATGCCTCAATAACCTTGTTTTTGTGCAATAAGATTTTTGTCATCGTGTGATACAATAGGAGGGTCAAGAGAGATGATGCAAATGACTTGGATGATATTGATCCATATGCCAATTGTATTGTTGAGCCTGAGTGTTTGGATGAGCAGCCCATGTTTACTAAGGTGTACATAGCAAAGTTGGAGATGCACCCAAAGGAAGCGATAGCGTCAGAGGCAGTAGAGTCATTAGGAGCTGGAGGGGTTGGTGAGAATGTAAAGATATTTACACATACAATTTTGTTGCAAAAGAGGAATCTTTACCTTGCACTTCCATGGGGCAACAAACTAGGGCACCGAAGATGATATTCATATTTAACTTTGGTATATTTTGATGCATTAATGACTGGTCTGTGAATCTACGAAAATTGTACTTTGTACTCTTTTTTGGTCTAAAACTGAGCATTTTTCCCTTTTTTTTTTGGGTTGAAAATTAATGGAAAATATACTTGTGTTCTCCATATTCATTTCTTATGTCATTGAAGAGTGTTCCATTAAGCTTTATTATATAAATTTACATATTTTTAAGTAGCAACAAGGTTGTCGAGTCCCGACTACGAGTCAAAATTTTGGGCTGCCGAGTACAAGTTTTTGAACATTGATGCTAACTTCAATTTTATTGATGTTGCTTCTGACGATGATTCTTTTTCCTTCCAAGGCTGGTGAAGCAAATGTTATTGATGCAATTCACATTGCTGCTATTAATACTACTCATTCTAACTCTTTGTTCACTAATCCTAATTTTGTTGAGTTTGAGAAGAATGCAAGAGGCATTGGTTCAAATATGTTTCAACAAATGGGCTTTACAGGTGGTGCACTTGTCAAACATAGACTGGGGAATGTTGATCCTATTGAGCCTATTATTAGACCTGAGAGAATCCGCACTGGCTATTTAGAGATTACATCTGTGAAGAATTGTGATACATCTAATGTTGACAAGCTTACACCTATAGATGATTCCTCTCAATTAAAGGAATCAGTTCATAAGTCTTCACTTGTGTCAACTTCGTATGAGGAGTGACTAAAACATGATGCATCAATGGAAGAGAAGCAACATTAATCAACCTTGACTATGGCATGGTGGTATCCCCATTTTGGTGATTAGATGCATTTAAGGCCACATCTTAGGGCCTTATTTTGGAAGAGCAAGGGGGAGAGAAGGGGCTTGAGAGAGAACTTGAGAGGTGAAAAGGCTGGTTGGTGAGTGGAGGAGGAGAGGAAATTCGAAAAAATTATAATCTGAGACAACTTCTGTTCTGAAATATTTGATCTCGAAATAAAGCCAAAAAAATGTGTTTTACTGTTTTGTGTAATTGTTGTTATATGAATGTCACAGAGAAATAATAATAAATAAGGTTCTATATGCCATTTAGTGTTCTTATTTTTTCCTTCCATAATGATTTGCACTCAGAAAAGGTTGAGAGCTTTACTATAGAATCAAAACCATCAATCTTAACAAATAAATGTGTTTTTATGCATTTTTCACCTTTGTTACTTTTCTTGTTAAAATTTGAAAGCTTCTATATTTTATATTTATAATGAGTTGTTTCCTTCTGTTTCCTAGTTTCCAAAGGGTTTGGGTCTCGTGTTTCTGGAAGACATTTTTGTGTCAGAAATCATACCCCTCTCTATTGTTCATGCGAGATAGCTACTAAATGAAAAATGACTTTGATTTTTCCATTAAAATATTAAATAAACATGATGGACAATGAATGACCATAAAGTAAAGGCAAACAAACTGGGGTGTATAATTTTTTCAGTAACAATCTTGACCATGGGTCAATTTACAGAATGATTCAATTATTGGCAAGCTTTTATGCTCTATTCCACTTTGTGCCCTTGTTCTGGCCACTTAAGGAAAGTTGTGGCAACCTTGTTGTTGTTTCCAGATTACAGAAAATACTTCTGGGGCCTCTGTTTGTTTTCTAGGCTTTCTACCGCTTTCAACTTAATTTTTAGAAGTTTTTACCATTTCAAGTTTCCCAAGGGTGTTATTCACTAGGTTTCATATTCTTAGCAACAAATTCCCTCGAAGGATTTTCAATATGAAAATTTGGAGCTTTGACAAATGTTGGTGAAACTAAGGCCATTGCTCTTACTGCAATGTATTTGTATCTTTTGTCTGAATTATCTTATGCAACATATTTGTATTCTTAAGTAGGCCTAACAGTGAATCCAAAGTGGCGCAGGGTATGTACACACCGTAGTCTAATCACAGTCAGGTGCACTGCATGTCTTATATGTGCAATGCGGTGTTGACCTTAAAATTCACTTTCCTTTCTAACTTATACATAACACCATAGTTACCATGCTCTTATGAACATGATGAAAATTCGATTTGAACCATACTTTTTGGTCTGACCAAACCAGAAATTAAAATGTTTTAATTAAAAGAACTCTAACCTAAAATAAAAACAAAACAAGAAACTCTAATGCCTAAATGCGTAAAGGAAAAAATGCATATGTAATATATTTATTTTATTTTAATATGTAGTTGGTTTTTCATTGCAAATATCACACACACACACACAGATATATATATATATATATATATTCCAATCTTTTCACCCTTCTGAACTACCCGAACTTTTCAAACATGGTAACTATGCATAACACTACGAAAAGGAAATTGATAAAATCATATTAATGCAAAAGCTACTCAGGTGTGGACCATGATCCCATTTGCATCACCAAAATTTTGTTATATAGGAAAACTGGAATTGCAAAAGTTAACCTTGTAAACGAGCTTCATGGTTGTTGATTTTTGCCTAGGCTAATTTTGTTCCTAACCCTTTGTTTGGGTAATTGATACTATTCATCTATGTGATTCGCTCCCCTCCCGCCTTTGATAATTTTCAATGATAGTTGTGATATCCCCCAAAGTCACATGATAGGAATTTCTTTGTGGTGTTTTTGTTGAGAGGGTTTCAGCACAGATTATTGTATTTCTAGTGCTGGTTTGGCTATGCTTAGTTTTTTGTTTTCAAAGTCCATTTTTTTGCACAAGGATTTACTTTTTCTATGTGTTATTTACCATTTTTGGGTAGTTGTGGTTTGGAATCAAGTGTTATTTAATGACGTGCCAAATTAAGTATTGCTTATTCTCCTGGTTAAACTGCTATGGGCTTCTGTGTTCATATTGGTTTCTGTATGTCTTCCACTCCGAAGTGAAGGTGTTTGGTTCCTTAGGATGATTTTTTCTCCATGCTTGTGTATTTCAGTGAATGTCAAATGTCTGTAAAGGAGTCAATTGTGGCAAGAATCAGGAAGGATTTGTACAATGCAATAAAAAAACTTGGGAACGGATGATTTTGCCTGGTGCAGTTGATTTGGAGGAACCTGAACTGCCGTTAGATGAGGAAAGGAGAAAGATACTGGAATGCATAAAGACAGATATACAAAAGTCAAGAGAGATGCAAGAACAATTAAACAGTTTAGTCAGAGATCAATTGAAGGGTGCTGGAGAAGAGAAACTTTTGCTTGTTGTAACACCACAGGAGGATGTTGTGAAAGGTTTTCCCCAGTGGAGTTGAAACGGCTGTTTGGCGAGATAGAGGTACATGCTCCTGGAGCTGCAAGTTTTTATATGGCTCAAGGATGGAAAAGGTGGCGTGAAGAAACCAAAGCAAATCTCAAGAAGAAATTGCTTGAAGATGTTGTGTTTGGTAAAAAATATGTTGCTGAAAGACAGGTGATATGCTAATTATATGTTGCTTTCATGGTTTCTGGTTTGTGAAACAGTAAATATAGTAACCTTTATTTCTAATTAGAGACAGAACTTGCGAAAAGCCTAATTAAAGAACATACATGCGAGGTGGAAGTAGAGAGTAATTGAATCCGCTGGTCAGCTACAAAATAAGTCGTCTGAATTGGATCCATAAGTTTTCTATTCATTGAGTCAATATAGAAATCTTAATTGCTTTTGTTACTTTTAGTTTCGACCATCATTCATAGTCAGGGTTGTAATGATTGATGTGGGCTATGGCTTGTATTTCTAATTCATTATTGTTTTGTAAATTGTTAGGGTTGATGTAGGTTCTATTGTAGGGTTGACAATGATTTTCTGTCTAGTCTCTATATTTGCTACTTTTAAATTTGTGTTTAACATCATTGGAATATTTGTGAAGAATTTATCTTACACTAATATCATTTTAGTATGCAGTTGATTTTCATAATTGTAGTAGGTGGAGGCTGTATGCTGAAATATGTACAGGAATTCTTGTAAAAGATAATCATATTATAAGAGACGGTCAAAGCACTCTTAGCCACATTATTTATTGTAAAACTAAGATGCTTTATACATGCATTAAATGGTATTATTTTGTCTGTGATTTTATGGTAGTACGCCAGTAACAACATAGGTTACCATGTTTCGTGATCTTTTGGTTATGTAGATTGGAACTGCTTCCACAGCTGGTTTCAGTTCTCATTCTCTCCTTATCTCAAATCAGTGGTCATCGAAACACAGTAATTATATATCTACCATGGTGGTGTAGACATTGGCAAAGCTCTTTTCCACAGTACTCAACGGCTTGATTTCTAGGCTGAATATGGACATATCCAGGCATGAAGACAATCAGGATTACAGACATAGCTGTATACTGGGAGTGGGGATAACATGTAGAAATTGAGTGTTGTTGTTGGGGTGGGCAAGGCTTCTATTTATGCTTTGTAGATCCCTGCAAGACTTTTGATATGGTCTCTGGACACTAATTATTCCAGAAGCTATGAGATTTTGGCATCCAGATCTTATTATCTTAATGTAACTGTATAAGAACAAGTTATCTGGCAGGTCTGTGTATCTTCTCAAGACATACAGGACATCCAAAACACTATTATTCTCAAGTAGGGCCATCTACTCTCTCCCACTCTATTTCTGCTAACATTGATGAGTTGGAAAATTTTATTTCAAAGGTAGCAGGTACTGATGGAGTTTACCTCCTCCATGGTGTGGTTATTCCCATCATGCCTTTTGCTGATCTCATTATCTATATGCTTTGTACAGTTGCCGCTCTTTAACATCAACAAAATGCTCTAAGTTCCTTCTGTGATACATATTGCTGGAAGTTACTTAGGCAAAAGAAATATGATGGCATTTAATATGTCTAGGAAGGAACCGCGGTCACATGGATTCACCTGACGAGTCTGTTACACATGATCACTTTATAGAGAGCCAAACACAGTATTTTTAAATTTTTGGTTGGTTTGATTTTTCCATTACTGAAAAGTGACAACCAATGTAACCTGGCTTCAGGTTCAACTGATTCTAATGTGTTTGAGACTCCTGCTTCAGACATGAAGTTCTCAGTCTTGAGATAAAGTGATTCCAACTCCAGTTTTAAGATTTCAAATGCAGTTACTCCAATTCTTTGAAGTATAGTCACTCTTATTGCTCTTTAGGCTTATTAGGTTTGGATTTCTGGATTGCAGCATTCAAGGTGGGACTGTATGGAGAGTTTTTGGTTTCTTAATTAAGAGCATTCTAGCGAAGTGAACAGTCTCATGCACAGTGGTTTTGGCAGGATTTGGGGATTGTTTTAAAGCCCCAAATTTTGGAATTAACAAACTAAAATTGTACGATTAAACTCTGCAAGCTTCATAGTCAATAATTTTTTCAAAGTTTGTGGATATAAAATACGTAAAATTTATGTTTTGGGTCGGGGAGCCATATCTATATAATATAGAGGGTTAGTGTAGGCCTATTTATATATGGGCCCATATTGAGAGGGGAGCATAGATAGTAGCCCATTTCCACTACAGGCTATGTTACCAGGGTTTGCCCCCACCCTCCCGTAGCTCCCTGGATACATACCTGGTACGGATATGTCCGGGTACAGTACTGATACGTCTTGGGTTTGTCCGGGTAGTCCCGGGCATGTTTGGCGTACCCAAGATGTATCCGGGACGTACCTGGATATATCTGGGACATACCCACAGGCTATGTCACAGGATTTGCCGAATTCCAAAGAATAAAATTGGAATTTGGCGATTATAATTTAAATAAATAAAAATCATTGAAAAACATCATTATATTTGTACAGATTGTAAAAATATTTTTTCCCCAAAACCCTAAAAATCTGTTGTTTTCTGTGAATAAAAGTTTGAAAAACTCGTTGGAAGACCATGGGAGGTCTGCTGTAACTGTCATTCATATTCTGCAGCATGCTGTTTTCGTTTAATCCCTTCAAGGTTCAGCTGTCATTTATATCTCGTTTAATCCTTTCAAATGGTGTCTGCTGTTTTGGTTCAATTCCTTCAACTGTTGTATACTGAAACTATTCATGCCTGAGCTGCGATCTTGATCTGCACTTCGAAATACTGAAACCTGTTTGCCATTGAAAATTCATTGCCGTCGGTGAAGTATTTAAAGTGACTCTTTATGAGAGAGTTTGTAAACATTATGTAAGTTTTATTTATTACTTTTACCTTTTTAACTTTTTATTATTTATTGATATGTATTAGTTAGTATCTATGTATAGTTTAATTAGTTTAAGTAATAAAATATTAATATAATTTATTTTATTTATTGATATGTATTTAGTTAGTATCTATTTGTAGTTTAGTTAGTATTTTATTGCCTGATATTATTAATTTAGGAGTTAGTATTGTTACTTTTTTTTGTTAAATATTAGTTAGAGTTTAGGTGATATTAGAATTAGTATATTATTTACTAATTACTATTAAATTAGTAAAATAAAATTTATAGTATTAGTTTATTATTATTAATCTATTAGTTATTATTTAATAGTTTACTATTAGTAAATTATTTATTATCAAATTAGTAGAAGGTAATTTTAAAAATAAAAATTATAAAAAGGAATATAATATTCGTATATCATAGAAAATGGATAAAACACGAATTCAATATTCGTATATCATAGAAAATGTAAAATCTTAAGTATATTGAATGTTTTGAACATTGATTGTCCTATATTTATTATTTTTCAAGTTTTGTATTTCTTATGGACTAAAAAATGAGTAAAATGAGTGAGTGTGTGTGTGATTTTTGAATATATATGTACAGACGTATCAAAGACGTATCGTACCCAAGGGTTTTTAAAATCGACTTATCCGCGTGTATCGAACTGTACTCGTATCATGGCAACATAGACTATAGGGATATAGGGAGTATAGATAGGGGACTCTGCAAACTTCCACCGTCAATAAATTGTTGAAAGTTTGTTTATAAAAATGCGTAAAATTTATGTTTTGGGTTGGGCGCCATATCTATATTATATAGAGACCGAGCGTAGCCCTATCTATATATGGGCCCATATTGAGAGAGGGGAGTATAGATAGGGTCCTCTTCCCTTTGCTAAATAGATATAGAGGGTGCCCCATATTTAGATAGGCCCCCAGATGTCGGGCTATATAGAGTAGGCCATCGGGGCCCACCCCCTTCCTATATAGGCCCCGACTAGAATTATATATCCTATCTAGCTCTCTATAGCCAATATAACTGCCCCCATATAGATATTGGGCACCTAGGTCACCATATAGAGATATAAAGGGACACTCCCTAGCTAAGCTATATATAGTAGGCCATCGTGGCACTCTCATGGGTCATGAAGTGTGACCCGAAGCATTTGTTTTAAAACTTTTTACATACTTTTATTCAGAAACTTTTCTTTCAACTTAAAGGTGACTACCCTAGACCCTTAATAATGTTCTATGATTTTAGGTCATAGATGGAAGTGTGGATGGGGTAGAAATTTGCAACCTATTTCTAAAGATTAGAGGGGTTAGATGGGAACTAAATGGGCACAAATAGGACAAAATAATGTGATTCACCAAACTTGGAGAAGCCAAAGAGCTCTTCAAAGCACAATGGAAAGGAAAGTTTTCCTTCTTGACAATACATATGAGATAGGAGCTCATTATAGGCCCCACCCCCTTTCTATATAGGCCCCCTCGACTACGGTTGTATAGCCTATCCGACTCTCTATAGCCAATATAGCTGCCCCCATATATATATTGGGCACCTAGGTCACCATATAGAGATAAAGGGACACTACCCAACTAAGCTATATATAGTAGGTCATTGGCGCAGCCTCTCATGGGTCATGAAGTGTGACACGAAGTATCTGTTCTTAAACTTTTTCCATACTTTTTATTCAGAATTTTTTCTTTCAACTTAAAGGTGACTACCTAGACCCTTAATAATGTGCCATGATTTTAGGTCATAGATGGAAGTGTGGATGGGATAGAAATTTGCAACTTATTTCTAAAGATTAGAGGGGTCGGATGGGAACTAAATGGCGCAAATTGGACAAAATAACGTGTTTCACCAAACTTGGAGAAGTTTGACAAGTTAAAGAGCTCTTTAGAGGACAATGGAAAGGAAAGTTTTCCTTCCAGACAATACAAATGAGACAGGAGCTCATTATAATTCATAAGTTCCTCCTTCGAGGCTCATTGAGGAATGAGGTCGTGATTGAAGTGTATGTTGTTAGTGAGAGAGACAATTTCCATTGATAGTACCAAAATAAGTGGAGGTGTGAGCTGTATATTGTATGTCAAACATGTATATATTGCATCCGTAGCTGTTATTTATCATATCGGTAGCTGCAATTAGCTAGTAGACCCGATTGATAGCTGTTATATATAATATCGTTGGCTTGTTGAAAGAGTTTTTATTGTATTAAGTTGAATGAAAAGGCTATCCAAGAGGCTAGAGATGTGTAGTGTGACTTTGTAATAACCCCTTCCCATTCGAAGACCTTTGGCCTATTTTGTCAACCCGATGGCCAAAGGAAAAATATAAGGGTGGCTTAAGTTATATTTAATTATTATAAAGTGCCATTAATAAAAGGAAAAAAATATATAGAGCACTTATAATAATTTATATGACTTAATAATTATTAAATCAAGGATGGAAAAGGCCCAAATATAAATTGTTATCCATCCTAGGTGAAAAGACGACTTGCCTTAGAAGGGGGAATGGGAACATAGAAAGGATAAATGCCCATTTTACTATGTATTTCCCCTAGAAAAATGCGACTTGCATTAGGAGGGAAAAAGTTGTTAGAAAAAGCATTTAATATGGGAAAATATTAAATGCTTGCATAGGGAAAATCCTTGGGAACTAATTGGATATTGTAGAGGTTGTTTTGGGTCTCTTCTTCCTTTATAAGGAGAAGTCGACTTGAAGGGAAATATTCCATACCATTTGATATTTTCTAATGTGTCTTAAGTTTGTACTTATGCATATTCTTTCATGTGCAATGTTGCTGTTTGCAAATATCCAGCTTGTGGAGTAAGATCCCACGAGAACCCTAGCTTCGGTGGTGAGAGATCCATCCCTAGCTAGTAGGGCATTCTTCGGTAGTGAGAGATCTACCCTAGCTTGTCAATTTTGGAGCTGAATTGATGCCCTAAATGTGCTGGGCGACCTACTTTTTAGGGCAAAATTAGGGTTTCGTGTTTTCTGTGCGAAAACTATTTTTGGAATATTATTCTTCATATTTTTGTGGCCCAAGATCCAAAGTTTCAGCTCATTTGGACTTCTCTAGCAAAAGATATTAATTTTAGAAGTTTTCAGTTGTTTAGGGCACGCTGTAAATTTCTGGCAGCATTTTGTTATTCGAAAAATTCCAAAAACAGTTCTATAATATTTGTTATTGTATTAGCAAGCTCCATTTAAAATTTCAAGAGATTTGAGCAAGTATTTTTGGAGTTATCCATTATTTTCTGTTTGCTGCCATAGATTTAATTTTCTGCAAAAACCAGTTTTCTGTTTGGCTGCAATTTGTCTGTATTTTGCATATTTAAAGTTGGGATTGCCTAAAATCCGTTTAGGGGTAAAATAATGTCCATTGGGGACATTACAAAATTTCCCCTTTCAAAGGGAATTTATATTACTCCTGGACACTGCAAATTGGCTGCAATTAGCCCACATAAAGGATGATATTTGTAGGAAAAAATTGCAGTCCTTGTAGCCGGCAGTCGGAGGGCAATGGTTTGTGGTTTTGCATCTTTTAATCTCCTAATTTTGGTTTGAGACACTTGCCAACATCAGTTTTGGCACATTCCCATACACGTGGACTAGTGTCTGTAGTTACCAAGTTTGGAAATCCAAGTCCGTTTTGGAGGGCCAAAACTGAAAATCGAGAATGCTTGAAAAGATTAGAAAAATCTGCTCTGGTATATACA
Source organism: Taxus wallichiana var. yunnanensis (assembly GCA_018340775.1). Lineage (NCBI taxonomy): Eukaryota > Viridiplantae > Streptophyta > Pinopsida > Cupressales > Taxaceae > Taxus > Taxus wallichiana. The sequence goes on along the minus strand of CM031243.1, from coordinate 296,877,757 downwards.
TATTATATATGAGCATTATTTGATATGTAAAATTAAAAAAGGTAATGAAATCAAGTAATAATGTAATATAAATTGTTAATGTATTTAATATTAAATAACATATAAGTTTTCTGGGTCCCTTTTTTGGCAAAAACAGGTCTACTTGGACCAAACTTTTCTGTGACATCTGAAATATTTGGATGCGGATAGAGTTGGTGTAGATCTGACAGGATTTGGTAAATATGCTGGTGACACATATTTGAACCTTTCAATGTCCATTTGAATGAAATGAAATGAATTGGTTTTAATCATGTTCACGAGACCCAACGATCTATGGGACCACTAATAACCCTGATATCCTCCCCTGCTCAAAGATTCTTGAGGCTTGTGATATCCTTTACAAGGCTACTACTACTAATTTGAGTTAACAATGCCCCAAACTCTTTTATTCTTTTTTCCTCGAATAGCTCTACCATGGAGCCCACTCTTAATGTTTCCACATACTTGGCTTGTATATCCATGCATTGAGGACATTCGAGAATGAAGTGCTCCTCTATTTCGACCGCCCTTGTGGTGCAAAAATCACAAACCCTCTCTTCTCACTGCTCCTTAGGAATCATCCATCTCCCCGTCTCACATCTAATCTTGTGAGAGCTAGTCCTCAATTGAGCAATGAGGATTGTTTCTGTTTATTAAATATTTTATTTCAGCCCTTATATGTGTTTTTTCGCCATGCTCATGGGTTGGGTTGAACACTGAAATATAGTGTTGTCTTTTCCTACTTGTTTCTTTCCTCCACATTGTTGTTCTAAACCTTTCATTCACATAATTTTTATGTCTTTGTTACAATTTGAGCATTCAGTTAAACTGATATTCCGTTTACTCATCCACTTGTGGTTCTATTTCAGTGGCCCTAGGCAATCTACCTCTTCACATTTTCTATTTTTTTCAAGTAACATAATAGCCTGGTCATAGCAGTTGCTTCTAAAGTAAATGTACTTGTCTTAGCAAGGATTATTTCAATAGGGAACTGAATCCTTAATTCTGAAATTGTTTGTGATCAAAGTTTTGGAACTTTTCTATTTGCCTCCATTTCAAATTCCTTGTACCACTAGCCCACACCTCACAACCATATAATACCACGGAAGCGGACGAGTAACCCAAAAACAACTCCGGTGGTCTTCCAATCCCATAACTCCGGATTCCTACATTTGTTTTGGAGTGCGTAAGGAGCTCTCCAATCACCATGTATTATTTTCATCGTACACATATCCCAATTGAGCTTGTTGTGAAATTCAAGGCTGAGATAATTGTTTTCCGACACCACTTTGAGAGACCCTCATGCAAACTAAAATTAGGCTATTGAACCTCCCTTTTTGTTGAAAAAATCACGATTTTGGTTTTGTTGGTGTTCACTTGCATCCCTACTTCCTTACAAAAGAGCTCTAGAGCCTAAAGATGGTCTCTCAAATCATGTATTGTTTCTGCCATCAGAATTATGTTGTCAATGTAAAACAGAAGCTTCACCACATACTTGGCTAGTTGGACCTGCTCTCTCCCCCAAATATGTTTATCCAATTTTCTAGCTTATCAATTTATAGGCCAAATAAAGTCAGGGATAGAGGCTAACTTCATTTGATGCCTACATCATTTCCATAACACTCTAATAAGACATCCCTGCATGCAATTTAATTTTAGCCTTGACTTGGTTATAATTTGTGAATCACTACTTTGTAGTGCATTGGGACCCTGGTTCCATCCATTTTACTCCATAATTTACTTCTGGGAACTGTGTCAAATGCCTTTTTGAAGTCTATAAAGCAACAATTTGCATCCCCTTTTGTATCTCAAACCTTTTCAACTAGGTGTCTAAGCGTGACATAGTGATCAACAGTGGAGTGTTTGGGTCTAAAACTTGCTTGTCCTTTTGCCCTCTTTCTTTTTTCTTCTGCCCAACTACTAATTTTGCATTCTATCATACTCCCAAACAGTTTTGAAAAAGAGGATTGACCATGATAGTTTGGTAGTTTGAGGGGTTATCTACATCTCCACTTTTAAATAGAGATATGGTTAGGCTGGTTGTCCACTCTGTCGGGAAGCCATTTTGGATGACCTCATTAAAGATTTATTTGATTTGAGGTGCTAGGATATCTGCTCCCCATCTTAAATGTTCGCTTGAAGATTGTCTGTCTCAAGCTTTACTTGTGGCTAGCTTTTTAATCCCTTACAAGATGTTTTCTATCGTGAAAAAATCTTCATTAACCCTAATTGTGGGCTGTGTTTCTTGCTCACTTTCTTGCTTATATAACTTTTTTAGTACTCAAACCATTGTCCTGGTGTTATGCTGTTCTCAATCTCCTTTTTTTTCTTGCGAAGATCCCTCCAAAATCTTTTGGGTTCATGTTTCCCTAGGTAAATCAGCACTTTCCTCTTCTGTAATCTTCTGTTTTTGTCCTCACCATTTGCTCATATTTTTTGTTTGCCTTTGATCTACTTGATGGTTCCTTTAATAATCTTTGTGCTGCCTTGCATTCTTCATCATATCATGCGTTTGTTGGAAAGCTGTATCTTTTTTTTTTTTTTTGGTTTTAGCTCTCTTGCAAGATTTTAGTGCCTCTTGAATGTTGTGCATTAACCTCTCACTTTTAGTGTAATATGTTCCATTGTCATGCACTCTCTTACTTTCCCTTTCCTGCATTTTGTTATCCAATGTTGCTCCAAAGGCTTGCTGATTTTCTTCTGTCAAGAGGATGTTTCCTTTGGGTGCTGGTTTGCTTTGGTTGACCCCAATGTGCTCATCCTACTGCTTGTTTGTTTGCAATTGGAGCTTTAAAACGATTGGATCATGATATGAACTAAGTTCTACGAGAGACTTCTTTATCTACATCTTCAATTCTAGATATAGAATTTTACAAGCAAATAACGTAGTTGATTACACTACCCTTTGTGAGTCTTGCACGTGTAATTTCCTGATTTTCCCCATTTACTCACACCATTACAAATAATCAAACTATGTATGCTGCATAAATCTAACTCTACCCCAAAGTGTGTGATAGCCCCATACCTATCGTTTGAGGTTTTGTTCCATTGCTGATTTTCTTCGTATGATGTCCAAAGAGAGTTCATATCTAGATCCACATTACTTCTTAGAATGTTAGCTTGCTTGTTTGATGTCCTTGCGTTAAAGTCCCTACACGCAGGAAAAATGACATCTTTAACCTATGCACTCAACTTTCCAAGGTTGGGTCGAGACAACTGAAATGTAAGGAGGATAATGCGACGATGAGGGATCATATGTGATGATAAGATCCATGGGAGATGATAAGATCCATGGGAGATGGTATGCACTGTGAAAGTATAGATGGATAATGTTTGAGACGAGGTGGGTAAATGATCCTCCCCAATGGAGTCGCGAGAATACAACTTGCTCGTCTAGGGCAGCGAAACTTCTACCTATCCCTTCTTGAGGGGTGTTGGGATCAAGGATAATAGTAGTGCACAATTCTCGATCTATGTTGGTTAGGCTGAATAAACTATGACCGGGTTGTAGGACCCTTGGAAAGTGTTTGTTCTCTCAAGATATTCCTCTTCAAAGAGGGTCATATAGAAATGCAGATGATGCAAGGTGATAAAGCTACGTACTTGCATGTCTAAGAGGGTGCAATTGATCAAAGTAGAACTATTCAGCAGTAGAAAGATGTTCGTTTAATGCTTCAAGTTGGTTGATGATCAAAGGTGGTATAGAAGTAGCATGAAAGACTAGTGTGCGCATTCCTAAGTCTATGTATCCTTGATACTGGTCAGTACCAGGTGGATTGACAATGGGTTCAAAGATTTTACTACGAGTTTGATTCAGACCAGGAATGGTCATATGCAAATATCAACTCATGAGGGCATGACAAACAATGAGCTAAAAGAGAGGCAGGGGTTAAGTACAGGTAGTGTGAGCTCCTAATAACAATGCTTTGTGTTTTGTTTTCTGGTTGGATTAATTAAATGCTAACAATATGGTGCAGGTCTTATAGTGATTTTCACCCTAAGTGTCATTCAATGATTTCTTACCTTCTTGGTTTACATACCCGTCTTTGTTTAATTCCTAGCTTGTTTGAGCTGATCCACACTTCCTCTGCACTGAGGATCCCCCATATGCCTTCTTCTAACACCTTTGATGCTTCAACACCTGAGGTTCATTATAACCTGGCACATGCTCACAAGAATGCTTATATTTATATGAAGTCCAACTATAAGATATCCATACCTTGTATTTTGCTTATGGCTCCAATGCTCATGAGCCTCTATTCTCCTCCTTGGCATCATCTCTGCCCCCTTTACAATCAATTCATACCCTGATCCATCAGGACAACTTCAAAACATGCATTTATCCTATTACACAAGCATTTATCTAGTAGACCTCTTGAGTCTCAATGCCCAAATCAACATATGGTCTCATGGGTCACTCTCTATCATCATCAAGCACTTCAATCATTCCATATCAAGGTGTTTGAACTACTAGTTTGGTCATATACTTACATTAAGGCCTAGTTCTTTCTATTAGGTCCTTTGGCCTTGTAGCCCTCCAAGCCTACAAACACCATCATATCTCAACATTCCCTGAAACAACCTCACCCTTTTCTAAGTGGATTTGGAGACCCTTTATGGGATTCTGAAAGATGCCTAAATTTCACTATAGGTTCCTTTGTAGGAATTTGCACTTCCTTTGGAAATTGCACCTATAATTAGGTCTATTATGCCTCTAAGTTGTAACAGCAGACACTTACCAGCATGGTTATGCTTGAAACTTAATAGATCAACCTTAGGAATGGTGACAACATACACCCTACCAAGTTTAGTTACTCAACTCCATTGATTGCCCCTCCATGCACTCCATTTTCCTTACTCCACTGTCCCTGTCACAGTCTGACTGTCCTTTTCACCATATCTTGTCCACACTTGCGAGTTGGATCTCGAGTTTTGGTAGACTTCTAGACTTCATCAAAACAAAACTTCTCTCCAAATTTCATTAGAATTGGACGGTTGGAACTTTTGTTATAGCTTTCCCTAGTTAGGGCCGAGAGGGTAAAACTGGAGTTATAGGCAATTGAAATAACTTTCATGAGCTGAGAAAATTATTTGGGTCTCCTTGGACCTCTGCCCACCTATTCCAGCCTTCACAAAGGTTTAAACTTCTTCCATTTGTGACCGTCCTACTTCTCTCTCTCGGCCAGGACAGGGTCTATATAGCATCATTCACATATATTAGCAAATAACATATAAACAAGAACTCATATTCCTGGAAAATCATTCGCACAGCATTATTATTCATCTCTTTCTCCCATTACATATATTTCTTCTGGTTATTCATAGATACATGACTGATCCTTTGTTATTTCTCCCTATTTTCTCTACTCTTACCCCTAAATTGATTGTACAGCTCCTAGACGAGCTCCAACAACACATCATCTTAGCATACTTATCATAACCACCTCCAATTTTCTCTAGACCTCGTCCATCCTCCTATTAAGACTCTTACAACAATCATATAGCCTTAATTAGGCACTAAAACAACCAATTTACTCTCTTTACACACCTAACTTTACTTTTGCAAGCTTATTCACTTTGACATCCACTTACTCAAGTATAATCACTCAATTACATCTAATCTAACATGCCTAGATGACCTTATTGTACTTGGTTCTTGATGCTCCTGCATCACAATATGTTGGTGAAATAATTTGTTGTGTTGCAAATTATTGAGTTTTCACCAACAGTCCAGGCTGAGCCCCTCCTTGTGTATGGGGAGGCTTCCATTATTGAATGTAAACTACCTAAATCTCGGGGTGGCCATTAGGCCGAGCATCAACAGGAACACTCCACTAAATCTGTGGCAAAGTGCTTGTACAGAGTACAAGGAAGGAATTTGCAGTGAAGAGAGGTAAAGGGGAGTTAGGGAAATAAGGAGAGAGAGGGTTAATGTTGTGAGTAGGCTTACATAGCTCACATACAATAACCAGAGTAGGTCACATTCAATTAGAAGAACACAACAATGCTAACAATGATAAGACTAACAAATCATATACACAAAATTCCATTGATTTATTTATCAAAGGCGTAGACACCTTTCTTGGTTTTACAAGATTATCATGTATACAAAGTTGAAAAGTAGAGAGAGAGAGAGAGAGAGAGAGAGAGAGAGAGAGAGAGAGCCATTCCAATTTATAGCATACAAAAATGTCTCTTCGTCTACCCCCACATGACCTTTCACCTATCCCCATCACTTGTGACTTATCATATTCCTAGGAGGTGAGTCTTTTCCTTATCAATGAAAAAGGACTCTTACAATGTTGAATTGAGGGTTGCTTAAGTGAATATGATGAAATAACAAAAAGTACATCCCTCTTTGAAAATTAGAATATGAAGAGAAAAGGAGAGAAGGGTTTGGTGATCGATGAAGATGAAGATTTGCTGATTTGGAGCACAGTGATCACAATCTCCTCCTTTTGCTAGATGCACGAATACTCCATATTACCGGATAAGAGTTTAGAAACATTGTTGTGAGGCATTGCAAAGTGAACCTGGGATGACCACCGACATTATCTATGATGATCCTCTCTTGTCATACTTCTCATGACCATTGCCTTAATGTCTTGAATTTTGATGCTTCAACACCCCATAGGATTCATAATGTTCTTGATTTCACTTGTTGCATAAGTGACCATATGTGGAGTCAAAACACCGTGGTTGCAAATTACTCTTCTAATGAGATGTAGAAACAGTCCAAGACATTGAATTAGTGTTGAAGAACATTGTTATGATGTCTGCATTGTGATGGAAACATGATGGTTTCTATAGTAGGAGTTAGGACATAGGGATTACTTTCTTGCTTCTGAGGGTTTCACAATTTATCCCAATGATCACAAAGATAACTCCATGATGCTCAAACTTTTTGATGCTTGTCCTTCTCTTAGTGAGACATGTCTTCATCATGCGGGTGAAAGGATTACTGCTGAGTGAAATTCTTATCTCGTGGCCACCTATTGGAATGAAATGAGGTGATGGCAATGTTCTTTCTTCTTGAGGCATGATCACACAAAAGGTCTTAGGTGAGTGTTTAAGAACACTATCAAGTGGATGTCAACAAAATGAAACAGAGATGATTGGCTGTTCTTGCAAATATGATGCTCCAAGTGCAAATCACCCATTTACCTTTCTTCACTCCTAAGTACTTCTTGAATGAAATTAGATTGAGGGATGTTTACGTACCTTCTTGCTCGTATGCCTCCCATGAGAAAAGATGATTTCATGATCCTTCACATATGATGGCTTTGAGTACCTTGACAACTTGATTAGACCACTTTGACTTGTTTCGGAGAGATGACGATGATCTGGGATATGATGACCCTCAATTTGGTCCATGAGCTTCCCATTTCACTACACAATTCATTTCTTTGACCAAGATCTCACTTGAGTGGAAACATGCCTATAACATTTGAACACCATTGCTCAATTTGCTCTTCGTGGAAACGGACTTCCTTCTCCAGATGGAAGGATTGACCTCTGAATGGAACTTGAGGAAGAATCACTTGTTTTGACCTTCAAATTGCACTGAGCTCATCACCAAGGCTTGATTAAGTGTTTATAAACACTCTCAGGAGGTATGCATTGTTGGTGATCTTGAGATGATTGCTAGTCTCACTCACGATGATGTTTTCTCATCATTCGGCTTCTTGCATCAAGTTGTACCTCTAAGAAAGAATGCTTTGAGATTTTGCAGAGTTCCTTTCTTGTTTGGACCACAAAACAACATTTTGACCTTGCGATGATAGCAAAAAGCAACAAGATGAGTGAAAATAGAGCTACCGACAACTTTATGGAAAACTGGAACTTTCTATTTTTAGCAGGTGGGGTTGGAAAATGCTATTTTTGGAATTTTTGCACAATCCTTGTTCTTTGAAGCTCCTAATCCACTTTAGTTATTTCCACAGACAAGCATTATCATTTTTTAGAAAGTTTCTATTTTTAGACATTTGATTTTTCCCAACATGCTTTTTAGAAAGTTGCCTAATTGACCTGTTTCGATGTTTCATACTGTTCTAGGATGTTTGAATGTTGAAAGTTTTCTATTTGGGAACTTGCTATTTTTGGAATCTCACTGCTTGAGCATATGCTATTTTTAGTAAGTGAACTTACCTGTGTCGAATTGCAATGAAACCACCATCATTGTGTTTTGTTTTGCACCGGGATCTCGTGCTCCAATTTTCACCGTTTTTCGTCTGTTGAATCTCTTGGAAATAAAAAAGCAAGTTTCTAGGATTTGGTTTTCAAATGATTGTATCAAAAAAGCTAGGGCATCATAGGATATGCAGCTGCAATCTTCCCAAAGGCATTTTGGAGAAGAGAAATCTGGCAAAGTTTTAGAAATGGTATGAGAGATGAATAAAACTTGTTTTTGATGCTATGGCTTTTCTGGAAAAATTTGGGCAGCATCTCTGGTAGAAAATGATGTTTTTCAAGGTACGATGGCAGCAACAATGGAGGGCAACCTGTGTTGAAGAAATGGTTCAAAAATGAGTTTTATTTCACTTTTACACTTCCCTGCTAACTCTAGTTCAAACCTTGGGTCAAATGAGAGTTCATGTGAGGTTGGAATCAGGTTTAATGGTGCAATGGGGACACAAGGGACAGTAGGGGCAACAAAGTGCGCCTTGGAGCAAGATGGAGACAAGTGGCAACACGGGAGTAAGTGAGGATGAGATGGAGGGGTTGGAAAAATCACTTGTGGAGCACATAAAGGTCATATGAGTGTCCAGGGGCTGAGTTTGATCATGAGGCACACTTTCTTGTCCCCTTTGCCCCCTTGGGGACATGGGGGACATCGGGGACACAAAAGTGCGCCTTGGAGCAAGGTGTTGACATGTGTCATGGTGGAAATTTGGCTAAGTATGGATTTGCAACTTCTCCCTCACTCACACCCACCTTAACTCAGCTTAGACTCAACCCGGGTTAACTTAACTGCATGTGGAGGGTTTGAGAGCTACAAAAGGGCATGGGGCGCATTTTCTTGTCCCTCTTGTCCCCCTAGACAATGGGGACAAATGGGACAACAGGGACAACAAGTGCTACAAAGTGTGCCTATGGGAGGAGTATGAGGGCACACTTTTGTGTCCCTCATGTCCCCCATGTCCCCAAGGGGACAATAGGGACACAAAAGTGTGCCTTGCCATTAATGGAAAGCCAGATTTTACACTAGCTGTCCAAAAATAGCCTGAAAACTTACTTCTTTCACTTCGAGAGGCTTAGGATAATGTTTTGGGTCAAATTTTATATGAATTTGACTCCAAAACACATTCTAAGACCAATGGAACAGGTTTTAGACCTAAAAAAATGGCCCCTTTTTGTTCGAACTGCGAGGGGCAGCTGCATTGTCTGGAATGTTTCAAGAAACCATCAAACCTCAGATCAAAATGAATGTTCCCACCATGTAGAGAATTCTTCAAGCTCTCCGGTGCCTACTTGTTTGCCTCCTAAATCCTTTTGGAGCTCCAGGAATTAGCTAGAGAAGTTGAAGTTTTATTTTGAGCTATTCATTCCTTGCACCTGAAAACCCGTTGTTGAGAAAACTATGCTTGAATGACCAAAAATTTCCAAAATCTTCCTAAATTGCTTCCAACACCTTCAAGGCTTCCCAATACCACCTCTAGATACTTAAGACCTTTTTAGAACTCTTGTGGGGTTGCACATAGGTGCTTCAAATGGCCAAAATCAGCCTTTCGGGGCTTCTAGCAAGATGTAATGTCCCTAAATGGACATATTTGACCCAAGTTGGATTTTGGGCAAATCCAAACCCCAAAAGCAATATAATAAATTACTTATCAAATCAAACACTGCAGATCTGAATTTTTGAAGGAAAATGCGACTAGGGTTATGTATAAAACCCAACAAAATCAACAACCAAAAAATTATGTTTTTATGCTAAACTGATCTTTGTATTTTTAGCAGCCCAAATATATAGAAAATCTGATTTTTAGAACAATAATTTTTAGAAAATCTGATTTAAAAATCCTGTCTGCAGCATAACTTGAAAAATTCATATCTTTTGCTAGAGAAGTCCAAATGAGTTGAAACTTTGGATCTTGAGCCACAAAAATATGAAGAATAATATTCCAAAATTAGTTTTCGCACAACAAACACGAAACCCTAATTTTTCCCTAAAAAGTAGGTCGCCCAGCACATTTAGGGCATCAAATCAGCTCCAAAAATTATGAAAGTAATTTATTTCGATTCCCAAAAATCAGTACAATATATGGCTATAATATTCAGACCTGAAATGTCTCAAATACACTGCAAACCAGCCAAAAGATGGGTCGCTCCAGCTAGTACAATGAACATACAACTGCTGCAATTTTATTCTTCAACAACACTGCTGAAAATAGTAGAAATCTGTGAAAGCCCAATAGAATTTCCTGAATGGAAATTCCTCTCAAACTCTTGGGGTTTTTGTCCACAAGAGGGAAATACTAAGGGTTTTTGTCCTTAGATATTTTTATGCAAAAGCTACAAGCTTAAGACACAAATAAGAAATTATCAAGTGAATATGGAATGCCTCTCAAGCAAGTCTACTTCTCCTTTTAAAGGAAGAAGAGACCCAAAACAACCTTCAAAGCCACCAATCAACTTTCATGATTCTTTTGATGCATTTTCTCCCTCCATTTCTCTTAGGGAGAATACAAAAGACATTTAATAATTATTTTTTCCCTCCCAAGGCTGGTCGCTTTTTTCCTTAGAGGGAATACAAAATAAAAAATGTTTTATCCTTTCTAAGTTCCCATTATTCCCCCTAAGGCAAGTCGCCATTTCTCGTAGGATGAATAAAAAATTACATTTGGGTCTTTTCTATCCTAGATTTAATAGTCTTATAAATTATTATAAGTGCTCTATATATATTTTTCTTTTATTAAGGGCACTTTATAATAATTAAATATAACTAAAGTCATCCTTATATTTTTCCTTTGGTTGTCGGGTTGAAAAAATAGGCCAAAGGTCTTCGATTGGGAAGAGGATATTACACAAGCCTAGTCTTCCTCCAAGCTTCGCCAAATCATTTGATGAGCTTTATTGCACTTCTTTGCACACTACCAAATGTATTAAGATCATTCAAGGCTAGGATCAAGGTGTCACAAGAGGCAAAGTTGGCCGGGGAGGGATTTAGGAGGGTTAGAAGGCAAAAATTGCATTATGGCTTAGTTGTCATGGTTTAAGTTTTGCATTTTTGGGCTAGTCAATTCACATAACACAATAAATGAATAATGATTGCTTGAATCAAAAGATTAAATACAATTATTTTATTTTATTTAATTTACTTCCAACTATTCAATATCGAAACAAATAACTTGATTTACTTTAGATTCTTTCTTTTTTTATTTTCATAGAAATGACTTTTCAAATGAAATGGAAATAAAATCAATAACTATCTAATATTTTTGGGTTTTCTGAAATATCCGAAAATGATTGACTAACTCATAAACAAATATAAAATAAATAAATAGGAAGCTAAACTAACGCCTTCTTAAAATAAGATAAACTAAACATGGAATACCTAGATATAGTTATTCCTCTATCAGTAGGCTATTAATATAAATACATGTAAAATATTTCCGACAAATATGATGCAATATTAATCTCTTATTAAATGAAAGCTTCCTACAACAAGATCTTTGCCTTTGAGTTTTGTTAGGAGGAGAAGCTTCAGTAGAAGCTTTTTTTGTCAACCCAAAAAAACTTTCGAGTGCAAGGATTGCTTCTTGAAATGTAAGACAAAAGAAATGCAAATAGAGTACTATTGCTTTCTTTCCTACTTCCAATATTTCCTAAGCGAGATCCACGGGGAATGAGTTGAGGATTGATTATCAACAACAATGACTTTTAGATAAATATAAAGAAATGAAATAGCAAGGAAGTACTTGCAAGAATTCTCTCTAGTGATTTTCAATTCAATTCTTAAACAAATTCACTTATGTAGATTAAAATTAAATAACAAAGCTTTTCTAGAGATCTTTTCAATAACTACGTTGATAAAACAAAACAAAACAAAATATATCCCAACTTGGTTACCATAGTCTTGTGGTGGCTTGTTCTCAAATTTGGTTAGGAGAGATTGATTGGGATTACAACCAAGATGTAAAGAGGTTTCAAACCATTTCAACAAGACAAGCTTCTTCAAAAAAGATACAACCTCAACCAAACATGATAAGAAGGTTGTCATGCGGGTTATCTTCCTTTAGGTTATTAGGAAGTAAAATAAAACCCAAATTTGAGCCCATTTTAGGAATACTTAGACAGAGACACATATTGAGATGACTCCCCCTCAATATCCAAATCCATCAAAATTGAAGAAGGATGATCATCCTCTTGAATATCTGTTTCCAAATTGTCCAAAGAAGGATTAAGAAACTCTAGGATTTCAGTTTTAGGAGAAAATAGAGGAGAGAAGAGAGGAGGTTTCACCAAATGGTTTCTCTAGATCATGCTCATACCTCCTTATTTGACAAAAAGGTTTCTCTAGAGCATATACATTCCTAAAACATTCATGCCAAAGTTGTAGAACATTATGAAAAGGAGGAGATAACAGGTTTCAGACATGCATTCATAAAACATGCACTTACAAATATGTTACACATGTATAAACAACATTACCAAGAATATTTTCATAAAGCAATGGGTTGCTCAACAATATTTGCTTGGTTCTTGTTTTTATTCTTCTTCCTATTGTTCTTACTTTGAGCATTTTTATAACAGTCAGATTCTTTATGACCAAATTTACCACAAAAGGTACAAGAACCATCAAACTTAACCTTGAAATTCTTATTCTTCTTTACAAAATTTTTAGAATTAATTTTGAACTTAGATTTAAAGTTTGATTGTTGGTTAGTATTGTTATTCTGCTTTGAACATATTTCTGATTTTGGGAAAACAAAGCCTGGGAGGCATTCTCTTTTGAGTCAAAGTTCTCTCTCTCTTCCTGAACTAGGAGAGTAGACAGAGTATCCAAACTAGGTAAATCATATTCATTTTGATATTTAGAATTCAAAATAGAGATAATTTCTAAATTTCTCATGAATATTAATCGAATGATAAAATATAACAATTTATCTTGAAACAATTGACAATCACAACCATCTAATTGAGCCTTAATGTTCTTAATTTTTGCTAGATAATTAACTATCTTTTCATCTCCTTTCATTGGAGTTGTAAATAGTTCCATAATTAGTTTTATTATCTTATAAAGGCGGTTGCCTTCATGCATTGTTTGCAATTGCATCCATGCATCACTGGAGACTCCATGTGTCCTATATGCAACAAGAATTCATCTTTGATACTTTGCAATAGGATTGACATGGCCTCTTGGGACTTTTGGGAGAAGCTCAAGTTATCAGGGGTAGCTTATCTCCCAGTGGGTTTTTTTCAACACCACTAACCAAATCCCATAGCTTTTTAGCCATAAGTATAGCTTTAAGCCTAACACTCCAAATACTATAGTTAGTGCCATTCAATAACTGTGATTTATCTATGGAAAAATTAGATGAACTAGCCATATTTGACAAAACTTAGCAAAATTTGAAAAAACTAGTGTTATGTAGGTTTTAATCAGTTGTAGATATTTGCGGTTAGAAGAAATTAACTTCTATGGATTTTAAAAAAAATAAACACACTTAATAGTAACTTGCAACTTATTAAAAACACTCAAAAATGTATTAAAACTAGGAAGAGAGGTCATGAAAACACAATGGACTAGCCACGGGAGGCCGCAATGCAATAGAAAAAAATTATAGAATTTTCAAAATTTGAAAAGTGTGGAACAAAGAAACAAGTGTTCGCGACATTGTAAAAAATGAAGATTTCTGCAAGTTTGATAAAAAAATTCTTAAAAAAGATATTGAGTGACTAAGGAGAAGCCGTGAAGCACAAAAAATGTCTTTGTGAGGACATACGAGGCAACAAAGAAGAAGTTATAGCAAGTCCAATTTCAAAAGCCGCAGAACAAACAAACCGAGTTTTGCGGGTTTTGAACTTTAAGCGTTCTGCATGGAAAAATAAGGTAAAAGCTGCGTAACAAAGGAACTTTGCCAAAAACGCACAACACTAAAATAAGCTGCATGAAACACACAGAAAGCTGCGAAACATGCAAATAAGTCGTGCAAGATTTAAAAGCCGTGTAACAAGCAAATGAACCGTAAGACTAAAAAAGCCGTGCAACAAGCAAATGAGATGCACAAGACTAAAAAGACATGTAAGACTAAAAAAGCCTCGTAATACTAAAAAGCCATGCAAGACTAAAAAGTTGTGCAAGACTAAAAAAATCGCACAAGACTTAAAAAAGCTGCACAAGACTCCAATATGCATGCAACGTGCAAGTTTCGTAAAGCCGCACAACATTACTATATGTTGCACAACACTAAAATATGCCGTGCAAGGACAAAAAAACCTCGTGAACACTTAGAAAATCGGCGCAATAATAAAATAGGCCGTAGAACATGAAAATAGACCGCGAAACACTTAAAAAACTCGAAAAGATGGGAAAAGATTAAGGAAGGCCGTGGATGACCAAAAACACAAATCCAATCACTATGAAGGCTAAGGAAGGAAGAAACACAGGAACACACAAGGTTTTGATCTTCCACACTTAATTTAACCTTTCAAAACTTCCAAATTAATAGGGAATTGGAATTTTGCACTTGTAGATCATAAAAAGGCCACGAAGCACGTAATTAGAGTTTCGTGGGTTTTGAAAACTTCAAGTTATCTTCTTCAAATCGATCTATAGAGGATCTTGCACCTACAAAACAAGTTTATCTTGTACAACCACAAACATCTAGCTCGATACCATGTTAGGAAATGCGGGGATAGATAATACAACAAATTTATATATCCACCAAAATAAACAACCAAGGATTATAGTTTATGATTGAACAACAATGAATTACATCACAATATGAATTAGATATTAGATTGCATGCATAAACATGAAAGTAAATGAACATAACACAACACAAGAACACAAGATATAAGTGGGAAAACCATGAGAGGTAAAACCCCATTGAAAATCACTTATCTTTATTGAGAATATATATTCAACCCAACACTCCCACTATTTTCTTGAATACACATAATTACATTCACTCATCACTCGCATCTAGCTCACATGATAGTTTGCTCACTTGGTCGATGACCGGTCGCATATCTTTTTCTTTGTGTATTCCCATCTCAAAGAGATCATCTTGATTTACATCAAGGTGGGTGGTCCGTATCCACTCTTAATGCCGACTTAGTGCATGCTTATATTTTAAATGTAATTCATAATCCATGACCGTAAGTCTTTGGCAGTTTTCTATTAAGTCAGTTTCCACCTTAATATTATAACCCCAACACAAATTAATTAATAAACATTAATGAACAAGTGATGATATACACTCATTAGCAATTTGCAAGATCGAACATGTTAGTAGGTGCATTTATTGGATTATAGGGGAGAAGTTGAACTAGTAGTACAAAGTGACTGTGCAGATTGGAAATAACTTGAAGGTGCTTTGTTTTTGGAATTGGAGTGCAAATCGAGTAGGTATGGAACCCTATGGCTTGTGCAAAAGTGTGCTATGGTTTGGTCCTCTTCATACGGTTTTGAACGGGTTTGCACTAGCGTTATGTAACTTTTTGTGCGGCTGCGACACTATGTGATGCCCTTCGCATTGAACCCCTAGGAGTTGCACATTTTCAAAATTCTCTCGTACGATGGGAAATAACCACAAACCCTAACCATGGGTGGGGGACCCTTGTAGAAAGGTTAGTGTTTGAGTTGAAGTGCAATCCGTACAATGCCTACATCGACAATACTCCGGAGAGGTCTCAAACCATAGTTGGTTCTCCACTTAGCATGTGATATCTATATGGATACAACTACTTCAGAACTTGATCACTTGACAATGAGAAACAATGGTTTGGCATGCTTAAGCTTAGCTTGGCTTGGCTTTGAAGGTCTCTAGAATGGGAAGCTTGATTCTTGAACCTAGGTGAGTGCGCTTTAGACTTGTGTAGGGGATGCGGGTATGGTGTGCTGCTGCTTGGAAGGGATTTAGGAGAGGTTGGAGTGCTTTTGGAATGATATTTACAATTAATGCTCTTGAAAGTGCCAGGTGAGGTAAATAGGCGAGTTAGACTTAATTATACAGGTGTTCATGGGTTTAATTTCGCACTAAGGCTGGCTTATAGGATATGAACCAACCCATAACAAGATATCAAATCGCAAAATTGATCGTTTGTTGGATGGGAACGAAAGCGTCGGCTTTAAACTGAATCTTTCAACGGTTTGTCCTCTGATGAATGGTCCCATACAAGTAGTTTTTGGGATTACGTAAGTATCAAGGAATGATGCCAGGGAGGAATATACTGCTATGGACTGATGTAATTAGTTCTGTGAGCGACTGAGCAGTGTGAATATATAATGGGAACCTTAAATTAAAAAGAATGAATCTTTAATAGAAATTTAGCATTCAGTTTGCATGGCTACATTCATGCAAGTAACATAGACACAAACATAGGTACTCAATTCTGTCCAAGTGTTAAGAAGCCTTCCCATGTTTAACATTTTTGTCATGGAATAAATAGACAACGTAAGCAGCGATAAATTGAATTTGGGACTTGTCATCTGACGATTGGAAAGAAAATTCTGTTAGTTGCATAAGGAGACACTGATTTCATTGCCTATGTTTTGTTAGAACACACTTTTTTCATCATCATACACACAAAGATGCAAGTTTCTAGTTAAAGTACAATGACATTAAAAAAACAGGTTCCTAAGAGGCTGTATGAATTTGGTTCACTTTGCATTCACATTATGATGTTCACGGTATAATTGCTCCTATGGTTGAACTTGTCACAATGCTCATTGGACGAGAGTGGCTTTTGAAATATCAGGATGTGGCAAATTGGATAATCATAAACCACAAGCTACACACTGCAAGATCAATATCATAACAACATGACTTGTATGAAATTATTTTGCATGCTATCCTATTTTTCTTGTATCTAGCAACATACTTAACTTGTTGTCCAGGAAGTTTATTTGTGAAATTCTGTTGGCTGGATGCTAAACTTTTGAATAAAGTGCTTTTTCTCAACCTGCAAAATAAAAGAACTTATATTGATATTGAGTGAAATTTACAAAATAAGAAGAAACCATGTCTTCTGGTAGTACTGTAGTAGCATAAGTGTCCAAGAGCACTGATGACCAATTGAAGTGAAGACACATGGCTTTT
The DNA here is from genome assembly GCA_018340775.1 of Taxus wallichiana var. yunnanensis. NCBI lineage: Eukaryota > Viridiplantae > Streptophyta > Pinopsida > Cupressales > Taxaceae > Taxus > Taxus wallichiana. The sequence goes on along the minus strand of CM031243.1, from coordinate 296,860,472 downwards.
CGAACATCCTCCTTCAACTTATTTTCAAAAATTCCAAACCACATCATATTAGATTTTATTAGATCTTGTTGTTTTTTTCTGAAATCAAATTTCATTCCTATCGTTATTTTGAAAAAATCTGTGATCTTTTTCTTCATTTTTCTGTAAACAAATTTGATCTTATCTTTAATTTCTGTAGTTTATCAGAGTTGAATAATATTAAGGGCTATCTTAACTTTTCCACAATCATATACAATTTTATCTTTGCTTTGCGAATACCAAAGCTGATCTTGTCTTTAGTGTTCCTGAATCAAATGTGATCTTGTCTTAGGTTCTCTCTCTTCTCTGCCACTGTTTTGACAAGATTGAAGCTGCAAACTCAACTCAGGTGCATTATAGGCTACAAGTGATCGAAAACTTATATTAATAATTAGAGTCTACGAACGACTGTGAACCTGGTTGGACTGAAAATTTTACAGTAACCTGAGCCTGCAACTGATCTTTGTTAGGGCATCTGTTACTTTTTTCGTTCGTCTGTTGTAAATGCCTGTCCGTATTAACCAAGACTTTTATATGATTCAACGCTTAATGTAGAAAACCCTAGTGGCAGGAGGGATAAAATAGTGTTGAAAGGATATAATGTAAAAAACAAGTATATCAATGGGTCTGGGAAATGAAATGTCAGTGGGGGTGGAGCAATGATAAGGTCGATAATGATTGGGAACTAAGGCCTTATAGGAGGGATGGTGAACATTTGACTTGAACTCACAGTTAGGAAAATCCTAGTAGGAATTGATATCATTAATTATAAGTTGTTGTATATCATTAGAAAGAGATTGAATGTGTAATATGGCGTGGTCAAGTTCTCTTGGAGCATTTATTATGCTGGATTTAACTAAGGCATTAGCGATTTTGTTGGCCCCTCTTCGCATCTGACCATTGTGAATCTTTATAGAAGATTGTGTGCATTGAACATCTCTTCTAATATTTTTGAGATTCCAATTGATAGTTTGGGGGCTCCTTGTTGATTGTGCATGTAGTGTACCCAAAAATCTGAACCTCAAAATTTTGATGCAAAACCCAAAATATTCTTAATGTTACTTCAATGTTTTGCTATTGCAATAACTCAGAGTGTGCATGCAGCATAATGGACTCATGCTTTCATTTCATTTCATTTCTCTAATTCAAGGTTCAATGAATGGTGAACTCATCAATGATATAAACCAAAGGTGTTTATTCATTTTCAATTAGTTCCAAGTTTAATCCTTTGTGATTATCATCACTAAGTTTATGTCAGCTTTTGTAAGTTTTTCTTCTTATGAGGGCAAGGTATGTGATAACATCTTGGTTGTTTGAGATATGTAATCATTCCAATTCTTACGCATATTGAGACAACACTAAGGTGTTGTGAAATGTCATGTCCTCACAAGTTCCACAACATCTTTATCTAATCATTCCAAGCATTCATGGTTATTATGTCGTCTAATCAAGTAACAATCTTAATGATCTAATCATTTAGAATCACACTCAATATGTACTTGGGCATATTCATAAACGTAACAGATTATATTACTTCCAGATTTACATATCAATTTACTCAAGTACAAGAGCACTATAATTTTCATCATATGATTGCAACATAATTGACAATGTTTCTAAACTCTAAGTCTTAATTTAAAAACCAAATCATTTACTTTCAATAAAATGAAATAAACAATATCAAAGGCTGTGAACAAGTTCATAACTTATTTACACTCAAGGTCATTTACAACTCTGTCACATAGGTTCAATAAATGTAATACCATCAAGCTCTTTACAAACAATGAGAGATCCATAAATCAATATAAGTCGAGTGCAATCCATTGAAACCCAGAATCCACAACCCATATGTCCAACCAGGTACAGTCTGTTTCGTCACCATCGAGGCTAGTTATGGTCAAACTATAAGAACGGTGCTATTCACCCATTTATTAGGTGACTGCTTATCATCCCACCTATCAACTTGAACTACATGGCATAATGAGGAGCCCAAAGGTTCACCAAATAGTGTACATCACAAATCTTAAATGGGACATGCATCTCAAGAACACCAGTACAACAACCTGCTCACAACAAATATGCAAGGGAAGAGTTCGTTTTGCCACAAGAACAAAACATAGGCAAGACTTATCAGCTAGTGGGATGAGCTCGTGTTCCTATGCCGTCAGTCCTTGACGACAATAAGCGAGGAACTCCTGTTCATTGTGAGTCCTTCACGAATTCTTGCTAGACAATAATTGTATGACAACTTTGTATAGACAGCGAAATTTTCACTCTTTCTTATGAATGTCAGAATATAACTTTCAAATCTGAATAACCTTTAATTCATATATATACCAAAAGTGAGAATATAATTATTGCAACATGCAATCCAATATCAATATTTTTCGTTAATATTACGAGTATTTATTCATAATAAGAATGAAGAAGAACTTTACCGTATAGCCACTGTTCAAATGCTCAAAAGAAAAGAGCCACAACTTCACATCATTTCATGAAGTTCTAAGACCACCACAGTCGTAATTAAAACATTTAAAACAGATCAGACAACTCACTTCAATGACCATATACATCATTAAAACATCACAATCCAATCAAGAATGGGAAGAAGACTGATTATATTTCTTAGCTGCCTCAGCTATTAGTCAACAGTTCTTCTAAAGAATCAAGATAATAAAAGTCAAAGTCTAAGTCAATAGCCCTTCAAGGTAATCAAACTAAGAAATTTCCAACTCAATATAAATTCAAACAGTATTTCATAATCACTGTTATGAGACAGTCAAATCAAACATTAATCCTCATATTAATTTAAAATGACAGTCCTGACTGTTAGGAGCAAGACTGAGAATTAAGGTCTTTATGTTTGCTATATATCTTATAGCCACAACATCCCGTTATCAAAAAATCATCATACCGTGAAGGCCAATGTTCAGTGTACCGTATCCGTACCTGTACTGAAATAGTCTAGTCTAGAAGTAATTGTGAATTTAATTTGTGTTGGCGTCACCTTCATTCAAATTGCACGAGATATTTATTGCCAGTATATTTCTTTTTTATCTAGAAGATCTGACAGATGACTAATGAACAACTGCTCCCGTTTTTCTATTTCAGCATTGAAATGACTATCACGTATTTGCGCATGCGATTGTTCCAATTTGGCTAATGACTCTCTTGTTTTCTGCAAAATATTGACAAAGTCATTTATGTTTCAGTCAATCAGCTTCTGTTTCAGAAGTGAAAACTTAGCAACAAATTGGTACATGACAAACCCTGATATCTGAGGACATACTGTCTCCCAAGTCTGGATATTTTGAAAATGTTGCGGATGTTTATTCCACAGGTTCTAATATTTAAAGAAGTACCTTTGCATTGAGTTACAGTAAGGATATTGAGCTGAGTGGGGTAGTGGTCTGATAAGGGTGAATGATGGACCAATGCTGAGATTTGCAGCTGTGTTTCTGCAATATACCAAGGTTCTTTCCCCTGGTGACACAAAGTAAACTGGTCTTGTGCAAAATCCACATCAATAAGACTGCAGTCACTAAGAATGTTTTGAAAAAGATAGGCAAGATGCATATTAAGAGGCTTCCCTCCTTTCTTTTATGCAGCCATTGCAACAACATTTAAATTTCCCCCAATGATTAGATTTCTTCAACATGTTCTCTGAATTTTCAGATTGTGAATATGAACCAAAAAAAAATTAACGATTTTGCATGATCATAGGAGTAGAGTTCAGCAGCCAATCCCCAAGAATGGATACTGGAAGCTTGCAAATTTAGATCTTATGCAAACAATAGTAGTACAATCAGAAAATCAGCATTAGAATACGAGTTTATTAAAAACATAATCTGCAAAACATATGGAGTGGTTGAATAAAATGATTGTAGTCAATAGTAGTGATAGAATCATAGAAGGGTAAGATCAGTGTTAGTAGAAACTGAATAACTTCTCGATATTAGGGTGGCAACTGTCCAACCATTATCGATTAAATCAATACGATAATTATAATTTATCTATTATTAGCTATTTGAGAATTTATTGCATTATATAGATGATCTATTGTACTTGGAACTTAACCCATCAGGAGTAAAGCAACCCGTTTCTGTAAAATAGTCTGTGTCCCTAAATCCATTTATCTGTGTGCAATAAATGAGTCATTTGGTGCAGTGATTATTATCTCTTTACCTGTTGATGTTTATGCCATAGTTTGCCTACTCGTACTCAGCCAATACTTGGCAGACCCAAAAATTTTGACTACAAAAACTCGGCAAGACTCAACAAATACTCGCCAAAGAACATAAAGTTTATGTAAAATATAGTTTCAAAATGAATCAAATGAAAACTCGCTGGTTTTTGGAGAGTAGCCAGTGAGTTTTTGAAGAGTTTTCGGTAAATACTCGGTGGCGACTTTTCTGGGAGTGTACTCACCCAATCAAAAATGGTGAGTACTTGCCGACCTGGCAAGTCCTTGCCAAATTTTTATACTATGGTTTATGCATCCTAGTTATCCCTTTGGATGCATATACCATCCTTTCAATATCTCTGCTGCATTTAGAAGTTTTGCACATTTGACATTCTTCACCAGTTTTCAGATGTTATATGCATATGTGCATTTCTGGTTTTGTATTTTTCTACTTTTGAATGAGGTCTTTATAGTGTTTGTCTTGGCTGCATGTTAGATAGAAGGGAAAATGAGAAGAATATATCGTAAGGGTTATGTGATTTTTCATAATCTTCTGTTGTTTTCTCTGAAAACCTTTAATTTTGCAAGTGTTATATGATCCTCAAGTTCTGGTAGCATATTTTAAGTACTTTGTTCTAAATTGGTTTATAGGTGGAGCTACATGAAGGATGTGTTGTAATATGTTGCTTTTAGTTTCACATAAGTGGTTTTTTGTTCCCTTTGTGCCTTTGTGAACTCTCTTCAATTGTTGTATGAAAATTGTGACTTCGTTTTTAATCATTTGTTGTGGTTATAGGCACACGTTATGTTGTATCGTGATAGAGTCATTGGAAAAACATGGTATGATGCCAATGAAAAGAGATGGGAGATGGACCCTGTGGCTGCTGCCTATGCAGTTACTAAAGAGTTGGTAGGTCGGGCTCGTATTCGACATGACTGGGCTGTGATGTATATTGTTCTTAAGGGCGATGACAGAGAATACTATGTTGATATTCAGGTGTGTAGCTCGGGATCTGTTGGTGCTTTATTGTGTGTTTGCAAGTTTTATGTTTGAATCACTTATTGGCAAATTTTATCTGGTCTATGTTTGCTGTGTTTTTCCAAGCTTTTTTTCTCGTCATGGTTCTTCAACTATCTGCACAGTTTGAGGGTACATTTAAAATTCCTTCGATTAGGAAATGAGAAAAGAGTTTGGAAAAAGTAGAAAGGTCTTCCATCTGGGTCTATGTTGGTGCATGATTGCATTTTGGAAAATCATTTTTCTGCATTTTATCTCTCTTTGGATGTGTTTTACTTAGTTTGCTATGTTTAAGGTGTTTTGCTTTTATCGTGTGATTTCAGTAATCTGATCATCCGTTGTTTGCTTTTCTGTTGAAGGAATTTAATGCTCTTTTGAGCAAGTTGGAGGATTTGATGGGCTCTATGTAAAAATGGTAACATCTGGAGTCCCCACCACTGTAGAGTTTATGTGGATACCATTTAAGGAATGGGATCTTTGCAGTCAAATTATGATTCTAATTAAAGTTCTTTATCGGTCTCCCATTCAAATGTGGAATTCAACACTGGTGTCTAAAGCAAGAACCTGGTATCTAAATAAGTTAATTCTTATCTTCGATGATTTCATGGTTCAAGAAGGCTTCGATATCTATTATAACCTGGTGAGTGGCATGAAAACTTTTAAGTATTGTGATAGTATTTTATTTATGATGTTCTTTGAGATGGAGAAAGCTATATGGTATGCTAAATTCAAATTTCTTTGGGAATGGCATGATCTAAGGCTCGGAATAAACTTTATGATTCCGTATGGTTCTTCGAATGGCGAATACGTACAGAAAAGAGGTTTAAAGAAGCAACAGCAGGTACCCATATAACAGAGAGCAGAGGCAAACGGAGAGTCAGGGAAGTGGCAAAGGCATATTCGTGAATCTATTTTGGTGGTTTTTAAAACTTTCTATCAGATTTTTCTTTTATGCATATCCACTTCTACTATTGTTCCGATTTTTGCGTGAAAAGTATTCCAGAGTCTGCGAACTATTGTCATCTGTTTTTTCACCAGAGGCTGCAAATCCAGAATTACCGTTCGAAGGGGCTGGTAATCATTTCTATTGTCATTACTATATTTTACTCACATTTTTCGTAAACATGTTTTGTAGAAGTCTCATTCTTATTCTTATTACTCAGAAATATCTAACGTGGAATTTGCATTAGGAGTAGATATGTTTTGTTGTGTGTAATTGTAGCGACCTCTTGGTGGGTGACCGGAAAAATATACCGGAATTTCAAATCACCTTTACACAACCGATGACGGAAACTGATGCCTCTTGATTTCCTAGTCCTATGCTTAACAATCAAACACATGCAAGAAGTAATATAATAGTAATACAAGCAATTCAGAGATATCTGAATAGCAGATTAAGTTGTGTCATTCATTTTAAGTTGTATAGCTTGCTTCCTTTATAAACATTTGTGTGTAATTGTAGAGACCCCTTGGTGGGTGACCGGAAAAACATACCGAATTTCAAATCACTTTTAAACAACCGATGACGGAAACTATGCATCTTGATTTCCTAGTCCTACGCTTAACAATCAAACACATGCAAGAAGCAATATAATAGTAATACAAGTAATTTAGAGTTATCTAAATAGTAGATTAAGTTGTGTCATTCATTTTAACTTGTATAGTTTGCTTCCATTATAAATATAAATGAATTAACTGTGTGTATAACATTAAGTATGATTACCTATATGTTTTTGCATATAATTGTTCATCCAATTAAACTAAGGCATTGCAGTTAATCCATTAAACATGTGCATACATTTCCATTCATTCCAATAATGTGAACAAGAACATTACAAGTACAATTCCATTTAATAGGTTCATTTATTACCTTAATCATAATGCATCCATGTTGTTAACTTATAGATTATGACATAATTACAAGTCCATGATAAGTGTTACAAAAGTAGATAATTCCATTCACTTGCAAATAATACAATAATACATAGGTTTACATCACATAATCATGTTACAAGTTTATTACAAATGAATAAGTGATTTAATTTACATAGTTTCCAATACATAATGGTTTACATGGATTCAATATACAATGTTTACAATTTCCTTGTCTCAATATACAATACAATAGATATCATGAAATACAATACAACTACATTGTGACACAATTGTCGCCTTTCTCCAGAGATCTATTCTGATGCCAAACTGCATCATGAGAGATAGTATCCTTGGAGTGCTTTACCTTCAACCATGAGCCTTACGGATCCCTACACACTTCCCACGAAGTGGGAGTGGCCCTACTGTCGTGAGAAGGAAGATGCAAGTAATCAATAAGGTAAGAGAGAATACCATGTGTAATATAGTCACCCAAAAAGTGGTAGACCTATGAACAAGGTAGGAATATAACATCCTAGAAATAATAGAAGTAATGAATATACTTTTGGCCAAAAGACTTAAGATGACTCTAGGTACACATTCCTAATGAAATTTGACAATGTACTTGGGCATGAACTAATCCTATCCGACTAATCACGAGAGAAGACCTTGATTCTATCTGCAATCAACCACTAACCTCTTACACTTGTCATGCTTGAAAACTACATTAGGTGATCTAACCCATCCATACAAATCACTCCATAGTCCATACCCACATCTCTCAAAACATCCCCTTTCCCATAAGCAATTCACAACATAACATTTGTATCTGCAAAGTCAAGTAACTTGGGAAAACTAGAACTAGGACATATAAAATAATAACTTTCCCGAATGTCCCATACAACCCGTTCACATTATTATTAGAAATACCCTAATCCTAGTTTGTTATCCCCAAAACAACACGACAACCCGTGAATAAAACTCGAGCAATCGTAACCCTCTCGGATGTCCCAAACCATCCAAGAATGTTGCTATTATGGGAATCTTAAGCCTGGTTTGCCAACACAAGAAAATAGCTATAAATGCTCGTAATAGGTTTAATACATGGTTTTAAGTTTTACGTGTTTCCAAATTTGATAATACTTCTCAAAAGTTTTAATCATCATAAAAATATAATTTCAGTCATTGTCCTCTTCATGGTTTAATACAAGTTTAAAACATACAATTTTCGTTTATATGTCAATAGGTTTTTCTTCAGCATTGTTTGGCTCTCATAATCCTTGTAATAAGATTATAACTGTTATTGTATCATTTATGGTTTATCATGTTGCAAGTTGCGAAAGTAGATGCTTTAATGTTTTCCATGTCACTCAAAATCCTTATAATACGCGTTAAAAGTGAGGACCATAAGTTATAACCTTACTTAGAATTCGTAGTTTACTTTATAATGAAAACTAATTTTCAATATAAATCCTTTAAGACTTTGAGGTTAGGTTCTTCTTTTGGGTTAATAGCCTAACCATTTTCCTCATACGCTTAATTGCCCATTTATTTATATCTTTAATAGAACATAAAAACACCCCAAAACAAGTTACAATCAAATATATATTTCGATATATAGGTATTTTGTTATATCCTATCATCTAAAAGTTATATTTTTAAAAGAATGTTGATGGGGTGAGGGAGTCGACCTGGGACCCCTCCCCAATACCTTGCCCCTAGCCATTAGGTGGGGCTTGCGGTTATGTCATAGAAATGGCCAAGTTTAATTTCAGCTCAATCTGATTTATAGTATGAGTTTAAATTAATCAGTAGCAAAACGTTATGCACCCGAGGTTGTGTGGGTCAAACCCGCGACCTCTAGGTTGCTTCCCTTAGGACTTCACACATACGCCATCGCATGCAGATGTGAAAACATGTGAGACTAAAATATATAAGTGGATAGGGAGAAAAACTGGTTTTATTTGCTCCAAATTCCTCCTCTACCTTTACTCTTCTTGTGTTGTATTCTTTGCTTCTCTATATTTTCCGGTTTATCTATGTGCCAACGTCATCCTTTTTTGCTCTGTTAATCTTTGTGAATTTGCATGTTTATTCCTCCCTCCGTGTTCACGGTAATCTTTGCTTTGCGTGTACATGAGTTCTCTTTTTCTTTTTGGATATGTGTGTTTTATTCTTCACTCTTCGAATGTTTGTGTGTTCTAACTTCACTTCTTCCCTCTATCTTTATTCACGTCCAACCTCTATTTTTGGCTACCGCTCCCTATACTGCACATGGTTTTCTTTTCTCTGCCGCCTCTCTTTTGGCTTTTTTGTTTCTATTCTTCTATTATGGGTTTGAACTTTTCTAAATTTGTTAAACTCCTTGTTTAACGCTTACACATGGCCATTTTCTCCCAGAATAGAATGCATTCATGTTTTAGTTTAAGCTCCTTGACCATGTAAGTGTTTTAGGAATTTTCTTGTGCGATGGTTCCATGTTTTTAGTTTTTATCTCACCATTTAAATTTAGTCTTAAATTTTATATTTATAGTTCTAAATTTAGTTTAGGCATTCATACGTCCCAAGACCTGTTCCAAATCCTCCATGCAAGTCGGCCATGTGTTGGCTTAGTAGGGAGATCAATGTGAAGTTTAACAATGTGAAGTAGTCGGGTTTGTTTTCCACATGGTCGAGCTCAAGGTTTTAGCTTGACAATGTGCAACTAGCTGGTTTGTGGGCTCGAATCCATTCACAATGAGCTCGTGATGTGGAAGGTTTATTTGCCAGATTGATTAACCCACATGCATTGAGAGTGGGGAGTTGAGCCATCTATAAATGTTAGCCATCTATAAATGTTTGCATTTCCTTTGTGGTTGGCATGCTTTTATAAGCTTTTGTTAAGCCATGAGCAAGTTAGTAGCTCGACGAGCTATATATGGTGCATGCAAGTGAGAAGGTAATGTATGTTGGTTGGCTTGCTTTATCTTGTCCAGGTTGGTGAATGTAATGTAGCTAAGTCAGCAATGTTATGTACGTTCGATGCAATGCAAGTGGGCTCGGTTTCAAAGCAATGTGGTTGGGGTCGTCGATGATCTCGACGAGCTCAACCACTTTAAAACTAATAGGGATTTAATCTCACATTTGTTTTGTGAACGCAATATATGGTAAGTATAAGCAAAACACTTCCATAGCTAAGTAGAAGTCATGGCTTATATGCCACGCCACCCTAGGTCTCACCCCGGTAGGTGCATGCAACATAGGGCTTCCTCGATGGTGTAGCTTGACCCGAGAGGAAAAATATGAAGTTAGGGTGAAGAAATAAGGTGTTAGGAGGTATAAGGTGATATGCGAGAAAAATATAACATAGATGCACAAGGCCACTTATGATCGACAAGCCAAGTTTCCCCCACAACGAAACACCCTTTTTACTAAAACCCACAATGCCTTATTTTTACTCATTAGTGCAATTTAATATAACGTTCTACAAACTAATAGTGCAAAACATACGATGACGTGATTACTACAACAAGTGTGCCATTGTTGTAAAGTGACAATGCACCTCTCAACAAGTGTGTAAATGCAACATTTTGGCAAGAGTGTGCAATCCTTTTCGTCGATGCTTTGCAACTAAATGAACCCGCTGCCTCACACGAGGTGACATCAATAAAGGAACTAACCAACAAAGGAAATCTAATGACTTTCACTTACAAACTTATACCGTTTTTCATGCAAAGATAAGCATGACAATCTCTCTATCCGTACCCATTTGCTACATCTTTCTGCCTCTCCTTGATGATACCCTTTCTCGAGTTGGAGAACGTTCGTACACATGCAAACAAGAGTACCTAGTGCATTATCCATTTCACATAATTAAATCGACTGAAATGCAATATATGCAACATACATAAACAATAATCTAAAACTAAAATACAAATCCACAATATCTACTTCTAATCAATCAACTAATAATAAATGTTTCACTCCCAAAACATGTCATAATGATAACCCTATGTTGCTAGGAAGCAGTGTAACGGGTATGGGTCCGAAACGCAGAAACGCCGGTTTACAAAAATACGAAACGTTACGGAAATGTCTGTACAATATATTATTAAAAAAATTAAAATTAAAATTATATATTTAGTACTCATTTTCAAGTCCATGGACCATAAGAGATAATTGATAAAACACTTAAAATATTTTATATTCAATGAAGTTCTAAAGATTCATCATTCAACATGGTTACAATTTCAATGTTTCATATATACATGATTAGTTTAATGATTAGCTGCTCCTTGATGTCTCTTTGCTCTTCACAATGCTAAATGTTAGTTTAATGAAAACTGAATTTAGCAAGAGAAAAAAGAGAGTGCAATTTAGAATGGACCAAAGATGTTATTAATTATTATATATCTTTTAGGAAGTTTGGGTAGATTAGGTTTAGGAGCTATAACTTTAAAAAATATTTTGTTCTTTATTTATGTTTTTAGCTTTTAAAACTGAAAAACGTGCCATCAACATGCCCGTAACATCCCAGAAACAATCAGGATGTTTCTGACGTTTTGTACCCGTTTCTGTACCGGAAACGTTTCAGACAGGAGGCACGGGGGGTGGGGGCGGGGGCTAGGAAGTTTCTTGGTAACATAGTGATAACCAAGTCAAATCAAAACAATATATTCTGTTGTATCAATGTGGCAGCAACTACCTAGTCATCCGAAAGTCTCAAAAACAATAAATGTATGAATATGAGATGTGACAATAACAATGGCTCTGTTTGCCTTATTTTACTAGTGGACTAATAGTTATAGTGTCTATATTGTTGTCTGACACAATTTCTTGTCAAAGTTGGCTTCTTAGTTAAGATGACCCATTCAAGAGGAACTCATAGAAGGTGGTCATCAACAATATTATGGTTAATGACTTAATTGTTTGAGGTGTGGATGCTATATATATCAACCATATTTACACATATTTTGTAACAATTTTATGCATGGAAACATGTCAGACCGTACATTAGTATAATTCAATATGTTTTAACATCCACACCATGTCCCTCACCACATTGTCCCTCACCACATCGTCCCTCCCCTCACCCCCTCTGCAACACGACATAAGTGGGACTCAAGAAAATGATGCCATAGAACAGAGTAAGACATGACATTAAGGACATGAAGAAAATTAATAAGGAGAACAATCCCCATTTCCAGAGTTTCTTAAAGCTGAGAAACATTTATGCACATTGAAGGGTCTTATGACCCCAACTCTAACAAGCTATAACTCTGGAAACCTGGAAGCTGAAGCCTGTGTATGAAGAAAGAAGAATCTGAATCTGAAAATCTAAAACTCTCAATGTCTACAAACTTGTTTTTCGTTTATGTTTAGAGATCAGAAAGAGCATAATTTCTATTAATGACCTGTTTCTTGAAAATGGAAAAGAAACATAGTTGTAAATCTACTGAATCTCGGCCTCTGGGTTGTCATGTAATGGTTAAATCGATACATTTGTTATTTGTAACCTAGGTTCAAACTGCACTTGTGATAAGTGATGAACACCCAAAATCTGCAGGGTGAATGTGCGTGTAAATTTTTAACTGGCACAAAGAGTGGGCAACCTTTTGGTTCTACCCTAGGTTAATCAATAAATAAAAAATCTACTGAAATGTCAGTTCCAAGCTATATGTAGAAAATAACTCTTGAGTAGGTATGGGCACCAACTCATGCCAAGAAAGTTTCCAAGAGTTGTATAGTCACTACACATGGCTAAGACACAATCTGCATATACCCGTGCGGAAATACCACTCCCCCAAATATACCCTTCTAAAATTTGTAGGAGGCTATTTATGGCCAACATTCTTCCATCTATTTTGTTTTGTTTATGTGGGATAATTAGATTTTTTACCACAACTCAGTTGAATAAAAAGGACAGCCAACTGACATGAACATAAAATCCTTTAACTAATAGAAAATATTTGTCAATCCTTATGAGTAACACAAGGTACCATTAACTAATATTAAAGCATATTGTTTCAAGCATTGTAACAATGCCCCTTTGAGATGCTTAGCTGGTGTTGTAGAATTACTATATTTGAGCTCCCTATCATGTGGCATACATGTATTGAAAGATGTATTTTGATAGTACCTTAGTCCTTAGCATATCTTGAACTATAAACGTCTAATTTATCATTTATGTTAGACATGGCATTTGAAATTTTAACCGCTTTCAATACCAATTTCTTTAAGAATGAATCATGGAAGTTGTTACTCTCATGATTGTGCCAACAGTTGAGAGTATATTGGACCTGCCCCACCCTTGCATAAGGCCCATATTGGTAGCATGGTCAGCCAATGGAGTATCCATAGCCTAGGAACGAGGTATATATATCTCGAGCAAAACATTAGCTACAACTCACTATAATAGGAACAAAATACAGAAGATCCACACAATATGATTGAGAGAAGAGAAGAATACGAGGTATATGAGTTAGTGGCCAGTATTGAATCATTAACGCAAAATCACAACAATTAATCGAAATATAAATATCTCAAGCAAAGCATTAGCTACAACTCACTATAATAGGAACAAAATACAAAAGATCCACACATTATGATTGAGAGAAGAGAAGAATACTAGAAATATGACTGAGACACTTTAAGTGGGTACCCTCCACAACCTTGCAGATAAGAATAGACTTCACAATTTAATGATTCAATACTAGCCACTAACTCAGCTCAGCCAATATGAGTTAGTGGCTAGTCTTGAATCATTAAATTGTGAAGTCTATTCTTATTGCAAGAGGTTGTGGAGGGTACCCACTTAAAGTGTCTCACCATATTTCTAGTATTCTTCTCTTCTCTCAATCATATTATGTGGATCTTACGTATTTTGTTCCTATTATAGTGAGTCAGAAGCTAATGTTTTGCTCGAGATATTTATATTTCGATTAATTGTTGTGATTTTGCGTTATCCAAATGATTTCATTACAAGTGCTATTAGAGCTTCAATTTGGGAAATTTTTTCTCTGTAAGTTTTTATGGTTCTAGATTAGTGCTTGTTCCGTTCCATTGGAAGGTTAAAAAAATTTTGACCTAGAAGAAATTTAACCGTAGTCCTTGGATTTGTCTCAACGAGACGATCGCTAAAGTTTAAGCCTATTTTTGGCTTTTTTGAGATTTTTTTACCCAACGCAATATAGCAATTCTTGGCTTCTTCTTGGTGAGATGATCACAACGGCATAAGCCTCAAGTAAACTGTTTTTGACATCTCGTTAACTCTAATCCGTGAACCCTAAACCTTAAACTCAAACCCTAAAGTTTGAATGGAAAGACCACACACTAGAGGCCGAGGCAAGATTTCATACACTTAGGGAATAATTCCTAACAAAGAAGAGATGTTAGAAATGGGGTTTGGCAGAACTTATAATAAGTAGTTTTCTTTGGTAGATGACAAAGTGAGCCTTCTTCATGACAATGTGCAAAACATGCAAGTTTGAAATAGCTAGAAAAAAGATTTGGACAACATCATTTAGCAATTGGATCGGTGACATGAACTTAGTCAACTCGGTGGTCTTGCCAATTAATCTACAAAACTAACCACGTTTCACCCAATGTTTTAAAAATCAGAACCCTACTCGGAACCGATCGAGGGTGGACCGGACCGAAACCGAATGGACCGGTTCAAACTTTATGAACCGGTTTACTAAAAAACACATAAAAAATTAGATTTTTAATGAAAACAATATATTTGAAATATTAGAATTCATGATTCCAACAATTACTCACAAAATATGCAAAGTTTGCTCATGTATATACTATATAACACGTAAAAAAGATGTTGATAGCAAAATGGCACGAACTCCAAAAATTTCTGCACCTTCACCCACATACTTCTAGGTGACTGGTTCCCATTGTATTCATTAACCATGTCTCCAAAAATCATATGGATGTATTTATGATATAGTATCGAGATGTGAAACAACCATAAATAAGATTCAGAAATAGATGTGTCCAATAATCATGGGCCTAAGAATGTTGTGGAGAGAGCTTTCTATATCATCAACAAGACCACTCATATACACCTTGTGATAAACTGATAATACATGTCTTATTGGAAAACTGTGCATACACAATCATCGTGACTACTCATAGCTCACAAGTTAAATGCAGGAATATGTACGTTAGCAAAATACTTAGTTATTCCCATTTTATCATAAATGATTTAGTTATCATATTAATGAAAAGTATAATAACAAAATGTCACAATATCAGCGTAAATATATCCTCTCTGTAGATTAGGTTTTATTAAAAGCAAAAATTTTAATTAAAAAATTGAATTTTTAAAAATGAGTGCCATATGCATGCATATTTCGGGACTGGTCGACCTAGGTTGGAATGGACCGGTTTGGTACGAGGCGGCCGGTTCCTTATGAAACCGACCGGTTCGGTACCAAACTAGTTGAACCGACCGGTTCGGTTCGATTAGACTAGTTTTTAAAACATTGGTTTCACCAATGCCCACCCTACTAGAGTGGATCTTCTAGCTCACCTAGCCCAAATTCAAATACAATGCAACCTCAACCCATGACTTTCGGGGCCTCAAAACATGCTATAGTTTGTGGAAATGCGTAAGTTTCATGGAAAGGATCCGATCACTTGGGTCAACCAAATGGAGTTTTTTTTCGATAAATATCAGATCCCAAGTAAACAAATGTTACAATGGCATCCTTATATTTGGATCCGGAGAAATTCATTTGGTATCGATAGTTGTTCGCTCAAAAGAAGAATAAGACTATTAGTGTGTAATGTCCCCTTTTTCGAATTAATTCCAATTGAAGACTTCTTGCCATTTTTCTTCCCGTGGCCAAGAAGAAATTGAACAAGGGAAGTCCTTGGGTTTCATTTATGTTTTCTTTCATTGCTATTAATGCTTTCTTTTTGTATTTTTCCTCCCTAAGGTAGGTTGGTCAATGAGAGCTCATAAAGGCAAATTAAAAATAGAAGCAAGCACTTAAAGAGGTCGGTCATGGGGAAAAGTCACCCTTATGACTCTTGGCGCCAACTAAAGGGTATAAGAGGAGTCACATAGGCTCATTTGCACATCACTTTTGGCATATATACTTTATCAATTTGGACTCTAGGGCTGATTGCTCTATTTCCAACTCCACTAAGGGCAAAAATCCATAGTGTGGCATCCAAGGAGGATGAAAACCTTCCTTGTGGCATATTGGAGAACGAAAACTCTCCAAAATTGGTGGTGTGAAGGCAAATACTAAAGATCCTCTTGTTGGTTTGTATCTAGGGCATCAAGGAGAAGACCTATCAAGAGCTTTTGCATTGTTTGGAGCCCCTCTCCTAGGGAGCGACTAGGGTTGGAGTGAATTTGGGTGCCTTCTAGGGCACAAAACTCAATTATTATTTGATATTCAGATTTTTCATAATTTATAAGGCTGATATCTTTCATATTTGGCCATTGTTGGGGTTTGGAGACCTCATTTTTGATCATTTATCTTGGCTGTACTTCTGCTGTTGATAAATAAATTGCTAGTTGTGTTTGAGATTGGATTTCATGATGAAAATTGTCCTAAAGTATTTTTAAAACGTATAAATATTGTGGATGAGTTTTATGGTGATATTTGGGTGAAATTTTGTTCTTTGCAAGCTGCTGTTTCAAAAATTAGATTGCTGATCTAATTTTTCAGTTTGCTGGTCTAAAATCAGATTTCATCAGGTTGGGGTTTGTGTGATATCCTTGTTCGTGTGTTTCAGCCCTAGAAAATGATGCTACTGATGGTATTAGAGTTTCGATCTACCCATCCCAAGGGTTTCATGTAGGAAGGCAACAAGGGTTTCATTTGCTATCAGAGGAGAGAAGAAATTAGACCAGCCAAGAGAAGAAGATAGTATGGCTTGCCAAGATCCATAGGAAGCCAAAATCGACAAGCTCATTGAAGGGCAAGTGAGATTGGCGGATACTATGGACTTGCTAGCCCTAACCCTTCAGAGATATCATGAACCTAGGGTTCATAATGGAGAGGGAAGCTCATCCGGAGCAAATACTTCACGGAAGCCCCTTGGATCAGCTCATGGATCAGCCACTAGACCTTTTCTTCCAAGGGAAGAAACCCTTCCGAGGCGGGAACAAGGCCCTCTATGGGGCAAAGCATTGCGGCAAGCTATGAGGAATACATGGCACTTCCGATGGAGATATAGGAGGCAATTTCACTTGCTGAGTTCATTGGTGTAAGCAAAGGAGGTCTAAGCCGGAGCCAAGACAAAATGCGCCACCAAAAGAGGTACAAAATGTGTTGGGTAAGATGTCTTTCTCTATTTTTGATGGTTCAAATAATGGGACAACTAGGGCATGGATTCAAAAGTTGGATACATACTTGTCTTTGTTGGGGTTGTAATATTAAGCGGAAATTGACTTAATAGAAAACCGCCAAAGATTAACGGTCATGGCTTATGAATTAAATTTAAATTATAAGCATGAACTGAGTCGGCATTAAGAGTGGATCCAGACCACCCGCCTTGATATAAATCAAGGTGATCTCATTGAGATTGGTTACACATAAGGTAACACACATGCGAGCAAGAAGTGTGAGTTGTTTAGAAGATCCATGATGTGAATAGTATGAAGGTTGATATCTTCTCATGAGTGAATGTATTGACTATTCCTCCATGAAGGTGTAACAATTGTGCATCTTATGAAATAGTGGGGGTGCTGGGTTAAACATATTATTCTCAATAAAGATAAGTGATTTTCAATGGATTTTTACCTCATGGTTTTTCCACTTATATCTTGTGTTCTTGTGTTGTGTTGTGTTGTGTTCATTTACTCTCATGTTCATGCACTAAATCTAATCTCTAATGCATTCTGTAATATGATCTATCTTTTATCGTTGTTCAATCATAAACTATAATCCTTGGCAATTTATTTTGGTGGATCTATAAATCTGTGCATTATATTTCCCCACGTTTCCTACCAGTCTTTGAGGCCTATGACGAAGGATGATGCCATAAAATTTGCAACCCTTCACCTAGAGGGGATTGCTCATGAGTGGTGGTTCCATGGATTGGTGACACAAGGGCATAATGAGATCCATTCCTATGATGAGTTTTGTAGAAGACTCATTGGAAGATTTGATAGAATTGATTTGGAAGTTCATTTTAGGGAGCTTGCACAATTGAGACAAGGCACGGTAGAGGAATATGTGGCTGAGTTTCAGAGGCTTTCCGTAATGATTACGGATGTCATGGAGAGGAGACTTGTTCTATTCATTGAGGGTTTGACCGAACCACTCAAGGGTTTGGTTAGAGCCTTTGATCGTTTGTCTCTCCAAGAGGCAATTAAGAAATCTTTGGACCTTAAAGGTGCTGCCCAAAAAGGCTTTTCCTGAATTTCATGGTGGCCACCGTGTGTCTGGATTTCTATCTTTATATGTGTCACTTTCCGTGACCCTTATCTAATGATGAACAGATCCAACATTAATCTCTGTAAATGCGATTGAACTGTAGAATTCACTTACTGGTTCATCTACTTGTATAATAGAATAACCACTCTTAATGGTCCTCTCATTCAATTCTCAGTAGTCGATGCGCAGAATGAAGAGTCCTTCATTTCCAGCACTGCTGGAGGTGCAAGAGGGGTTTTACCAGGTATAACAAGTGAAAGTGAACTGTTGCTTGAGTTTTGTCGAATACTATGTAAAAATCAAGGACCCCCTTGCAAACACATAGTTTGAAGGATCTATGATATAAAAATAGTAGCATCAGTGCTCTAGAAATTAACCTTTTTAATAGTTGACAGCCAAAACTGGAAATTAACATTTGCTTATAGTTGACAGCCAAAACTGTAAATTAACATTTTCTTATAGTTGACAGCCAAAACTGTTCCCCTTGGCTCTACTTGAAATGATTTTTCAAGTACAGTTTAGTATTATAGATATTCAATTCATTGTATAACTATATTTCCTCTCTTGCTTGTAATTTATAAATTGGATGTCATGCTATCTGACAAAGTTGTTCTTTTTGAATTGAAATGTTTGCTTACAAAATTCTTAATTTACCTAATAAATAATAATTTACCCAATAAATAATCAATAATAATTTTATTCTGTTTGTACTAATGAAGTATTCTTGTCTTCTTTTCTTCTCAGATAAACCGATTTAGTAAACGAACTAGTTCTCGTAAAAAGAGACCGCCTTTGTTCAGGCCTGATATAAAAGTTGCTTTCGACAGAATGAAGGTTTGAAACAGTAAACACATTTTTGATTATAATGTAATTTGAATAGTTGCAACCATGCAATGGTTATCATTTGAGCCTGCAGTGATTTTAATTGAATTCTATGTTCAGAGAATAAGGAATCCTCCATTACGTTTGGAGGAAATCACTGGAATTGATGCTGTGAAAGAAGAACTCATCGAGGTTGTAACATTCTTGAAAAATCCAAAACACTTCAAAGAAATGGGAGCCAGAGCACCTCGGGTAGAGCTCTTCTTGTGTTCCTTAAGTCATTTATGTTCATGCTTTTCTTGGGATAATTAATGCCTAATTCATAAACACGAATCTCATTTAGTATATGACTGTTTTTAGTTGTTGAAATGCAGAACTAGTACAGTCTTTGCACATTCATACTTAGAGTTGTTTATATTGTATGAATTACAAGGAGTGAAGATTGAACATAACAAGGGAAAGAAAATGCAGAAGACACAATCAAGATGAAAAGCACAATATTTACGCAATTCACAAGGCGGGGTAGTTGTGCAGATACTCGTCGAGTCTGCAAAGAAAATCATAAATTAGCAGGAAAACAATTAAAAATATAAAAAAACCATTGAAGCGATTCTATATATATTATACTTTTTAAAAAATTGATGTGTTTTTTTCCCAAGTTCGAGTACAAGTCAAAAATTAGAGAGAAACTCATTGTGGGAAAACTCGAGCAAGTGATGTTGTGCCTGCAATCTACTGTCAACAAGAAATGCCAGGTTACAAGCTCACAAAGCTTTGGCATACAACTAAAAACATATCTTCCTTGATTTGCAACCCACGATCTCCGTTCTCTGCTCTCTCTTCTTCCATGCCCTGCAAATTGAATTCAAATTGCAAATGCCTCTTCTGCTCTCCTCCAAGAATCTCATAACCAAAGCATACTGGAAAACTGACATGAAAATCTCTAAATGACGTACAACCCAATAGACAGCATGCCAATCAATCTTTCAAGTCAGGGGATTAATTTTTGGCATAGTGGAAAACCTACATAAAAGTCTCCAAATGATGTACACCCCTATGGATGACATGCCAATCAGTATATCCTCAATTTCAGCTTGTCTTATTCAGGACAGGTTCAATTCTAAACAAACCTCCTGCTAGTGTTTTGGTGATGAGTTAGGTCCTGCATGTACTGGTTCCTATGCTTGGCTGTTTGTGGGATGTGTTCACCTATGATCCAATCTGTCGCATATTCGTTAGGACGGGTTTGTTCTGGCAGGAACCTGTATCTCTGATGTGCTTTATCAAAATGAAAGTGCAGTAATTTCCTGCGAGCTTTCATACTCCTTCCTATGTGCTTCTGGCATTTTTCAATAAATTCAAAATCTGTGCAGTTTCTGCCTTTGTCTACACAAGGCTTAGAGAGATCAAATTACAAAGAGTGATGCTCTAAGGGTGATACAAACCTCTCTAAGTCTTTACAAATGGAGCTACAGCTTGGATAGAGTGGATTACACTACAAATGGATCCAATTTGGATCATAGGGTGCCTAATGCACTTACGGGTGCTATTTTCTCTTAGAGTATTTTTTTGTTGAATTACAAGCAAGATATACAGATTTATTTATTTATTTTTCTATAGTTTTCTTATAATTGTTAAATTTAGTATCTGTTAAATGCTTGCACGCATGAAGATGTCTTGATTTTTTTAATAGATTGATAAAATGAGGGGTTCTATTAAGAACCTCTCCTGAATTGGAAACAAATCAGAACTAAACAAAGCTTGCCACCAGGCAATACAAAGAAAAACTAAAACCAAATATGTCAGCAAAATACAAACAACCCATCAATAGTCCATCCCAGCGCCGAAACAAGGAGAATTAATCCACACCTTTGTTCAATCTGAAAGTCGTATGGTTGGATGAGAGCATATTCACATGCTACTTTATTTTCTTGACCTCATTCCACACTTATTCAGAGGGTCCCACATAAATATTGTTCAGTGAAGGCTGCGAATCGGTTACAAAGTCCGAGGGACCGAGTTCCTTTTCTAAAACCGACAGCACTAGATGCCCCTGCTGCTAAAAGGAAGGACACAATGATCGCTCTCCCTTGAGAGTGTGACCACCAGGGCCTCAACACCAACACTAACAACCTTTTGCTCCTTGGGGCCTGTCACAACTTCAACCACTTGAAGATGAGAAGGGGAAACAAGAGCCCTAGCGCCCAAAGAAGTCCCATGCTCGAGCAGCTCCTAGAATTGGCGTACAAGGTTTATGACAGACTAAATGGATCCCAATCCATTTTCTCAAGTATTGGGAATAAAGTATCGGCTTGCACATCAGATGTAGATACCGAAGGTGCTCAAGGAGTGCAAATGTCGTAACTCTAAAGGATAGTAGCACTAATCCTAAGGTAGCTATAGGTTTCCAATCCTATACCTAAGATAAAGACAGTTATTCTACTAGGATTGAAAATAAAGATAGGCCAAGAGATGGATAAAGCCAAGGGACATAACATACTAAGACAAAGCAATAAGATAAAACAAACATACATCTACCCTGATCTATGGCTATGAACGATCAACCATTCACACAACAATAAACATGAAACAAAGGACAAAGAAGGGTTAGAGATACTTGCAGTGTGATTGCTGATGCATGATCCTCCTCGAGAGACAACAATAGGGAGAGAGACATACAACCTGGAATTGTCGCATTCGAGCTAATGATGTTCTAAATGACTTAACAACAGCAGCTCCATACAACAATACAGAGAGAAATACAACAACAGCTCTGCCGCATGAAGTAGAGATTTAAGCCAAATGCGCTAAATGACTTAACAAGATCAGCTTTTATAAAAATCAAAATCAAAACGAACACATGTTATTTACGTGGGGTCTGATATTTGTGGGTCACAACAAGTACACGATTAAATTGTTTATGCAAGAATTTCACAACAGGGGAAGGAGGGTAGAATGTTTTGTGCTTGTTAGTGTCAATTTTATTGAGTTACTACTTACTACTATATAGAGACCCTGCATTCATCTCTCATTTGCAGAAGCTTTATTCTTCTCCACCTTTTCCTATTGTGCAACAAAGGCATTCATCTTTGGGGAGGAAAACAAAATGAAGGTTAGAAGTATTCCCTTATCATTCTATTTTTCTTCTTTTAACTTAGAATGCCACTGACAGAGAGTTGGGTCTCTTCTGGGTTTGCAGAAAATTGTGTTGAGATCAGAAATGAATTGCGAAACATACGGAGAAAGGTGCTGCAATCTCCTGGAAGTTTGGGGGATGTCAGGGATGATTGGATGTTTCCTCTTCTCGCCAAACATCCTGGGGACATTTCCCTTCATCTACGCATAGTTGGAAATGTGGGGAAACATTTCCCCCGTCTCGCCGACGTCCTGGACTCCCTGATTTTGCTGGGGACGCGTCCCCATGTAACACTGCGTGTAAGTGAAGTGAAGTGTTTAGAATGATAAATGAGTGATGATAAAATGACAAGGGTGATCAAGCATATATACCCGATGCAATCGTTGTAGGAATAAATGAATAAGACTTCCCTTTTATAATTGTTTTGTATGGTTATGCGGTTGTAGCGCTAACTAATTTTGTAACCGTCTTTGCATAATAAATACCCGGACACAACCCATTTTATACGAGTGTGTAATCCGGTTTTCTCTTCAATCATTCTTTACACATTTATTCGGTTTATCTCTCTCTCCGCAAATTCTAACGGTGGTATCGGAGCGTGGGCAAGCAAAGAGAGGGAGGAAGAAAGATATTTTCGTGAGTCCCATTTAGGCACGTTGCGAGTCGGAAAACAAGGGCACGCCATTAGGGCACGAAAAATCACATTTGTATAGTCATGAAATCAAAACAATACACTCGCGTTTTTAAAAAAAAAAGTCATGAAAATACAGTCGTGAATGGCACGTTTTTCAAGAAATTAATAGTATTTTTGAGCACAAAAATACAATCGCGAATGGCACGTTTTTCAGGAAAATAACAACATTTTTGAGCACAAATAGTCAGATTTTAATAGCCACGAAAAATCGTGATTTTAGACATTTTACTGATCGCGATTTTTGTGCTAATATGGTGCATTATTATAGTCACGAATTGCTAGGGCACAAATATTTTCACAGGACATAAGGCGGGAAAGACACAAAAGCAAAAAGACTACTCGTGCTAGGGCAGGCTGTCTGTGGTATTTTATTTTATTTTATTTATTCATTGCCAAAATACGTGATTGTATTTATTCTATTTTATTAAAATGGAAATGCCCATAGAAAAATATTCTGGTCTAAATTTTCATACATGGAGAGTGAAAATACAAATGCAACTTATGAATAAAAATTTGTGGGGCATTGTAAACGGGAAAGAGACAACACCTACCGATGCATCAAAATTGTTAGAATGGCAAAGCAGAGATGATAGAGCGAAAGCTATTATTGGCCTTGCTCTCTCTGACTCTGAACTTCATCATGTAGACCTAGACAAATCATCGAAGGAAATTTGGGATACTCTAAATAAATTATTTGGAGTGAAAGCAGTCAATGCCAAATTTTCCCTAAAACTTCATTATATAGGTTCAAAATGGATGACGAAGTCTCTATGTCAAGCCACATCAATAATCTAAGGTCCTTGATCAGACAACTAGCAGAAGTGAAAGCTGCAATTGAGGACGAAGATGCCAAAGCTATCCTATTAAATAGTTTGTCTTCAAAATATAGCAATGTAGTTTTTACCCTTAGTCAAATTCAATCTCAATCTCTGGATGATATGATAGCAACTCTTCTAGCTGAGGAAAAACGAATTACAGAGGATGCAGAAGGTCATTCCCAGAAGAAAGTGCATTCTATTCTAGAACCAGAAAATATCATAGAAGATTAGATAAGTCGGAGATTGAATGTCATTATTGTAAGAAAAGAGGTCACACAACATGGGATTGTCGTGTTCGAGCCAATGATGTGCTCAAGGGTAAAGTCATATCAAATACAACCAATATAGCCATGGTTGAAGACCCACCAGATGCAGAAGGTAGTGAGGACGTGACGGAATACGTCTTTATAAAGATGCTCTAAACTTTGAAGGCAAGAAAGGATATAGGGTAGATGAAGCTCGGTATGGATGGTTGCTCAGATAGTTTGGGAGACTGTGGATCTTGGGAATTATACCCTCACGAGGGTCATGAGACAACTTGATGGAGCTTGTGGATGGCTCAATATGGATGGTTGTCCAATAATTCGGGAGATCTGTGATTCGGGAGTTCGGGGAGGTGGAATCGGGAACTCGGGAATTCAGCTTGGGAGCTACACCTTTACGAAGGTCATGAAGTAGCTTGATGGAGCCCTACCTTATCATAGCATTACTTTCAAAGTGAAATTGTTTGAAGATTGCGTAGTTCTGTTTTGTTAGATTGTTTGTTTTTGAGTTATGTAGGGTAAGTCTTAAGAGGGGGTGTAGGAATAAATGAATAAGACTTCCCCTTTTATAATTGTTTTGTATGGTTATGCGGTGGTAGGCTGCTAACTAATTTTGTAACCATCTTTGCATAATAAATACCCTGACACACAACCCATTTTATGCAGTGTGTATTCGGTTTTCTCTTGATCATTCTTTACACATTTATTCGGTTTATTTTCTCTCTCTGCAAATTCTAACAATCGCCCCATGGCCGATGGCGTTGGCCATATGGAAAAACCAAAGCCGATACAAGTGCCCATGGGCGATCAGTGTGTTGCCTTGGGGAAAGCTAAAGTCGAAGGTTAGAAAACAATGGGAAGTGGAAGCCAAAGAATAAATGAAGAAATGATGAAGGTCAAGAAAACCGAAATAGGAAGAATGAGTATAAACAAACATGACACAATGATGGGGACATGTGAACAATAAAAGAAATAAAGCGAGGGTAGGGTAACTATAGTATAAAGGAAAACATAGTGATATCTCTCAAATGTTGTGGTCTAGCCCACGTGACCAAGTCCGATCACACCCCAATCTTGGTAGGCCCATTGAGGCACCTGATTAGGAGGATAATGCATCAACAATCCTTGCACAAGAGAAAAGGTTAGCAAGTGCATAAAATGAGGTGTATACATATGCCTCAACCAAAGATCATCGTGTGTCACAATTGCGAAACATGCGATGTTCTTTGCAAAAAGACAAATGCAATGCTTGAAATCAATAGTAGATGCTTCGAAATGGAATAATAATGTAAGTGTGGGAAAGAATTAACGAATTCTAGAAAATGAAACATACCTACCTCATACTTATCTTTTAGTGTCGTTTGGCTTGCATGTGGTAAAGGCGCATGAAAAGTTGGTTGGAAACCTAAAGAAGTAAGATTGAAAAGAAACACTAGAAGATAATTAGTAAAATAAGAGATAAATCACCTAGCTAGAAGGTCATAGGATGATGTGGCGAGTGTCGGAATGATGGAGAGGTGTGATCAATGATGCTTTTTGTTTTAGAAGCTGCGTTGAATTTGTCAAAATGATTGATTCGTTAGACAATTAGCATGTCCGATCATATAAACAATTTGAGATCTTTCCTTAGACTGCATAGCAAGGTTAAAGCTCCAGTAGATGACGAAGATTCTAAAGCATTGTTAACAATTTGTCCTTTTCATATAGCAATGCCATTTTTACTCTCAGTCAGATGCCTTCCCAAAGTCTGAAATATATGATTTCAGCTCTCTTGCTGAAGAAAAGAGAACAAATGCGGACGACACAAACGTAATTCTTCATATGAAAGTGCTTTATACTCTTACATGAGAAATAATCACAGAAAATCAGATAAAGACACTAGGTAAGTTGAGTGTTATCATTAAGAAAAGAGGTCATACAACTTGGAATTGTCACATTCGAGCTAATGATGTTCTCAAAGGAAAACTCAAAGATAATCCGAAAGAAGCAAATGTGGCCTTTGTTGACAATCCACCAGACGTTGAAGATTTTATTGATGAAGAAGAAGATGAATATGTACTCTAAGAAGTTAGTGTTTTGAAGATAGTAAGGGATCTAGTGTAGGTAAAACTCGACATGGATGGTTGTCCAGATAGTTCGGGAGTTTGTGGATCTCGGGAATTTACCCTTATGAGGGTCACGAGACAATTTGATGGAGCATTGTGGGAGTAGCTCAGCATGGAGGGTTGTCCAACAATTCAGGAGATTTTGTAATTCGGGAGTTCGGGGAGGTGGAATCTAGGAACTCGGGAATTCAACTTGGGAACTACACCTTTACGAGGGTTAGGGAGGCAACTTGATGGAGTTCTACCTGGTCCTAGAACTGTTGTTCAAAACAAAAGCTTTTGAAAATTGTAATTCTATCTTCTTTTCAGTGTAAGCCTTAAGAGGGGGTATTAAAATATAAGGCTTATTTATTAGTGTTAAGTTAATATTAGTTAAATATTAACTAATAAATTGTGGGAACCCACTTCAACCATTTTGTAACCATTTCTCACATAAAAAAATGACAGGGCACACAATGATAATGTGTGCATTCTGCTTTCTCTTCATTTCTTCCTTGTGCATGTTTTCTAACACCTTGTACAAGGTATTACACAAATTATTTCCTTTAATAGATGTAACACTGGTAATGCTCTAAATAGTCATATATTGTGCTTTCTAAAGGTATTGTTCCCATATATAGTTTAGAATTGTCATGTCTTTTTTTGTTCAATTGTTTTATCAAAGTTTTAAATGATGTAACAAGCCGTCATTTGTATCCCTGATCTGAAAACTATTCTACGCAGTTTTTTCTGGAAGCTTGTTACATCATAATTAAGGACTGTGGAAACATTATGTCGCAGAAACTTTTGTATTTCAAACATGCGATGTTAATATGGGCAATCTTCAACTATTTTAATTACTGTGGAGACAGGTTTATTCTACAATGTTAGAGATTTTATTGGAGATGCATGTGTGATTAGATTTTTTCATTAACAGATTTAGTGGATATGATCATCAATCTCAAGACTGAATAGAAACCATTTTCATCCATGGGGTAGCACATTGTGCAAAGGGGGCATTTGTATCTTGATGATGGATTACAGAGTGTGATCAAAGCATTAATCTCAAAACTATTCTACACAAGTCTTTTTGGAAGCTTGTTACCTCATAATTATGGACCGTGGAATCATTATGTCTCTGTGAAAGTTTTATATTTCAAACACGTGATGTTTTTATGGGATATATCCTAATTATATTACAAGTGAGACGGGTTTATTCTACAAGCTTAGAGATTTTATTGGAGATGCATTAGTGATGAGATTTTGTGTTTCATTACCAAATTTCATGGATATGCTTAAGTATCATTCCTTGAAACCGACTAATAATCATTTTTATGACGGAATAGCACATTCTACAAAGCGAACCGTAATGTGTGTTTTTCCAAACAATCCAAGCTTTGCAACACATAATTTTCAACATTCATAGGATTGGGAGAGAGACTAGCATTCTTGAATGATTGGATTGCTTAGCATAATGTATACCAATCTCGGACACATTAAAAAAATCAAAACATGACAAAATACCATGATACATCTTGTGACAAAACATCAACAAAGATCTATTAGTTTATCTAGCTATGTGTGCCCTAATCATTTCACAACATAATGTATACCAATCATAGACACGTCAAAGAAATAATATGAACATGTCAAAAGACCAATAATATAGTCTTGAAAACTTGTTCGGCAGCTTCGTGAAGTGGAAAAAAGCGGTTGAGCTGGTGATCGTGGCGATGGTTCGACCGAGGAAAATCCTTGTCGTAGTCTTCTGCGAATCCCCGATAGTGTCCCTGTGCAATCGTTTGGACATTTAAATTTTGTCTCACTGTTTCCCCTCCCAAATCTCGATCCCTTGGGGTCGGGATTGGGTTACCATTGTAATATTGTTTCAAGTTTTACCCTATCGGCATTCACGTTTTGACCTATCACTTAGTCTCTATACTCTTTGGTTGGCATTCACGTTTTGACTTTTCAATCAGTTTATATACCTTTTGTCTCCCGTATCCATTAAACCCTCTCGTGGCCTCTTTTTCGTGTATTAAATTTGTGCTTCTAATTTCTGTGTGGGCCCTTCGGGGCAGAAGGATTAGACGTGTAAAGGGAAGAGCCCCTCTATGGCTCGGTCTTTTGAGAAAGGAGAACCCTCACGAGACCCCTCACGCATGTCCTTTCGAGATGCCATGCGAGGTCCTCGTGATCAGTTTTTGTCTCCATGTCTGATGCAAGACGTCCAACCCAATTAGTGAAAGAAGATCCCAGGAAAACTCCAGAGGATGTATGAAAGTTGCGGATGGTACTCCGGTGATAAAAATTGCAGCATCAAATGTTCAATCCAATATTCGGGAGCTAGAGGAACGTGCCCTTATAGTTCGTTTTCTGGGATTCAAACCATCTCTGTATGCTTTTAAGGAGTGGGCTCGGAAGACGTGGAATATTCCAGGTGAGTATACTGTCTCTGTCTACCCTAACAGTTACTTCTAGTTGTTTTTGCTAATTATGTTGAAAAGGAATACATCTTTCAAGGGGGACCATGGTTTTTTGGGCGAGCGGGTTTGTTTATGAAACCATGGCAACCCCTTTTCAAAGCTGAAGAGGAACTCCCATCTGTTGTTCCGGTTTGGATTAGACTTTTTGGATTGCCCGCAGAATTTTGGAATCCAATCATTTTCTAGGACATCGAAAATTCCATAGGCAAATATATCAGAGCAGTGGATTCTTCAATAAAAATGGAGCAAATGGTTTATGCTCGGATGTGTGTATACATGGACATGAATCAACCTTTGCCTAAAATAATGTTGGAAGTTGGAGAGGATAAATGGGAACAACAGATTGATTATGAGAACATTCCATTTAGATGTCGATTTTGTCATGAATATGGTCATCTCGTTAAAGATTGTCCTCAGCGGATGAAGGAACAAAATCAGGAACAACCTAGCTCTGATGACTTTATTGTCCCGCCAAAAAGAAAGATAGTTAAAGAAAAAACACAGGAAAAACCCAGCAACACAACACAAATAGATTTGCAGCTCTTCAATCAGAAGAAATAGAGGCAAATATGGAAGAGGAGCAGGAAACCCAAGTTCCTGAAACTCAAGATGTTACACCCCCACAGCAAGGTTAGGATAATCCTCTTCCTCAATCAATATCTAAAGCTTTGGTGGTACACTCAGAACATTCGGGAGACTTGAAAAGTTACCAAAGGAAACACAAACTCATAGAGGAGCATAGGAAGGAAGAATTGGGAAATGGTCAGAATCATGTTGTACCTTTATTGCTTTCATATGCGGAAATGCCACCTGATGCGGAACCCCTTCTAGAGAGAGACCCCACAGGAGTTCAACAAGAAAAGTAAAAAAGTTGCAAGTGGACTCTACTTTGAAAGCAAGAAGAAAGTCCAACCAACTTCGTTTGCAAAAAGCAGGGCAACAATTAACTGTAACTGGTAAAGTAGGGGATTTGGCTACAATTTTGAACAAATTCCCCAATGAAGTTGATCACATGGAATGTTTGGGGGCTAAGAGGTAGCCCTTCTAAGATTAGTGAAATTAAACGTATATTGAATCAACATCATCCTCAAATGATATTTCTCCAGGAAACCAAAGCATCTATAGAGTTTATGGCAGCTGTGACTCCTAATATTCAAAAAAAACTACAAGTGATGTCTTTAAGCTCACAAGGAGCTTCTGGAGGCATGGCATGCATCTGGGATCCTCAACAAATTCAGTGTATAGATAGTGGACATCAGGGTGTTCTCTATATGGTGGTAAGATATGGGCCTGACCAACAGACTTGCCTTATTATTGAACATCTATGCCCGGTTCAGGTGGAAGCAAAAAAAGCCCAGTGGAAGATTATTTATAATATTGTTGCAACCCACTCTGGAATACTTGTCATTATAGGGGGAGATTTTAATACTGTCTTATTCTCTCATGAAAAATAGGGAGGGAATTCTACTCTTGATGCCTCTTCTGCTAACATGATGGATTTTATTCAAAAGATGAATTGATTGATATTCAAACCCAAAATGGACTAATGACATGGTCCAACAAAAGAGTGGGAGAGAATTGTATCTTGGAAAGATTGGATAGATTTTTAATTTCAGAAGAGTGGTTAGAGAGAAGTATTATTCGGTTGCTAACGTTTTAGAAAATTTTGGATCCATTGGCTGGTTTTGTTGGAAATGGGCAAATCAAAACTTTCAAAGCTCCTTTCAGATTCCAATTGATGTGGTTAAGAGATGAACAACTCCCTCTTTAATTAAGAAATGGTGGGAGGAGGGTCAACCCAGGTATGGTACCAAAATGTTTTGTTTCACTAGAAGGATGCAACATATTACTAATCAATTGAGGCAGTGGAATAAATCTGATTTTGGGAATGTTCATGGGAAAAAATGGGAAATCTTAGAATCTTTACAGGAAGTGAGCCATCAAGTGAGAATGCAAGGGTACTCTAAAGAACTGCAAACAAAGGAAATCTCCCTTAAGTAGGAGTTGACAGAATGGGAATTAAGAGAAGAAATTTTTGGAAACAAAAATCCAGAATTAAATGGTTGAAAGAGGGAGATAAAAACACTTCTTTTTCCATAAGTCTCTCTTAGCTCACCGTTCTCATAATCACATTGCTTACTTGGAAAAAGGGGATGGAACTCATGCCAATACGTAGGAAGAAATTCAAGAATTAGCAATGCAATACTTTTTACGGGCTCTTTTTCTTTGCTAATAACTGGATGGAAATGCTCAACAACAATTGCTTAATATCATTCCAACCTTGATTAGAGAGGACAATAATTTTCTTTTTGCAACTAGTTTTAGAGAAAGAACTCCAAACAGTTGTGTGGGCTATGAAAAAAGGAAAAACGCTAGGTTTGGATGGATTCCCTATAGAATTTTATTAGGAATTCTAGGACATTATAAAAAATGATCTTTTGGAAGTGGTGGAAGAATGCTAGACAAGCGAAGATTGTCCTGAAAGTCATCAATCAAACTTATATTGCTTTGATTCCCAAGAAAGAAGAGTCCTCTATCGTTGCTGAATATCGTCCCATTACTTTATGCAACGTGTTCTATAAAATAATTACCGGTGGGGAAGTCATATGTGGAGGTCTGAAGACCATCATTCATAAAGTAATATCTCCGGAACAAAGGGGATTTGTACCTTGTAGACAAATCTATGATGATATTGTTCTAGCTCATGTAGTCCTCCACTCCATGGAAATTCAAAAAAACCAGCTATGTTTTTGAGGTTGGATTTGTCTAAAGCATATGATAGGGTGAATTGGTCTCTCCTCACTGAAATCCTGTTGAGGTTTGGTTTTTCCCCCCTTTGGGTTCAGTGGATACAAGCTTGTATTTCTTCAGTTTCTTATTCAATTTTGATTAATGGAGCTCCTACGGCTAGATTTTTTGCTTCTCGAGGTATAAGGTAGGGAGATCCCTTATCTCCATTTCTTTTCATAATAGTTGCTGAATCTTTTGGCAGATTGTTCTCTAGGATGAGAACCCAGAAGAAGTTGAAAGGTATCAAATTGGCTAGACAGGTGGATCCTCTGTCTCATCTTCAGTTTGTAGATGATTCCTCCATTATGGGAGAAGCATCTTTAAAAGAGGCCAACCAAATCCACAACAATTTGGAGCTCTTTTCAAAGGCCACTGGTCAAGATATAAACAAGCAAAAGTCAAAAATCATTTTCTTCCATTGCTCACCTAGGCTGGAGCTTGATATTTTGGCAAAATTAGGATTTGGAAAGGGATCGTTACCTTTAAAATACTTGGGTATCGCATTGGATTCTAAAAGATTAACTGATTGGACTTGGCTACCCACAAAGATTCTTTAGAAATTTAGTAAATGGACTCATAGATGGTTAACTTATGGGGATGTATTACTTTGATTAAAGTTGTTTTATAGGCTATCCCTATCTATTTTTCTTCCTATTGAATATTCTCGAAAATCTTACATCATTGGACTCCATAATAGTCATAAATTCTTATGGACAAGAACTCAACAGGTTAGGAAATGGCATCTTGTGAAATGGAAAACATTATGTTTGCCAAAGAAAGATGGTGGATTATGGGTTGTAGATCGTGTGGTGAATAATAAAGCTTTAGCTACAAAGTTCTATCGAGAGGCTGCTGTCAAAATCCATATCATCTATGGGCCATTAATATTATATAAGATAAGATAAATATAGTAATGTCCAACGAATGACCACAAAAGTAGGTCAAAAGGGATTGTAGCTCTAAAAACAATATACAAAGTGCGAGAGTGGACTACTCAAAGATTCTTCGAGTTCCCAAAAATAGGAAAAAATGAGAAAAAGACAAAGCATAAAGGATCCCTGAGCCTTTTGAAACCCCACGAAAAGCGGGGCGATGGAGCAAGTGGGGAGAAAGACGAAGAAGCAAAGAAGGGAATGAAGGGGAAAACGAGGACCAATGGAAACTGGGGGAATGGTAGCCACACTCCTAACATTAGAGGCCGATGAAAAGAAGCTCTGATGGATTGCAAAACCCAAAGAGGGGGCGAAAACCTCTTCTAAAGCTAAATATGTGGAAGGAATGATGTCGTAAGAGTTCATCCAACACTCTACCTTCTCAAGGATCTCCAATTCTATTGGTCCTCAAAATAGGTGAAGAAATTATTAAAAACATTTTTTTGGAAAATTGGGAAAGGTGATCAGGCTAACTTTTGGACTGACTCGTGGGATGGCCACCCACCTATGATTGAGTGGTATCCGAATTTTAGAAATATTATGAATACTCTTCATAGTAAAGGAAAGGAAAAGGTGATCCATTATATTGAATCATCTTCTTAGGGGACTGAGTGGATATCTCCATCTCTATGGCAGGCCAACTTGTCTATGGGCCAAATTCAATTTTTCAAACTCTCCTTCAAAACAGAATCCTTCCTACTTCCTCCGAAACTGATTCCCTTGCTTGGGGAAAATCTTTGGAAGGGATTTACTCTGTAGTTGAAGGATATAGTACTTTGATAGGTACTCACCGCATCCTTGGAAGGATATTTTTGCTGATCTTTGACATTACGTTTGTGGCCTAAAGTTCGATTCTTTATTTAGATTTTATTATACAAGAGGGTTCTTACTGGAGACAATTTGATGAAAAGAGGGATGGTTGGACCCTTTTGGTGCCCTCTGTGCAAAGAAGCAGATGAAACTCTGATCCACCTTTTTCTTCAATGCCCTTTTGTTATGTCTCTATGGAATGTTTTGGCGGGCTAGCTATCCGTCAATTGGAACTCTTCTATGAATCTTGTGGAAATAGTTAGATTTTGGAAACACACAGTTTCTGATACTCAGGACCTAAGCAAAGGAATCTGGATTGCTCTTTCTCTTATGTTGTGGAATGTATGGAAAGAAAGAAATAGACACATCTTCAAATTTGAAAGTAGAGACATTTGTTATGTCAAGGAATTAACTCGAAGTAATATAGTGGAAACTATTGAGCATAATATGAAAATCCCCTCCCCTTACCTGGAAAATGGAAAGATTTACTTCAAAAACTCAATTTGGAGGAAAGCAAATTAAAGACTAGGTCATGTACTAGACTATCGGGGCCCTCTGTTTGAGAAAATGGAAACCACCTCCATTTGACTTTGTTAAACTAAATATTGATGGAGCAGCAAGAGGCAATCCGGGTCCAACTAGTATTGGAGGGATAGCTCATGATTCTTTGGGTACTCCCCTCTTCTTCTTTGCTCATCAATTGGGGCACTTTACTAATAATGTGGCTGAAATCTTGGCAATTCAACGAGCTCTCCTGGAGGCAACTAAATTGGGATGTCTTAGAATTATAGTTGAATCTGATTCTAAGGTTATTATCAACCTTCTGTCAGCTCAAGAGCAACATAGATCCAATAATTGGCTAATCGCCAAGATTCAGGATAATATTAAGGTTATTGCTAGACAATTTCAGACCATCATATATCAACATGTTCCTAGAGATCAGAACAAGGTGGCAGATGCTTTAGCTAACTGGGCTTTGGATCATAATAATCTGATCAACTTTGGCCCTTTACCTTTGACATGGTCTCCAGAGAAGCGGAAACAGATTGAAAAGATCCTTCACTTGCAATCATCGGATGGATAAATTGCAGATATGCTCTCTTTCTTCTTTAATTTGTTGTTGGAATTCCAAGGATATATCTTGGAGTATGAGTATCATGGCTTGGCATTGTAATTTGAATATTTTATTTCTAATAATATAATTCTGGTTTTTCTTAAAAAAATATGAACATGTCAAAATAACTCTATATGCCTGGATTGTGAGAAGTATTGATTTGTCTATGCCGTGATATATGTTGCAATGATCAACAAAGAATATATACGTAATGTCCCCAAATGGACATTTTTGACCCTAGTTGGGTTTTAGGCAAAACCCACAACTAGATGCAAGTCTATCACATATAAATCAGACTTTTATTATGCAGACCTGTGCTTTATCCTGCAAAATGCGACTTGGATTTCACACTAAACAGCCCAATATTTAGTATTTCTTACTCCCAAAATATATGGCAGGACTTAATAGACCAAATCAGACCGTAGCCCTTATGCAAAGTTCATATAATTGACTGCTGTAATTAATTTGCAGCAATGGCGACTAGGGTTTATTATAAAACCCCCACAAAACAGCAGTTAAGAATATATTTCACCACTCTATATTAATTCCCCTGATTATTAACAGTCCATACATGCAATAGAACCCATATTTTAAGAGGAATAAGGGCTGAAATAGTACTCAGAAATCTGCATACAAATGTGACTAAAAATACCTCTTAAAGCCTTCCAAAAATTCTGAGATTAATTTATTTGGATTCCCAAAATTCAGTACAATAGCTGGCCGATTAATTCAGACCTGGATATCTCCAAAACAGCTCCAAAATAGCCCAAAGATGGGTCGCTCTACTCTTGAAAAATGCAATAAAACTGCTGCAACCTTCCTTACAAAGCTCAGCTGCAATTCATCAATAAATACTGCTGGAAAATAGTCAAAAATCTGTGTAAGCTCAATGGAAAATCCTATGTAGAAATTCCTCCAAAGCTCTAAGAGGGTTTTCGTCCTCTAGAGAAAATACTAAGGGTTTTTGTTCTTAGATATTTTTGGCAAAAGCTCCAAGCTTCAATCACAATTCAGAAATTATAATATGATCATGGCATGCCCTCTTTCAAGTCGACTTCTCCTTATAAAGAAAGAAGAGACCCAAAACAACCTCCAAAATATCCAATCAACATACAATGATTTTTTCTATGTATTTTCCACCCTCCATCCTTCTTAGGCCAAGTTGCATTTTTCTTGGGAGGATAATTTTTGGCCCAAATGCTTTTTGCCTCTCTTTCCATTTATTTTGCCTCCTAGTGCAAGTCGCACTTTTCTAGAAATAAACAATTTTAGCTAAGTGCTTTTATCATTTGGTTCATTTTTCTATTTTTAAGTTAATAATACTTTATTATAAGTGCATATGATATTTTATTTTATTTTATTTTGCACTTTATAATAAAATATTAAAACTTAAGTCACCCTTATTTTATTCCCTTAGCCATTGGGTAGACAAAATAGGCTAAGGGTCTTTGATTGGGAAGGGGATATTACAATATACTAACTTGTCTAGCCATGTGCTCCCTAATCATTTCATATCCTCATCCAACTGCTGCAAGTATCTTGAAAATGATCTTGACATTAACTTTGTATATTAGTGTAAGCTTATCAATGGAGCTATGATAACCAAGGAATTGTTATTCAAAAAAGGAAATTAATGGCTATGAAAAGAAACTCATTAGAAAGTATCTAGTGTGGTGAAATCAAAAGCTATGTATGTGTCAATACTAGATTTTTGAATTGGAGGAGTAAGTGCTACATCCATATTTATACTTCTCTCTTGGAAATCAGTTTGTGTTGTTTCAACCTAATGATGACAACATCAATTACCGTTTATTCTTAACAATTTAGAAATTGATGTTAGTGGAGCGAACATCACATGTCAAGATGTAAGTTTTTGATTTGAAAAAGACTCTAAAATTTACCTCAGTACTTGGTTGCTAGCCTATATCTCCTCTATGTTGACTTTTGATTGATGTATCTCTCAAACAACCATTACTTCAAAAGGCACCAAAGTTGTTGGATTCCAATATCTTAAAATTTTGCATATCAAATTAACAAAAATATAAATAACAGGAAGCAATAGCTGGAAGGGATGGCTGCTAGCATGTGCCCACAAGTTCATTTGTTATAGTATATGGTAAAGTACCAGTGGATGGTAGGAAAAACTACCATGAATGGAAGGGCCATGTAGAAAACGAACAACCCAATTATTATAGAAATGTGAGGGTGACCAGAGAAAGTTGAAAACACTTAAAAAAATGTCAAGCCATAAAACAGGTGATTTAAAACTATAGTGTTGAGACTCAGACTTGTATCAGACTATAGTAGTTGGTAAGAGAAGCTGCCATTAATGGGAAAGGCCATGTAGAAAACAAACAACCTAACTATCATAGAAATGTGAGGTGACCAAAGAAAGTTTAAAGAACTTAAAAATGTCATTTCAGTAGGTCATTGCTACAGTAGAATAGAGATTCAGCTGCAATCTGTTGTGTTGTTTGAACTTTGAAGTGCAACATATCTTGAAAGATTTCTAGGTTTTTGCTTTGCAGCTCTAGTTTCTTTCATTCTATATGTATTAGTAAGACAATTGGAGATCATCATGAGATGGTGGACGCACAAGCATTTCAAATCAGGGTGGATTTTGGGCATCACTATCTTGTATCTTAAAAAGCTTTTTCGTAAGCATGAAACTTTCATTCAGAGAAAACATAAAAATATGTAATTGAATACAACTATGAAGTAGATAATTGAATCTACATCGTTTCTTAGTGGAGAACATCAAAGAGTTGTCAGATCTTTGAATTGCTTTGTCAAAGTTGATGAAGCTTCTGAAAGGGGCAAATAGAAAGAATGACTGAATATGCAGATTTTTTGAGGTTTCAAAATGGGATTATTGCAAAGGAATGTATATAAAGATGAAATTACTACGGTCCTATATAGATATAGATTCCACTATGTCGTTGTACGGGTTACTCACTGAGTAAATACATGCTGCAGGGTATTCTTATTTTAGGTGATTCTGATTCACCCAAAGAGACATTGGTGCTGGCAATTGCTGCAGAAGCCAAAGTTCCACTACTGGAAGTGAGGCGGACTGACATTGTAGGTTTAAAAGACAAAGTTGGCGAAGGTCCTTCAAGGGTTCGTGAGCTATTCCAAACTGCAAGGGATCTGGTAGGTTTGACGTCTTTATTATGTAGCTGGTAGAAATGTCATTTTGATTAGGATCATAACAATTTGAGCACTTTCTGTGCTACAAAAGAGTGCTATCTAATTTTGAAGCTTTTTTCCTTATTGTATAGTATCATGATATGTTTCTTATTTCGTATCTTCTGTATGTTTCAGAATGCAGCAAATGTTTCGTTAGTACAGTATGCCACCAGTGAAATATTTTTTAACGTATTTGTCCTCGATTTACATCATGAACAAAACTTTTTTGATCTTTTCAATTTTCTTGCTCTTGTGAGGGTTAATAGAATTTGCAAGGAGCATAACCCAGATGCAACCTCATTTTACCCAGCAGTTGACATATTCTACAAAACTTTTGATAAATATGCATCTGTTAAATGCATAGTTACCAGGTTCGGCCGGATTTGTATGAAATCCGGTTCGAACCGTATTTTTTGAAGTAACCGAATAAATCTGGTTCGGTTCGGCCATTTTTTTGCACAATTTTTTTTTTTCCCTTTTTGGTGAAAAAAGCACAAGAACTTGCAGCAATTTGCCATTTTTGGAAAGGGTCCAGGAAGATGTAGCAGCAAAAACTTGCATGTGCCATAACTTTCATTTTGTGGCTCCGTTTTAGGTGTCGTCTTCTCTAAAAGTGTATATTTTCTCGAGCTCTACGCATTGATGGCAATATTTTTCTTATTTTCATAAAATCCATTTTTGCACCTTTTTGGACCAAGCAACTTCTTGCAATCTTTTGAAAGAATCATTATGATGATGATGATTATGGTAGATGGATGCTTTTTTGTATGATTTGTCTATATATAATGATATAAGTATACAATAATATAAATTTATAATAATATAAGTATATATATTCCGAATAGGATTTTTCAGTACTTTTTGAATTTTTTTCGAGAACTCCGAATTTTGGATTTTTTTGCCCTTCTGAATTTAATCGGATTTCGAACGTGGTAACTATGGTTAAATGACTAATGAGTTTAGCTAACAAGTATGTGCTCAATAACGTGCAATGTACAATACATGTTTATGCATTTGTTACTGAAAATATTCAGATATCTTTTTTTTAAAAATATTGTCCGGATTATCGTTATTTCTAGGAAAGCAAATTATCTGTTACTAGCCCAGTTATACAGTGTATATTTCTTCAGCACTAATCTTATTTAGTCTAATGGTTGTTTTACGGATTTATGTGCAACTTTAGTACTATGCCTATGCACAGTTGCTTATAGAGTATTCATATTTCATGAATTACATTAAGCAAAGAGCATTAAACTTGCGAGTATGGAAAATAATTTAAAGAAACAATATTAGAAGTAGAACACATGCAAGTTACCTTGAAGAAAAACAACATGAAAAAACTCTAGCAATTGGGGCTGTGCCTCCAATCCACTATCAATAAGAAATGCAAGGTTACAAGCATACAAGGCAATGAGATACAAACACCTATCTCCAAATTTTGTTTCTTTGTTCTTTGTTCTCTTCTCCTTCCTCCATGCACCGCAAACTAAACTCGGGACTCTAGATGTTCTTTCAACTTCCCTGCAAGGCTCTCTTTTAACTAGGGCATGCCCAAAGTTCGACACAAAAAGCTCCAAACACCCTACCAATCCATTAGATGGCATATTGGCTAATCAACATTCCAGTTGGGCATTTAGATTCAACTTTTGTGTTACCTAGGTGTTGGTGAAATAATTTGTCGTATGGCAAATTATGTGTTTCTACCAACGTTCATGGGGCTACGCACCTCCTTATTATGTATGGGGAGGCTACCATTATTGGATATAAACTAATCTACTCCCATCTAAATGCTATGGGGTGACCAAATAGGTCGGGGATCCAACATGCACACTTCACGGAACTTGCGGCAAATGCTTGCACTTCATGCAAGGGAGGAATTTGTAGCGACGAGGGATGAAGGAGAGAAATTAGAAAAGGGAAAGGTTATTGTTGTAAGCAATTGCATAGTTCACACCCAATAGCCGGAGTAGTTCAACATTTAATTAGAGGAAAGCAACAATGAAGCATCTAGTGAGACTAACAAATTTAGACACATAGTTCTTTAGATTTATTCATCAAGGATGCAAAGTTCCTTCTTGATCACTATGCTTACAAAGTGCATAAAAGAGAGAAAATAGAGGAACACATAAGAAAAGGAAATAGAAGAAATGTAGCTTTTATTTCTTGTGTTGGTGATACAAAGCTCAACACCCAAAACCACAATCCACAATTGCTACAAAGAACTAAATTTTCAACATTTCAGGATCTTTTGGAATGGAGAAGCCATCCCAATTTATAGCATTGTGAATTGACCTTTCATCTACCCCCACATGAATCTTCATGATCTCATTCAACTTGTGACTTTACATCTTCCTAGGAAATGAGAAATAAGTTCCTTTTTATAAATTAAAGGGACTTTTACAATTTAACTATCGAAAGTCACTTAAGTGAATGAGATGAAATATCATGATTACGTATAATGAAGAATTAGAAAGGGGAGAGAAGAAAAGGGAGAAAGAGAGGAGAGGGAAAAAGTTGCCATATCTGATGAAGAAACTCCCTATGATGAAGATCTTGTAGATTCATGCTTCCGGATGAGAAGTTTCCAAAACGGGCTCCTACTGCTTGAATTACTTGTGGAATTGAGCTACTGGAAGTGCCAACTTTTACGCATTGGAATACAAACGCAACCCAACACCTTGATCCATGCTTCGGGAACATCACTGCTCTTCTTGCATTGATTGAGTCCTTCATGATCCTTTGCAATTTCGGAAATGCAACTTCTGATGTTGGCCAAGGACTCTAAGTTGTCTTCATTGAAGGAAAGAGAGTCACTCGCCTCTTTTTTGACCAACTCTTAAAAGGAAACAATAAGTTCTTTTGATGATGATTCCTCAGTGAGTGGAGGGAACTCAAGTTTCTTAACACAATTGTAGGCATCATTTAAGATCTCAAAAACATGTTGTCCACAAGATTCCAACTCGGAGATTGTATTTTTGAGTATTCCATATCTCACATCCATGACGCAGATCCAAACTTGAGACAAGTTCTTAGCAATTCGATGCAAGAGTGGAAGGAGATCATCTTGGACACCGGTGGGAACACCTCATCTTAGACACTAGTGGGAACACCTCATCTCGGACACTTGTGGGAACACCTCATCCAAGTGATTTACCTCTTTTGCAAACTCCTTTGCTTTGTTTACTTTTGACAAAGTTGCAAGAACGTACTTGATGAGAGAAATGACATCTGGAAACAATGCCTTTCCTTGCTCAATGATTTTCTCAATCCATTTCTCGTTAGCCTTCCCTTGCATCATGTATCCTTGTGCTTTCTTGACTGCCTCGGGATCAACACTGCTGATTGGAGGAATGTCTTCCGAGAGGGAGAGAAAATAATGGATCGGGCTCCAATGAGGGTCTTTGCTGTTCCTTGATTGCATAATTGTTTGCTGTATTCTTTGTTCCGTGCGAGGAGGCGGGAAGAGAATTCCTTGAATAGGTGAGAATCACCCTCGTGCGAAGCTTGACCCAATGAGATGCGGGTCAACTCATAGTCTGATGGAGTCATTTCCTTGATAGGATTTTCACTCCTAGGCCTAACAACTTCAACATACTGATTACTTGAGATGCCATTGAAGAAGCGAGATGTTGTTTGGGCCTTCTTTCTTCGCTTGGACTTCAATGTTCTTGAGATTGCTTCGAGACTGGGCATGATATCAAGTTGTGTTGTCATTGGCTCACCCTCAAGCATTTCTTGGATCCATGGAAATAGCTCTTCGGAGGTTGACACAATGTCGGTCACCGGAGCACTTTCAAGAGGTTGTTGTGGAACCAACTCTTGATCAAGCTCTTGATTATTATGGGGAAGATTTTCCATTGAGGAAGACATACCTAGATGCCCTTGAAGAGAAAGGTGCTGCAATGAATCACTCTTGCTTGATAGGTGTTACTTGCAATACTTTACCTCAACCAACTCACCTTGAACAACGACTGAGCTCACTCAAACAACCCCATTCACTTTGGTCAACTTTCCCAACTCACCGAGCTCAACTCATCCGGTTAAAGTCGCGAAGGTGTGGATGGCTCAAACCCGATTGATGAGTTAAGATGACCTCTTTAGCTTGAATTACAATTGAGCCCTTGGTTCTTTTTGAATATTCTTTCACCGCACAATGTCTCTTGTCTACAACAACTGCTACACTCTATGATGCTCTATTTTGCAGTTGTGATCAAAATGATACCTCAAGACCTCTGTGAAGGATGAATTGACTTATTTTGAGCTATGTGATCACTCGCAACTCAGTAAAGATGTCAAACAGCGAGGCGGATGAAATGGAGCCAACTACAACTTTTTGCACTTAAAACAAAGACTTTCTATTTTTAGGAAGTGTGACCAGCGTGCTTTATTTTGAGATATTTCACCTATTTTGCTCAAATTTGAACTTCTCATTCTCTGCGGCAAACTCAAATCAACTCGTTAACGATGCCTTGCTATTTTTAGCAATTGCCTTTTGTTTTTTGTTTTTTTAGTCAAAATTGCCTAGTTTATCATTTTCAATGTTCTCTGAGTGCACCATTCTGAGAGGACTTGCTATTTTGGGTAAGTTACTATTTTTAGTAAGCGGGGCACGTGTACTTACTATTTTTAGAAACCTCCTTTTGGATGGAGGTCATGGGTTTGACTCAACGACACAAAGGCTTTGTTGAGTGGGTTTATCCCACATTGCGTAGGGGATGGAAACAACTTAAGCCTTTAAATAGGATTCAACCGCTCATTTGTCTTGTGGTCGTGGCCACGTATATGTTTGTTTTGTCGCCTATGGAAAAATAGACCGTCGAGCCGTGCATGATCGTTGGCGAGTTGAGGGTTGTTGTGAATGGCCTCACCGAGTTAAGAGGATTGTTGCAGAGTTGATGAGTTGGAGCTCGATTGCTCGAGTGGGATTGGAGTTGGTAAGAATGCCCGATCGAGTTGGGTTGGTAGATATATATCTCATATGGTTTTGACTAATATGGAGAATGAGGTGGTAGGCCACGTGGTGGCGTGAAGACCCACCACGCGGACCTCTCCAAAATCGCCAAAACGACAGCTCTTCACCTGTCACGTGTCAGCATGAGAGGGCATAAAATTAATGTGATAAAAACGATAGTGTAATTGAAAAATTAAAATTACACTAATACCACGGTGATCAGGGTCCGCAAAGAAAGTGGACCCCACTGTTGAACCCCCTTTGTTTTGCACACGCTCGATGAAGACTGGCAAAGCAAACCAAACACATCTAAGTCCAATTTTTCCTCGACCAACCTTGAATCATGCAAATAGGTTCTGGAAACGAACCAGGGTCTTGCTTGACCTGCGCTTGCCTGTTGACCAACTTTGACCAAAACTTTGACCAACGATATTGGGAGCATATGGTGTCTATTTCACACGTTCTAATAGGCATTGGAAAGTTATCACAATGCTCTTCCGCATCTTGTATTGGTTTTGGGAGATCTTGGGAACTTTTGATGCCCAAAATGACCTCCGATCACTAACCAAAACAAGATTGGTCATATATGTGAATGGTGGCCTTGAGGAATGCAATGATACGAATTGTCCAAAGCAACTGAACATCAATCGGATTGACTTAGATGAGGTTGATGAGGTTATCCAAATCATTATAGCACAAGAGAAAAAAGCTAATTGTCTCGACCCAATTATGGAGAATAAAATATTGTACAAAGCAAGCACACAAGTCGAGAGGGCCATGGTTGAAGAACAATGACAATCGCATGTATACAACTATAGTGACAAACAATTTTTAGTCGAGAAAAAGCTATATT
Source organism: Taxus wallichiana var. yunnanensis (assembly GCA_018340775.1). Classification (NCBI taxonomy): domain Eukaryota; kingdom Viridiplantae; phylum Streptophyta; class Pinopsida; order Cupressales; family Taxaceae; genus Taxus; species Taxus wallichiana. Next base: position 296,817,052 of record CM031243.1, on the reverse strand, counting down.
GGAATACTATTGTTTCTATAAACTCGAGTTGGACCATTGTATCTATAAGGTAGTTAATCTTTTGCAACGCATTCCCTAACTCAAGAATTTTATAGCCACAACCGTACGAGGTGTTGACCATGACATGGAGCATATAACATTGCGTTTAGTGTGAGCCAATCTAGCGTCAAGTGATGGAGAGAGTAACAAACAAAATATATATCAAATAGTAGAGCCCTAGGTGATTAAATCTAGTGCTCTTGACATCGAATCTAGAGCGATAACCTGCAAATGTGCACATGAAATCCTGGGGAAGAATTTGACAAATACTATTATCAATTGTAGTTTTCATCTTCCACATAAGCTGGTCTCTTCCTTATTCTCTTCTTTCTTGCTTCCTTCTTCCTTTGTCCTTGCTTTTTCATCTTTGGGTGCACCTTTTGGTGTTGTCACTTTAGCTGCTGCTGTGTCACCTTTTAGCTGCTCATTTACAGCTAAAATGGCCTTAGGCTAGTCTTCATGAGTCAGCGTTGGTGGGTCTTTTGATTGCACAGTTGTAGAATCCAAGAACTCTTCTATGATCATCATATCATCAGCCTGCGCAATGACAACCTTAGGAATATAAGATACTCCCTGTGATGAATTGGTTTCCCGATTTAAAATATCGTGCAGTTAAATGACAGGTTTTACATTATATCTTGTTAAAATAATGCAGTAAATGCCAACAAAAGAAAGTAGAGCAATTATCAAATAAAATGTTAAACATCCAAACATTTATCATTGCATTAAATTATGGTTTTGGTACATATTTGGATAAACTTTGGAGATGGTAACTGCTTAAAGGGGGGAAATTCCAAAGAAAGGGAAACATTCAAACAAGGAGGAACAATTTGTAGTACTCACAACTTCAATGCTTACAAAGCTTAACACAAGCCCTGGCGAGGACAGTTTGAGGGGTGTACTCTGTACCCCCTCTTTGACCCACTCTGTGGACCCCACCTCAATGTCTCCAAAATGTCCATGCATTAGTGCTTTCCCTTCTCCCTTAACTTTGTCATGTTTTTGTTATTGCATAAAAATTCATGCATAATATTCATCTCATGCCCCCCTTCGCTTGAGAGTTGCCACTAATATTTATATTATTCAAGAGATAGTCCCTAATAGACACACCCTCTTATAAAGTTATAACTCTTTCAATACACAATTTATTAACAAAACCCATATATCATTGGGTTTTAATAAACCTCCTCATATTTTTATGTAGTCACATTTTTATATTTAACACATCCATATTCTTGTGTGAAATGAGTATTCTTTTTATTACTTGAATTTTCACTCTCACACCTAGCTTGAGGTGACTCTTAATTATTTCATCTTTTTATTCACCATTATCCCTCTATGGGGATTTAGTCATAGAACACTCTTGAGGGATTCCATGTCGGTGTTCCATCCTTTGATGAGGTCTAGGAAGGTGAATTTTGTTGTGAAAGGGGTGGAGTTAGCCTCATAGTCGAGGAGGGAGGTGGTGTCGTTATCCATGGTGGAGTTTGTTTTGCAAAGGATTGTGAAGGTAATGTTGTGGTAGTTTATGGTGGAGATGGAGTGCGATATGGAGAAGGTGTTGGTGATAGCGGTGATGTAGTGTGGGTTGTTTGTAGGAACTAGATTTTCTTGACCAAAACCATTGGTCTTCTTTTGTGTTTTTTGCTCTCTTGCCTTTGCCCATTCTTTTGTTTCTAGCACATGTTGTTATGCCCACAACTTCACCAATTCTTTTTGTTGTGCCTCACTCATGTTTGGTGCTGAAGTGACCTTCCTCGTTACTATGCCCTGTTCTAGTAAATGCATCACTAGCTCTCCCGTTTCTCTTCTCGCTAGTTTGTATGGGATTTCCTCGACCACCCTTACCTCTTCGTCGTTGCTCCACATCCCCAATTGTGTGCGGAGTTGTTGTAGGCTTTGTTGCTTAATTTCCTCTTGCTTGCATTTCATGATCAGTGGCCAACTAGGAGTGTCCACCAGTTCATCTCTCACATTGACTGCTACTATACTTGCTTAAGTCTTGTACCTATTGGGGTGCTTATGATTGCTTGCGCAACCTGTGCACTCAATCTTGGTTGTAGGTTCTTGTTATCTAGTAATGTATTTGGTAGCTTGGGTAGATCAACCAATTTTGCTTTTGGCACCTTTGCTTGGACTTGCATAGTGTGGATGACCTTCCATACGAACCATTCTGTCTTCTGCAGTGTACACCCTTGTTCCGATATCTTCAAGTGCCAGTTTTTGTAATCTTTCTTGCAAGACACCCAGGTCTTTAAATTCCAAGTCAAAAAGTCACTTTGGTAGTCTAGGGCCCCTTGGGAGTTCTACACGGCCATCCATCCCTTGCTCAACGACTGCCTTCTTCTCCTTCTTGTGCTTCTTGTGTTTGGGGTTCTTCGGTGGCTTGTCTTAGTGCTTCTTTTCACTTCTTTGTAGTGGCTTGCAGCATTCCTCTTGTAGCTTGAGCTGAAGTAGGTGGTGCCTTTGTGTGCAATGGGTTTACTGATGTTGCTATCATGCCATGTCATGTGCTGAATTCTTCTTGAGCCATCTTCAAGTTGATAAAGAATGTTAGCTTCATTGGGTGCTTCGTTCTGCCCTTCATACCACATGACAGCCCCAAATCGTTCCCCAAGGTGCTAAATATGCTTTTGCATCTTTTGGGACTCCGTGATTGGCAATGAAATTTTCCCTGAGGCTCAGCAGATAAGTTTGCAATTTTTGCTAATTTCCATAGCTATTGGCCCTTTTTGTGGGTATGTAATCCTCAAACATTTTATCTGGGTTATAGCTGTCTTATACTTGAATTGCTTGAAGTAAAGAGAATGAACATGTAAGCATTGGAAAGGAACAACACTAATAGACACAAGATTTACCCTAGAGAAACCTAGTGTGAGAAAATTCCAGCAAGTGGGGCTGTGCTTCTAATCCATTGTGAACAAGAAATGCAAGATTACTAGCTCACAAGGCAATGACATCAAATCAAACACACATCTCCCTTATTCTGAATCGTTAAACTTTGTTCCCTAATGTGTTCATCTTCATTTATGCTCTGCAAGTGAAATTAAACTCTAGAAGTCCTCCAAGGATCCCTTTTAGACATGCTCAAAGTTTGACATAGAAAGCTCCAACTGTCCAACCAAACCAATATATGACATACAAACCTTCCTAAAGCTTCCTATGTTCTTTATAACTCTTGAGAACATGTTCTGAATACCTATACAATTCTTCCTTTGCCAATCACAAGCCTAGGAGTTTTAAATTACATGAAAGAAGAGGCTCAAAGGGTCATACAAACCTCTTAGAGTCTTTCACAATATGGATGACAACATTATGAAGTGAATTACATTACAGCATGATCCAATTGAGATCAACTAATGCAAGTAGACATATCATTATTTATAGGATCTCTTTTAGACATGGTCAAAATTTGACATAGAAGGCTCCGACTGTCCAACCAAACCAATATATGACATACAAACCTTCCTACAGCTTCCTATGTTCTTTATAGCTCTTGAGAACATGTTCTGAATACCTCTACAATGCTTCCTTTGCCAATTGCAAGCCTAGGAGTTTTAAATTACATGAAAGAAGATTCTCAAAGGGTCATACAAACCTCTTAGAGTCTTTTACAATATGGATGACAACATTATGAAGTGAATTACATTACACATGATCCAATTGAGATCAACTAATGCAAGTAGACATATCATTATTTATAGGACAGTTCTTGCCAAACTAATGGCAACTTCTTTGAGCATTTAGAAATACCAAACCTTTTCACATGCACATTGAGTATGCCAATGTAAACAGTAAAATGACCCAATTGGGATTATACTCAATTTTAGATACATGATAAAGATTTTTCATTTTATATTTCTCTTTGCATTTCTTCAGTCAGCAAAGCAAATATGGAATGAACTTGTCAGGCTGGATCTTTTTTTCTGTAACATGGACTTAGTTTATCCATAGAATATAAATACAATATTTGTGCCTGTATGAATGTTTCTGCTGTGCCTTATCAGGGAATTTTATGCAGGCACCTATGATTATTTATATGGACAGATTTGACTCTTTTGCTGTTTCTCGTGGAGAAATAGATGATACAAAAATGAAATTTCAAGATACAAGAGATCACGAGGCTATTATAAATCATTTTTAGTTGAACTTGATGGGTAAGCTCTATCTTATTCTTCTGTTCTCACAATGATAAGGATATAATTAGGAGGTATATATTTGGAGGCATCCTTGTCTTATCATGCATTAAAATTTTGCAAATATGCTTTTTGGACAAGAGTTTCAATAGTTTGGTCAGGCCTGTTGATTTTTCTGGCGCCTTAGGAATATCAGCTTTTCTATCATGCAAACTTGGTAAAAATTGTGGTAACACTGATTGTGAAAAAATTGGATGCATATTCTCTCTACGAAGACATTCATCATATTGATTGCTCTTAAATGCCCCTTCACAAGACAGAGAGACTCGTAACAATACAAAACGGTGATGAAATTGTTCCTGTACTTATTTTCTGAATTCTGTATACTTGTTGACATGTGATTCCCATGACATTATAGTTGCCAGACATTGCAGCTGTATGAACAAAACTGTAGAGACTTGTTTATCATTTCAGCCTATAGTTTTATTTCAATCAAGTATCTGTATGATGTTCAAGAGTAGCAAAGCAGCCTATAGTTTAATTTTTAATCAAATATTGTATGTTCAAGAGTAGAAAAGTTGCTTAAATATAAGATCCAAAAACAGGTTAATTATTTGTATTAGAATTTGATGTCTTTAATTTCGTAAGAGCATGCTTGATATGCATGCACATGATTTTGTTCTATGTATATGCATCAAATGTGTACAATTTTGTTTTGAGGGTTGCATATACAAAATTATATCTAATGATATTGGAGGTATATGTTAATTCCATTTATTGGAGGCCAACTAAATAAGGGGATTCTATTCTCAAACGTGCATACAAAGTTAAACACTGTCAAACAGTCCACTTCTGACAGATTATAGCCATCCCTTAGGAAAGATGCTATTTGTAGGGACTTTAGAAAATTTAACTAAAAATGGCCCGTATACAAGCGCTGGCAGCGGAGTGAGACGCTTTCTTGTTGTTTTTTAGTTATCAATTCAAAAATTGCAGACATTAATTTAGAAAAATTCACGGCCACAATTTTCATACACTGCAACTGAAACTTGCGTTTTCTTTGGTGGAGAGGATTTTGTGGGTATTATGAGTGAAACCAAATCATCACAAAGTGGCAAGCTAGGTGAGTGGCACATGAATGATGATAGTTCTAAAGGTCTTATTGGGCTTCCAACTATTGAATACTGATATTCATAGCATTGTTTCAAATTTATAATAAAGAAACGTGGAAAGCTTTATGCTTTTTTGTTCAAACAACTCTTTGGTCTAAAAGTATCAATTGGATCATTCAAATAGTTTGAAGTCATTGTTCTCACCCCTAGTGAAGGTTGTGAAAATAGAGGATGAAGAAATAAAGGTGGTATTGTTAAAATATTTTCCCTCTAAATATGCTAATTTTGTTTGTAGACTAACAAAGATATCATGAAATACTTCTGAATTGGCAATGTTAGCCTTTGTCAAAAGGAAAAAAAGGTTGGAACTTGAAAGAGAGAAAATAACTATATGGATGTCCTCAAATGACTAAAGTGGATCAAAGTGACTTGAAAGTAAAATGAATTAGAATATCAAGTAGGAGTGTTCATTTTTTTTTTGAGATTTAAAAGGTAGTTTTTTGAAATTTTGAATAGATGCTTCATATATTAACAGAAAACAATATATACAACAAAGAGTTGAACAAAATAATAATGAACTGTACAATGATATTTACAATGAAAATTACAACTTTGTCCTTAAAGGAAACCAAAATGACAATGAAATCTGAATAATCCCCAGACTCAAACTGTTTGGATTCCTTGAGCAAAATAAAACCTTTTTGCAAGTAATTGCATGTGAACTTTGCTTTTCCAAATGTGACAAAAATCATCCAAATTGCATACCTCATTTCTGAAAACATAATTGCACCTAAGTTTCCAGATGATGAATAAAGCAGAAAGCCACACAGAGTTCCAAATACTCCTAAAAGGACCACGGATAAGAGTATCAGAATCACCCAACGAAGCTGCCCTCCAATGAAGACGACCCAAAAAAATAAGTGACATACTAGACTGTTCTAGCTTTCAACAAGATTTTGCAAATGTGCATTTCTGCAAAAGGCGTTTAAGAGTTTCTAGTTTAGAACAATGAAGACATAGACCATTAGTTAGACCACTCTTGGATAAACGAGCCTTTGTAAGAAGCTTGTAATATAGCAAAAGCAAAGTGAAAACTTTGTGTTTGTATGCAACCCTTACTCTCCACACCATGGAGTCTAACACATCGATAAGGCTTTTGCATCAGAGGCAATCCATCTCGCATTAAGAACAGGTACAAGGGCGTATTTCTAATGTAACAGATGATAAAGCCGATGTGTGTCATACTGATGTATGAGATGTCTGTAGATCCTTTGCCCATCTCGCCAAATGGGACCTTTCACTTCCAGGTTGAACTTAAACAAGTCCTATTAAGGAATAAGGTTTCAAATTTCTTTTGTGGAAGACTTGTCTTCAGAGGAGTGTGCAAAATCATGAGCTAATTCTTTCTAGTTACATGCATTGATGTCCCACAAATGATTCCATAAGAAAATTGTTTTTTACTAAGTCTGTGAGCTTGAAAGCGTGAAATATTGGCTATCGACATGTCATGTAATTTCCAGGTCCAAATTGGTTTGTTGCCTGAATCCCACCCAATTTGACCATCGGATACTTTCCAAGTGAGGAAATTTGTAATTTTTTCAGGCTGTCCAGATACTCCTGAGAACAAAAGATCCATCATTCTGAAAATTAGTTGGATCAGCAATGATATCACAAAGTCCAAAAGAGCCTCTTATCTTGCCCAAATGGTGGGTTGAGAATAACTAATGCCTCATGAAAATTTGCCAATTAGAGGAACCCTCCAAAAATGAGATCACCCTCCAAAAACAGATCACTCATTTAGTATCAAAATACATCCCTTAGTGGTAATCCCTTAATCCCAACCATCTTCCTCCTTGGGCATAATACAAACAGTCCACAACAACATAGGAAGACCCCGAGTGGCACCATATACTGACTACAAATAAGTTCTCAATATTCTTTCTAGATGAAGAAATTGAGCTTTTGAAGGAAGCCAATATGAGACACATTAAAAATGAGATGCCTGAAGTATTCTGCTCAATATTGTCAATTTTCGTGCAAAAGAAAGGTCTTTGTTTTGCCAGAGAAGAAGTTATTCTGCAACAGTTCGAGAAACCAAATCCCACATGCTTACTGGGGAAAGATCCAATTGAAAGGGGATGCCTAGATATTTGACAAAAACTTCAAGTTGAACAAATGTCCACTCATGCAGAATCCAAGGAGGTATACCATCCCAACCAACAAGCCAAAACTCAAATTTATGACTCACAATAGCTCCAGATGCATTGCAAAAAGTATCTAGGCAATCCCTAACTACTGCAATTGATTTTTGAGCAGCTTGAATAGAAAGAAGAGAGTCATCAACAAAGTGATTGTTAAGCATTTGTGAACCATCAGGTAAATAGATACCTTTAACTCTTTCCTAAATACAAGCAACTTCCAGTAAATAGCCCAAAGCATCAACAATAAGCACATAAAGATAAGGAAAAAGTAGGCAACCTTGCCTTATTGAACGATGAAGTACAATAAGTGGGGAAAGAATATTGTTGACGGAAACAAAGGAGGAAGCACAAGAAAATAAAGTGTTCACAATCTTCACACACTTTGAGCCAAACCTAAGGGCTGTTATAATTTTTGTAATGAAAGCCCAATCAATTCTGTCACACACTTTATCAAAATCTATCTCGAGGAAGAGAATCTGCTGTCCAGCTCCCTTGCCAAATCCATAGCTTCCTAGGTAGACAAGAATGTGTCCAAAATGAAATGCCCTTGAACAAAACTTTTTGCTCTTTATGGACAATTTGGCTAGCAATGCTCCTCACCCTAAGTGCCAGATTGATTTAAAACGTAGTTAACAACAACACAAGAAAAGAAACTAACTATAGGGAGTGAACCAAAAACAAGGAAAACTTTAGGAAAGTCGAAATAGATAAGCCATAGATACGAAATTAAAACCCATGTGAAGGGAAGGCTTGAGATCAAAAGCTGGCACCAATTTGTGTAAATGTGCGTAACATAGGGCACACAGCTTACTTATTGAGCACTGCAAGAGGTCAAAACAAGATTTGGTAATGTCGATTGGAGAATGAAGTTTCTAGCTGTACAACTGCAAAAGGAAGTAGGCTACAACCCTAGAAGCTCTCCTAACATACACAATTATCCTGCCAAGGTAGAGAGAAAACTGCTTATGCGCACTTATCCTTATAGCCTGTACTTTGAGCAAGGTGAACTAGTTGCTATCCTATTTCGGAGAGTAGCTGATTCCCCATGGCTGGCATGAAAAATAAGAGGAGTGTGGTACCTTGGTGGTATCTTGCAATGGTTTGTACTTGAATCTGTAACTCTTTTTCATTTATCTATGATGCCTGGGTGAAACATCAGTTTATCTGTCGCTCCCTGAATATCTGAACCTAAAACTTGTGGGGTGCAGTGCTGATTCCTAGTATTGAGTTTGCTTTTTCAGAATGTTTTATATTAACTTTGAATTTAAAGACACACAAAGATATATTGACTACAATGAGATTGTATATGTTCTCTTATTCTCTTGGTTTTGGTATTCTTTTTGTTTTACTCACTGTTTTCTTCATAGAAAATATTCAGAAATAGAAGTCTATGAAAATTGATATTGTTTTCAGTTCACTGCTGAACATCTTTTTTTATATTTAATGATACTTTTGATTATCTAGTCATGGAAAAAGCTGTTGAAATACAAACAAAAATGAGGTGACGCTCTAGCTTTACATCTAAACTAAACATTGCTGTCAATGGGAAAAAAATATTAGCATCTCATAGAGAATTTAATGTTAAATTTGATAATTAGTTCTAGATACATCATGACATCATCCTAGGGATGTTCCCTTAGGAAACATGTGTTTGATATTTGTATGCGATGGAAATCCATTTCTCTTGTGTCAGCAGTAGTGTAGCATTGAGATACTTCTTCCAGTCTCCGATATTGGATACGGCTACAAAGATGTGTCTTGTACCCCCAAACGCCCATTGGATTAATCCAACTTTTCCAATTGCGTATCTTAAAAAAAAAAACCATCTCCCATGAAAAAGAAGATTAATAAAAATTAAATTATGGCCCCTCCTGACCCTAAATACGAACTCACGAGATTAGACAGAACCAAGAAATAAGACATTTGATGAGACAAACAAAACAAGGGTGAGCGATGGTGGCATTTCAGGGTTTTGACAATTGCAATTGCTAGTGTTTACGTCTTTGACTGAAACTGCTAGGGGGCTGCAACATTGGCATTTCTTCAGGCTGTGAAAGCACCAGGTACCCTGATTCTCATTCACTGCTGAAGAAAACACTGGCCATCAAAAACATTTTTACGATGGCCATGTATTCAAAATTGCCCTCCAAATACTAGGATGGTTCATGGTTAATGAAGGAAGCATGAAAAACACAATTATACAGTACAGATTCTCTATAATCCTTTAGAAATTTTGACAGTCTGCCCAATATTTCCTCGTGTTCGATACATTATTTTGAAGAAGGAAGCATCAAAGAAAAAATGCATATCTACTATAATCCTTTTAAATTTTTGGCCGTCCATTCAAACTTTAAAGCCTGAAATGTTTCAACTTTTATTTTTCCAGTGCATCTAATGTAGTCTTGAAAAGTATAAATATTAAATATTTACTACTTTGATTGCATGCTATGGTTTAAAGGTATAAATATGATTATACCAATGTTACCATGAAATTTAATCTCCTAGGCACCATCTTCTGCTAAAACAATTTAATACATGTCCCATTTACTATTTTAAGCTTAATTTTTTTGGTTTGATGGTATTATAATTATAGTTAAATTTAAATTGTATTTTAAATTTTAATCCATAGGATTTTTTTGAAAAGATATTTGTTTCAAAAAAATTCAAACAACTATTAAATTATAAAAACAATAAATTATTATTATTTAATCCTATAAATTATTTTATATTTAATTATAAATTCTTTGTTGAAATTTAGTAATTACAAAATCAGTCTTGTTATTTTGTCTACTTATATATCTATATATATTTAAAAAAACAATTCTTTATATTAGAGAGAAGATAAGGTTACAAATTCTATTGTGCCAAGCGTTGAAACTATTTGTCCATGCCTGAGCATTATACATCAAATTAGCATTACAAATATTCATGGAAGAAAATCTAGATTTAAAATATGTCTCATATCCTCCTGTAGCCTAGTGGGCCACCATAGTGGTGGTGACCCATAGCATACAATATTATGATTATCCAGAGCCCAGTTAGCCAACACATCAACACCTTTATTGTCCTGTCTAGAGATGTGGGAAAAGAGTACCACTAGAAACTTTTCTTGCAACTGTTTTATTCGCCAAACTTCTCGTGTAAGTCTCCAATTATCACTCCGACATTCATTGGAATCCAATAACAACTTGACTGTGACTTGTGAATCTAACTCAATGTACAATTTTGTCCAACCACATTTCATAGCTTCTTGCATTCCTTTAAACACTGCCTTAAGCTCTGCTTGATTATTGGTGGCAAGGCCTAAATTTTCTGCAAAAAAGAAGGCTATCTCTCCATTCTGAAGTCTGCCAACGCCTCCTATAGCTGCTTGTCCTAGATTACCCCTTGATGCTCCATCCGTATTCAATTTACCAAAATTCATCGGAGGAGGTTTCCATTGACTTTGTCGACCAACTTTCTTCTTCATTTTAAAGGCTGGCATTATCGAATGTGTAGGCTGCATAGAAAGCTTCCTGCATATGTTCTCCCATACAGGTGTAATAGTAGATGGGATAGAAATCTTATATTTAATGCTTTCTGCAATATTAATTTTGGTTTTCTGCCAGACAAAGGACAGTTCTTTGCTTGCTTGTTGAAAAATTCTGTTGTTTCTTTCCTTCCAAATATTCCATAGCAGAAGAGAAACACCTGTCCACAAAACCGGACTTAAGTTTTGACCTTTGGGAAGGATTCCTTGCCAGTCTCTAGTTAATTGCTGTAAAGAGTGTATCCCATTCCATTGGATATTCAGTACACCCGCAAGTAGTCGCCATAACGGAATGACCCATGAACATTGGAAAAAAAGATGATTGATAGTTTCGTCTGCCTCACAACATAAATGACAGCGAAATGGGCCATATAATCCTCTCTTCATCAATTGTTCCCCGTTAGGATTCTTCCATGAACTAGGAGCCAGACAAAAAAATTAACCTTAGGCCACAAAGCAGGCTGCCATATGTAATGAAAAAGATGTTTGGACGGATGAGAAATGCTCTTGGTTAGAGAAACATATCCAGACTGAACTGTATATTTTCTTGCAGAAGAACGCCCCCATCCTAAAGTATCTGACCACAGGAGGACATCCGTCGATCTGTCAAGGCCTTATGGAGTAGGATCAGTTCCTGTTGTTCAATATGGATAGGCCATTATGAAGGAGGAATCCACTACTTGCCATTTTCCCAAGGGAGAGAGATTTCAAGGCACATACTTGAGGGTGAGAGTTCATTGTTCTCACACAAAGGGAAGAGGAGATGAGACTTATCTGGACGATGGAGATGAAGCTATTAGGTAACATGAAAGGGTAGACGAAAAAGTGCCTTGTGTAATATCTCACTCTTTAGCAACAATTTTAACTCAAAGTCATCCTAGAAACCGCAGAAAAATAAAACAGGTAGATGTATCTTCTAGACATGTAACACATGCTGCTCAGGGTGTGGAATGTTCTAATAAGAGACCACACATTGGCAGCTCAAACCCCATTGGAATCTTGTTTGATGTGTGTGGTTGAGATGCAATTGATTTAGGCATTGCATGTTTTTTCTATGCAAATGAAACACCATTTAATGTTGGTACTCACCTTATTATGAGATTAGCTACGAGATGGTAGGTATAAAACACAAGGGTATGATAAAATTTTCACAAATCTTATTGCAGAAGAAGAAATAAGGATATAGCATCAAACTGCACCAATCAGGTGTGTAATCTACAAAAGATTGCAATGTTGTGATGGATTTTTGGATTGATGTAGGGAACCTTCCACTTGTAAATAGCATGGTACTTGCACAAAAGGCCCTTATTTGTTCAGGGCAATACATTGTTTGGGAAAGAAAAATTAAGTTCCTTCAGAACCATCTCTGTGACGCAATTGAGAAAGTGACGGCATTGCATGTTGCCCAAGTTGCTATAGATGCAACCCCATCGTGTAGGGCACCCGACTTGTTGTCCTCAAACGTGCATATAAATGGTTTGTTTCTATCTTCATATTTCTTGACTGTTATGTGGTTGAAGGGGCATTATGTTCCATTGTTGTCAGTGATGCTTTGGTAACTTGAGGCAATTTGCATCAGATACTGTAGTTGAGGCGAAAAAATGGTTGTTAACTAATGTTTTTGGGCCAATGTTAAATTTTTATGTTGACTTCATCCTGCCCATTTGTGAGGTAATCCGTATTGTAGATTTAGACAAGCCATGTTTAGGGAAATTTGTGAAGAAATTGATTTCATGTGTGAAAGTAGAAAAATAACAGACTTAAGGAATTTTTGTCCATATCTTTTGATTAAAGAAAACATACCTTGGAAATAGGACAAAATTAACATGCCTGTACATTGAGTTGCATACACTTTTGAATTGAAGGTGTTATGATACAAAATCCTCCAAGATGAAGGCTCCTGATGAGGAAAGAAAGATAATGAAGGGATTTTTGGCTATGATGAAAAAGATTGAAGGCTGAGGAAATTATATGGTGCTTCTATTGTGAATACTTAGTGGAATAAGTATTCATTTGGGCAAGGTGACCCTTTTTACAATGGAGGACTTGTATTATGCATGCAAAGAAGACCCAAAAGATTGGTGGTGGAACCATGGCAGTGAAGCTCTTGAATTGCAATCATTTGCATTGATAACTCTCACAGGTAACTAGTACATCTTGCGAAAGGAATAAAGGTATTTATGGTTTTATTCATTCATTGAAGAGAAACCGACGAGGGTCAAAGAAGGCAGAGATCTTGGTCTCCTTTCATAGCACGCTTTGTCTTCTTTCTCGTATAGAACTAGGGTAAAAATAGAGTCTTTCAGAAAAATGGGATTGAGTTCTGCTTGATGGAGCAGCTGCAGTCTTGGAGGATGAGGTGCTTGAGGCGAATGACATCAATTATTTGTTCTTGGTTCGATTGCCTGGAAAGGAGCCAAAGTTTGAGAGCAATGAGTATCTAGAGAGTATCTTGACAAAAGCCATGGAGATTGATGACATAGCTGACATAGGAGTTGAACATGTTCCACTGGATGAAATATGATTCCAATTTACATTTGTGATTTTTTCTTTTTGCATTCCTATTTGTCAGCACTTCGGTATGTACTCTTAACCAAAGATCTGATGAGCTATGATTGCAGTGTATGTCATGACAGCGATTATCAAATATCAATATAATTATCGCTTGCTTTTGTTGAACATCTAATTTCTATACTTTAAAATGTTTTTTTTTTTTTTTTTCATTTTTTACAATTTTAAAGTTGCTCAACCCTAGTAAACTATATTTTTACTCTAAATTTCCTCTAAGTATTTAGATAATGTTCAAGTGTTTTTGTCTCCGATCATCCCTCACCATTTTTCAAAAATTGTGTTCCGGTACTCATCTCTGTCATGTACAGTACCTGTCCTCATCTCCATATAACATTGTCAAAAACTCTTGATATGCATTTCCCTGTGTAGGAAACATTCTTTTTAATGTTTAATGTCAGTTTCAATGCATTTTAAGCATGGAAGCAAATTTATGTGAGGCATAAGGGTGATTTGGGAGACTGTATGGGTCATATATTGTGACCAATAAAAATAATAAAGTCTAAAAAAACCAGAAAAATGTGAGAAAATGAGAAAACTTTAAATTTAAACATAAAATCATAGCTCAAAACTTGTATTTGGCAGCTCAAAATTTTCTAATCGGAGTCGGGACTCGACAATTACTCAGCATTATTTGACAACTTTATTGCAACTCAAAAAATATATAAATATTAAAGTCATAAAATTAGCTTAAATAACATATGAAACACTCTTTAATGACATGAGAAATGAATGTAGAGTACACAGGTATATTTTCCGTTAATTTTCGACCGAAAAAGAGTACAATGCTTAGTTTTAGACCTAAATAGTAAGAAGGGTAGAAACTACAAGCTACGAACATCAATGCTCAATCACCTTGCAGCAACTGTGAAGTGCAAAAATCACCTGGTGGAGAAGAAAATCTGAGTTTTTGCATAAAAATGACTTTTTTTTTTTTTTTTTCCTGCAGGATGTTTTATACAGAGGTAGCCCTGTTTTTTTCACGAGTTTTAAGCTGAGATCTCTTTTCACAGGCGAATGTCAAGTACTATCCAGTTTTTGCCGAGTTTGAGAACTATGCTTCAAATATTAAAACCTCAAACCCTAAAAGGAAATCAAAGACATTTAATTATTCATTTATGTTTTCCAGGTTTGATAGACAAAGGGTTTTATAGTTCAAGGGAAGAAATAAGAGCCTTCTTTGTTGAATTCTAAGGCATTGTAAATGATTTTTACAGCAGGTACAGCAGTGGGACTTCAGACCTGCAGAAAAAGGAGAAATAAGAAAACATGAAAAATATAAAAATTAGATTCCTTACCGAATTCTAAGTCATTGTAAGTGGTTTTAGAGCAGGGACAGCTGTGGGACTTCAGATCCATAGAAAAAGGAGAAATAAGAAAACATGAAGAAATATAAAAACTGAAATTGTGGAATAGACATAATTCATAATAAGAGAAATATTTAGTGCTTCAATTATAAATATCGGATTGAATAGGAATTTGAATGTTTGTTTTCCGGTCTTCACAACAAAAATATATACAGACTTTTTAAATACGTCTTTTGTAAAATTAAATACAGTTTTTGCATTGAAAATTTCCATGAAATGATATTCATATAGTAAAACAAATTGCAAGGAAACGCCCAAAAATGATTCCAATTCAGGGAATGACATAGGGGCCATTGCCAGAAGTTTCCGGAGGGTTTTATCTTCTCGTTTTTAGGAAACAGCCTGTGCTCAGAAATTTCCTGCTAGACAGCTTTTATTTTTGGTCATATTTGAATGTAGATTAGCCACGACTGATTGGTCAACCACTTGTCTAACACTTACAAATGTACCCCTAACATTCTATGCCAATATTTTCAGATTCATGGATAGTCTGCCTCATGTCTGTACTTAGGGATTGCGATAAAATTTTTAATTGCAACATCTTTTTCCAGCAAAGTTCCATGTTGAATTGGTTTTACTGTGGTTCAATTAAAAGGGGCTTTATAATTGTTTAACTTGCTGTTCATTTCTTTATTTTGTTGGGTCTCTGCGGGTCAACCTTGTTGGGCATCTATTACTATTCTATGTTGCTAGGAAGCAGTGTACGGGAAAGGGTCCGAAAAGCGGAAATGCAAATTTTAAAAAACCTTGGGTATGAAACCTTATAAAAACGTCCGTACAATATATTATAAAAAGTTTATATTTATATATATATATATATTTGCATATTACCCATTTTCAAAATTTTAGTACATGGACCATAAGAGATAATTGATAAAGCACTCAAAATATTTTGTATTCATTGAAATTCTAAAGATTCATCATTCACCACCATCAATGTTTCAATTTCAATGTTTCATATATACATGATTATAATCTAGTTTCTAGAATCTATCATCTAGATTTTTCCCATAATCATCTCCATGAATACTATCGACAACTCCACTCCCACTAACTCCACTATCCATCTCTTGTTTACAACTTCCGGATCTTCATCATCAATACCAAGTAGTGAAAGTTGGCCAAGAGTAGCAACAGAAGCATCAAAGTCATTGCCCTCAGGATCAATATCCCAACATTTGTTGGGACCTCTAATATAGCCTTTAGTCTTGTGTGATAGGATGCGCAAATTGGAATGTACATACACTAAATCCTCAACCTTCTTGGATGTTAACTTGTTCTGTTTGGTTAAGTGGATGAAGGTATATGTACTCCAATTCCGCTTTCTTTGAAGAATTAGTAGCCACTGTTATGAGCAAGTTAGAAATTTCCAATTAGTAATAATATTAATTTACTAAGAACATAAATTTTTAATTAATAAACAACAAACTTTTGATTTCATTTTAATATTTTATACCTGTGAGAGGATTTTAATGGCAACAAGTCGTAGGTACTTGGCATCATGGCCATGTACATACCACCACATGACTGGGTCATGTTGTATTTGTCACATAATCCCTCCATTTCACCCATCCTACCATCGGACAGAGACAAAGATCCCTACTTCCTAAAGTGGACCACACTAGCTATAGATGGATCAGGAAAAAGCCTCTAAAATGCTACCTTAGTTCCATTTGCAACTTCTTGGTCATTATATGGTGGTTGCCTATCAAATAGCCCAAGTATTTCACTATTTATAATATTTGGGATTCAAGGCATAGGCAAGGAGATGCAATGGGGTGGTCATTTTATTCCACCTTCTCATGATCATGCTTTTAACTTGATTGTAGAAGATTTCTTTAGGATCTTGCTCTTTCTTTTGTATGATGTCTCTAATTTTTTCAAGCATAGAGTCAATGCCATCATAGATTTCCCCTATGCAAGCGTGATCTTTGTCTGCATATCTAATCATGGATAAAATAGGCTCAGTAAAACTGAGCAAGTATTCAACCTTTGTCCACAACTCATCATCAAGTATCAATGATTTTATCTTGATGGCTGAGCATTTCCTTGCCTCCACATGGTCCAAACATCATCACTCACCATATTGCATAAGGCTTGTTTTAGCTTCACAAGTCGTCATGCAAGACAAGTGCATGAGAGGAAAATCTTGTTTCATGATCTATTAAAATAAATTAAAACAAGTTAATAAAATATAAAATTATATTTAAAAGAAATTCAATTGATAATTTCATAGAAAGTTAGAAAATAAAAATTAGAAATTAGTAAATTTTTCTCTTACCTTCAACAACTCCAACCTTGAGAACCTTCTAATGATAGCACGGGATTCATGATGATTTGTGACAAACATTTGAATCTCATTTGCCTCCGTATAAATCTCCTCTATCCATGGGATTCTCGCTAATCTTCTCGCAACATCAAATTCAAGAGTGTATTGCAAAAGGTTTCCAAAATGTGTTTATATCTCCCCTCTACAATCAACCCTGCCGCTTTAATTTTTTTTGCATTGTCCATGATGATTTAGACAACGTTTGGAGGGCCCACCGACTCAATAGCCTCAATCAAAATATTAGCAATAAATTGCACATCTTTCACTTCGCCCTCACAATCAAAGACCTTTAGGAACATTTCCTTTTAGGAAAACTACAACAATATTGATGGGGGTCTATTTCGAGCATTTTTCTATCCATCCTGAAATAATAGATAACCTTGAGTCCTTCCATGAATCCCTAATTGGCTCTGAAAAGAAGTATGTATATGGTCCACTTCTTTAACAATGATGTTCTAACCTTCTCATAACTAGGGCTTTTGTACCCTTGGGGTGCTTCATTAATACCTCTCACCATTTGTTATCAATATGGCGATCACAACACATTCAAGGGTAGCCCACATGCATAATGTCATGTCTTTTTTGGAGACTAGTGGAATTGAAGACCTTAACCCATCTTCCTCCCTGTGGTTTTAAGGAAAGAAGCAGGGGAGGAGTTGGATGACATTCTCTAAGTAGATAGATTCATCGTTATCATGTATTCCTATTGGGAAGCCAAGCACTCCAATAAAAGAACTTATTTAATTAGAAAATAAAGTATTTTGAGCATGTAGGCTCCAAATACAAATTAAATAATTAAAAGATACTTATTATAAGGTCGGCCATATGTTATGATTTAGCACCCTTATGTTTATAAAAGGAGGTTGTTTGGCCATTTGATAAGGACACGCGAGTTTTATTATTTCGGAAAGATTGTTTGTGAAGCATCTCTCTCCCTCTCCTAAGGACGAAACCGTTGGAGAGACTTGTGTTAGGATGAAACATTCACCAACACAGGAAGACTTCAACACGGAAGTCTTGAACTCCTTGGGGATCTCTTTGTTATTGTTCTCTCGATTCTAAAAGGTGAGGCGAGTTGCCCTAAGGAGCTCAATTGGCCATTAATTGAAGATCTTTGCACTACTTATGATTGTTAACGCATATTTGGCCTTCCTAGAGTGGAGCGACCAACTTTATGGTGTGATTTGACATAGTAGGGTGACCAACTTGAAGGAATAGTTTGGTGTGTTCTTGATAATTTTGCGGATTTGAGATTAGAATCATGTTCTTCATATTTTTAGAGGCCAAGGTACAAAGTTTTATTAATTTTGGAGGTGTTTTAATATTTTTCCAAACACTCTCAAGTTACTTATGTTTGGAATATTTAATAAATTTATGCAATTGAGGTTTTATCATAAAAATCAGATCTCTTACTTCCAAGCTTATAAAAATAAGTTTCCTTGCATGATATGATTGTCGGTAATATATAATGATTTTAAAGACTTAAAGTTAGTTGATTTCAAGGGTTTGAGGGCACTAAAGTGGGTTTGAAACCCCAAAAGGTTCGCTGCCCTATAAGGGTGTTTGCTCAAAATAGTTAAGGGTTTTTATATATTTATTTTAGTTACTAACAACCTACTAAAAATGTGAAAAATGTTATTTGTCTTCAGCTTTGCATAGTTTTCTAAGAATCCCCAAAATGGACATTACACATAAATGCATCGAGCAACCAACTCATTAGCAATTTCCCTTTTTCATTTGCAAATGCTTGATCTAATGGATCTTTTGTTCTCTTTCGTGAGAAGCTCTCTTCCTCTATGGGAGTTTTAACTTCAAGTGGTTGGGTTAGAGTTTGAATGAAATGATGGTTTGATGGGGTGGGTGGTTTTCTTGAACCCCTCCTTTGCAAAGGAATGGTTTTAGATCTAGCTCTTGCAACTTGCAAGTCAGCCTCCTCTTGCTCTTTCATGTATGCCAAAATTTGTGTCTTTTCAACCTTGGAACATTTTCTAATCTCCCTCTTGTTAGCCCCATTAAATGAGCTTTGAGTCGGGTATATGAGAACTTGAAATGCATATTGTAATGATTGCATATGCAAGAGTAAGTGCCACTGCCAACAAGGTACTCCAACACTTGCACATATCTCCAAAGAGGAGCTTTAAGATCTTGTTTTGTGGGATCCACGCTGTCACTTTGGTGTAGTTCTCCATGCCTCCCCTGAAGCTCAATTGGATGCCAATTATGTTTTTATATGTCAAAGTTCAGACCTACAATGAAAAATAAAAACAAAAACTTAGAAAACAATAAATAAAACTACACCCTACATATCCTATTCTCGCTTTCGATCACGGTGTCCACCAAATAGGCGTAAGGTGAGAGCATACACATTGTTTGGATTTTTTAAATTAAAAAAGTAAAATAAACTTTTAAAAAATAACAAAAAGAATTAAACCCTACACATCCTATTCTACTTTTGATCACCAAGTTCACCATATAGGTGCGAGGTGAGAGCATATATAGAGATCAAATTTTTAATTAATTAATTTTTTTAAATAAAAAGTATCTATCCCTACGCATCCTATTCGCTTTTGATAAAACCGAGTTCACCGTATAGGCGCGAGGTGAGAGCATACATGAGTTCCATTTTTTAATTTAAAAAAGCAAAAAAACTCTTCAAAATAGCAAAAAAACCCTATGCATCTGGGCCAATGCTAACCGCAATACCTTATTCTCGCTTTTGATCACCAAGTTCACCTTTGTCAACCAGGCGTGAGATGAGAGCATACACAAAGTTTGGATGATATTTTTAATTAAAAACATAATTTTAAAGGGCCAAAAAAATGCAAAGGAAACGTTGCATTTTATTATTTTCTTTACGTAGACATGAAAAATTATCAAATTAAAACTACATATTGATGTCATGATCATGAATAATGTGTCCATTATTGGTGTCTCCAGATTTACCACGAAATATGAGACTACCTCATGTTTAAATTTTTTAATTTTTTTAAAATAACGTGTCTTTTTGTGTTTTTATTGCCAAAAGATGTCGTATTATATTAAGATAATCCTCAAAGTGAATCATATGAGCCAATTTCGACAAATACCCGGATGTCGAAATTCATTTTATCTCTCCGCCAAGTTTTGTCAAGGGAATTTTTATTTAATTATTTATTAAATAAATAATGCCCTGTTTGAATTAAATTGTACTCCGGTTGAATCCTGTTGAAGTTTTGCATGCCAATATTCACACATCTCAATAGGGTTTTCACTTGGAATGAATTGAGCTTTGTCTGCAATTTTTGGCAACGTTTTTGCTTTTATTTATTTATTTTTTTTTTTCTCCGGTTTCCTCCACAGTTTCTCTTTAAAATTCCCTAGGTCTTTTCCTTTTCCAAGTATAGTCTATTTAATTGCTCGAAGTATCGAAGATCATTTACGACCACCGCACCGCAAGGAATCAGTCTCGAGAAAACATACTTATGGTAAAAATGATGAAGTCAAGCACAAAAAGCCTTTCCTAGGCCTTTCTTAGGCAACTCGCACTTTTGGAATGAATGAGTTTAAATTCTGCAATGAGAATATTGGTAGTGACAAAGTGCAGACGAGAATTTCTTATATGCCTTGCAGGGTACTTTTTCCCATGAAGTCAAAGTCACTTAAGTTCAATGGGAATATTAGAGGTGGTAGGCGGCGGAATTTCTTACTTGCCTTGCAGGGTACTTTTTCCCATGAAGTCAAAGCCACTTAAGCTACAATGGGAATATTAGAGGTGGCAGGCAAGCGAGAATTTCTTACCTCTGCAGGTGGCTTTTCCATGAAGTCAAAGCCACTTAAGCTGCAATGAGAATATTAGAGGTGGCGAGGCGGATGGGAATTTATTACTTGCCTTGTAGGGTAAAAATTCCCATGATGAAAGTCAAATCACTTAAGTGGAAGAGGGGATTTTTGGAGCTGCAGTGTACGGTGGAAATTCCCATCAAGTTGACTTCATATTTTTAGCAACCACCCTTGCTAAAAGTGCGACCCACCTTGGGTGAGTAATAATGCATTTAATAATATTTATTAATGGTTTATTCACCCAATTTTGGCGCCATAAATAGAAGGAAAGTCAATGCAAGTGGAAGAGCTAAGGAGAAGTCAAGGATGCATGCTAAAAATAAATAAAATAAATTTATTTAAAAGCAACCAACAACATGCATAATTGGGTGCCCAATTTGGGTGAATAAACATGATTGTTTATTAATTAAATTGCCAGAAATAGGAAGGACAATTATTAAAAATAGTATGTTGAGGATTATATAAGCATGGGCTGCCATAATAAAGAAGCAATTAATTCTTTTTGCTAAGGATTGCAGCCCAGACAGGTTTTGGTGCCAAGGAAAGGAGGTTTTTGCATCAAAAGGTGTTTTTCATTGCCAAGGAGCTTCAAGGTTTGGCGCCTAGGGTTGGAATGGCTTGATTCTTGCTATGATAATTATCTGCATGTTGGTATAAGTGCTTTGGTGAATTAAATAATATTTTTGCTTGCTTTGCATGCAAACAAAACCTCAAATTTTAGGGCAACAGGCTTTATATGCAGATTTTGGTGATAAAAATCAAGTATTCATGCCATGGACTCCATCTTTGTCTGAATAAATTGCAAGTATTCATCACAGGTGCTCAAATCAATGTCAGGTACATTGAATATATCTTCGAATCTGAAGAAGTTGCCAGATCTGCACAAATGGATCCAATTGCAAGGGATTCTGGTAGAATTAAAAGAAAAAGAGCTCAAACAAAGATTGTTCCAACCATGTTGAAGCATGATGAAAGAGAAAGATCAGCATAATCATGTATAGCTTCTAGATTTGCTGAAGTCAAATCTGAACACGGGCCTTGAACTTATCACCGATTTAATTGACAGATCTAGATCTCATAATTGCAAAGGCTTCCGCAAAAATTCATCCTCTTGTTTCTAACGCAGCCCATGTAGAAGTCAGTGCATGGAAAATTCCTTCCAGGATCTTGTGCATGTGCTCTCAATCTTCCAGTTGAAGCCTTCATTGAATTTACTTGTATTTGCATTCACCCGAGTGCTCTTCGAATTTAAAATTGCTCATATGCAATTAAAAATAAAAATGATGAGTTTTGTCTGAATTATTTACGACAAACATTGCATTGGTGCATGTATTGGAGAAGAACTGTAAAAGCTTCAAGGATAAGAGGGAAGACAAGTCAAAGGCAATATCCACAAACAAATCACAGTCAGCTGCTTCCAGATCCAGCTTGGTGAGAATCAAAGGCAAAAGAGTCAACCGCATGCAGAATATGGAAAAAGAACAAGACTGGAAGTGTTGTAGCTTTCTTCTAATTTCTTTTCCTCTTTCTTCTTATTTCTCTTATTTTCTCCGATAAAGTAATTGAGCAATCAATTAAATTATAAAATTTAAGTTATTGGTTTAAAGGCCATTACTTGAAGAAGTCAATTACTTGGAAATATGTGGCAGCCATGCAAAATAAAAGGTTCTATTTTCAGTTAAAAATTATGCATGTCATGCAAAGAGGAATTCCAGGAGGAAGATTGCCAGTTGCTACCCTTTTTTATAGCTTCTGCATGCGGGAACTCATTAAAAGCTTCCTATTTGTAATAGCCCTCTATACACTATAAATAGAGGAAGAACCTATAGGTTAGAGGATCAGAATTTGTAATCAACATTCTTGTGTTGTAAACTTTGACCTGAAACCCTTGATAGCTTTCTGAAAGCCGAGGAATAGAGAGGAGATAGATTTTAGGAGAACTTTGTGTCAACAAAGTGCATTTGTTTCTTATTTCTTTTTAGATCTTTGGATAAACTTTGTGTTATCTTAAATCTAGATCTGAAATTTTCCTTTGCTTTAAATTCTGCATTTCAAGATCTATTTGTTTCGTCTATGTGCATGTGACCAACTTTGTCAACTATTGGTTAGGTTGCACATCTCCTTTCCTTCTTGTATTGAATTATTTCCCTTTCTTGCACATATTGCTTACAACTGCTTACTTGTTGCAAAATTGTCTAGTGATGGTCCATGAGCTACGCAGTTAAAGTAAAACCAAACAGATATATATATATTAGAATATATAAGCGACACAAAATCTTACATAGAAGCCTCACCGGTAAATGAAGGAGATTTATCTCATGATCGCCTAGGTTTTCATTTGTGCGTGCAGAAAATCTAGCCAACAATTATGCACACGTCATTCGTGATCATTGATCACATTAACATTTTCTTTTAAAAAAGCTTGAAAAAACCTGATTTTTCCTCCTTGAAGTTGATCCCTCCTTCCAAATCTGCTTTTAAACTCCTCCTTGATGCTCTTAGCTCTTAGTAGCACCTCCTAAACTCTTCCTTCAAGCTGCTCCTTGATGTCTCTTTGCTCTTCACAATGCTAAATGTTAGTTTAATGAAAACTGAATTTAGCAAGAGAAAAAAAGAGTGTGATTTAGAATGGACCAAAGATGTCATTATATAGCTTTTAGAAAGTGTCGTTAGGAGTGTGTAGATTAGGTTTATGAGCAATAAATGTTAAAAATTAGTTTTTTTGGATTTTAGCTTTTAAAACTGAAAAAGCATCAGAAATGTACTGGAAACGTCTAGGATGTTTCCGGAAACCTAATGGATGTTTTTGGGATGTTTATGGTATGTTTTGTACCTATTTCCGTACCAGAAAAATTTCAGTCGAGTACGGGGGGGCTAGGGATGTTTCTTGGTAACATAGTTGCTATTCTCTATCTGATTCTTGTCATTACCTGCTGAATTTTCCGTAGAGCTATTTGCATTTTGTTCTTGTTTCTTGAAACAATGAATCTTCATGTATTGACAAATATCTAGGTTCTTGTTTTCCTCATCTTTTAAACATTTACAGCTTTTGGTCTTGTTGCATTTGTGCAGGTATGCATGCCAAGATAAGAGTTCAATAAAATTATGGATGTTTTTCAAACTTTGTGTCTCTATGTCTAGAATCATGCATGCAATCCCTAGGGAAGATCTGAAGGCCTGGCAAAATCTGTCTTAATTTGGCTAGCTACGTTTCCTTGACATATTGACAATAATGATCGAAAAGAAAACCTTAGTTTAAAAAGCAGTTTTGACATGCATTGTCTTTTTTTAATGCTAATAAAATGTGTTTATAATGCATGATATATTATGATACATGTTCATGAGGCATCTATGCATTGAAAATGTCAAATGGATGTGAATCAAAGGGAAAATTGAAACATTATAATGATCATTATTCTTGTATCGGGAAAATATCATTGTATGGGAAATAATTTAAAAAAATGCCTAGCAACAATGTTATGTGCAAAAGCGTGTTGTACACATTTCTCTTGGAGTGAAGAAGATTGGATTGTAATAGTTTTCAACATTTAAATGTTAACTCTCTGAGATAATGTTTTCAGCTTGTAGTTTTCTGTAGGAGAAGCATAATAGAATAATTAGAATTTACTTATAATATTGTATCATAAATGTCAATCTTTTTCTGAGGTGGCGAGCATTGTACTTGCTTAGATTCGAAACACAAGAAGGGGTTGTTTTCATTGCATCAGCAGAAATGCCTGATGCCATTGATGAAGCTTTACGTCGTCCGGGACGCATGGATAGAACATTTACTATGTCATTACCGAATGAAAAAGAAAGATTGGCGCTGCTACAATCTGCAGGAAAATTGACAACGCATGGTGACCTCATTGACTGGAAAAAGGTTTGTGGAATTATAGGACTGTCTCATGATGAACTTTCATGAATTCATAATTTTTGCTATGTGCTAAAGTACTGCAACTAAGTTGTTTAGAACTATTACTGATATATGTTAGTGATGTGGAAATATTTGAGTACAATTGAGTTGCTTCCTAATGTTAGTGGGACGTTGTACCAAATATTTTTGTGATGTTTACAATATTAAACAAGCAGGAGACTAAAAAGAGTGGCTGGAACTGTTGTGGTATCATCAAATGGATTTATAGTTTCTACTCTTCAAAGCTATGTTTCCCAGACTACAAATAACCAAAACTCATGCCTATAATTAATAAACTGTGACTTCAATAAGTTAGTTTTGAAAAGCTATATTCCATGGTGGCAGTAAGTTATTTTATGTAAGCTATGGTGGAAATGGTCATAGATGGGAATGTGTCTAGGGGATTAGGCTTAGGAGTGAAAAATTAATTTCAAGTATACTAGATTTGCAGGCAACAATGAAAAAGAGAGAGCTAGGAGTGTGGTTTGAAAAGTATTTACATTTTTGTGATTTACTAAATTTTATGTCGTGTGTGACTCGCCTGTAAAGTCTTGTAATCAAGTTTTTAAAGGGAGGCTTTGACTGGACATTTCCCTTTTCTGTAGATTATTGTACTGCAAAATCTTAATGTGTTTTTGTTAGTCATTGGTATGTCAAAATATGGACATTCCTGCGAAGTCAATGGTTAATAGTCCTAGGAAAAGGATAATACTGGTAGCTTCTACTTAGTAATGAATTGAAAATGAAACCAACTTTATTTGATGCGAGATTATGGGTGGTACTCGTATATAGAATACACCTTGTGAAGAAAAGGAGCGAGACACCTTTTGTCCAAAACCATAGCTCATAGATGCCATTAGAAATTTTCGTTGGCAAAGAAACTGGTAGTAAATGTACAAAATTTGAGCATCTTTGGTTCCAATACTAGCCATTAACATCAATAGTAACCTCAGAAATTCCCTTTCCGAGTGGCTGTTCATTGGAAATTTTTAGCAGGATGTGCCCACCCATAGCTCAACTTCTGGCACCTTTCTTGGTCAGGGTTTGGTTGCAATATTTAAATTTTAATCAATATTGGAAGAACGTAATGTCCATAGTGTGCAGGGGAAAAATGTTCAGTATAGTCTCGAGGATCATTTTTCAGGAATGAGTTTGTTCTGTTAGATTCTTCATATTTTCACGAGGAAGCTTTTGATCATGGAAAGATTTCAGAAGCTTCATGACCTATTTGCCCCTTCTAGGCTTTATATAGACTACTTGGTGTTTCGCTGTCATTTGCAGAAAAGTGTTTGGCAAGGAAAATATTCTTTCATTAGGAAGATATGCGGAGTCGGGAACTCCAACCGTGGCATACACCGCATGACCTAAATAGGGCTGAAGTGTAAACATTGTCTCGATAAATTAAATTATTAAAAGATATGCAAAGGGATTTTCAAAATTGTATTTTCAAGTTGCGAATAGAAGTTCCGGGTCCTTTTTGGGGAGATTCAAAGTGTGAGATCGCAGATTTTTTCTATATCTATGAGATGCTTATACAATCTAAATAGACATACCAAAAATATTGCCTGCATTTGAATAAGTGGTGGTGAGGCAAGGATCTCGAAAGGTTGATTGCTCAATGCAAAGGCATATTCAAGCTATTTCTTCTTGGTGAGATTTGTCCGAAGGTGCTTGGATGACCAGGTGCAGTACAAAGTGTTAGGCATACAATTCATTTGGATTCTAGGTGTTTTCTTGTGGGAAACATGATACAAATCTACTTTGTTGATACTCTTAAAAGAAATATTTATTTCTAATTGTCACCGTGTGCCTCGGTGCACCTTGGATATTGGAGTCACCGTCCATAATTCTTTGAGTGGCCTTTCCTACCATCTAACCATGCGCCTTTTGCGCATTGTGGATAGTAGAGTCTCCCTTCACAATCAACCGTGCATTTCATCCTCTCGCATATCTCGTATGGTGGATATTCCCTCCACAAGTAGTGCATGTAAGTTGATTGAAGCAGGGTCAACAAACCTACGAGGGATTCCATCCTCTAGCACATCCTGTGTGGTGGAGTCTCCAACTACATGTTCCTTTAAGTTTATTGTAGCAAGGTCAACGAGCCTATACATGCCACTTTGCCCAATCCCTAAGTTGACTACCCTATCTTGTGTCACATTAGACACTGATACATATTTGCCCAGAGAAATTACAATGTGTTGGGATTTTTTTTCAATTGACAAATAAATGAGATTTCTATGCATCTTTAGGAGCATGCCTAACATTCTTTATAATGATTTTTTGAGCATTATTTAACACAATGTGTATATCTCCTATCACCTCTATTGCAAGTGACTTTCCATCCGCTAATGTAATTGAATCAGAATTTTTGTATTTGTAGTAGATTTTGCATACGGTCCCTTTGACATAATAAATGTTTATATGCACTTGAAATTAATGAACCAACAATTGGTAGCACTATTATTGAATGTGATGTCATGAGAGCATACTCATCCATAGAATCTTGCTCTGTATTTGTTTCTACATGTTCTTGACTTCTTGCCTTTGTAATGTCTCTTTTTTGAATAAATCTGAAATAAAGAATTCTTTGGCAAGCAATGGTTGAACAATGGAAAATCATGGATTATATTTCAGTTTTCATTATCCATATTCATGATTTATTTTTGTATTACCCATTCATAGTGGGTCGGCTAGGTTTAGTGCCTTTAATGAGACTTAATAAAAGATTATAATGACTTTAAGAGGTCGGCCTTGCTATTCCAAGCCTTGGCGCCAAAAGGAGGTTATAAAAGAAGATTAGAGAGTTCATTTGGGGCATCTAGACTTTGGCCAAATTGTTGCTCCATGTTCTTCCATTTGAGGACGAAAACCTTCTTGTGTGGTCTCCTGAAGGACGAAAACCCTTCTAGTGAGTTTGTTGGAGGACGAAAACCCTTCAACATTGATTGAGCTTGAGGAGAATTGCAGATTTGAAGAAAGGAATGCATATTCAGATTTTTATTGGCATTGGGCAGCCTTCCCTAGGTGGAGTGACCTACCTTGGAGGATGGTTTGGTGCCCTAGAGGGCATAAAATTGAGATCTCACTTCATTTTCTGATTTGACATATTTTATAAGGTTAGAATCTCCATTTTGGTGATTTTTGGCAAGGGTTTACTATTTTTCCTAGCCCTCGGTTTTGGCTTGGCTGTTGATTTTAAATAATTAATTCCAGCTGTGTAATTTGATATTCCATCCATCTTTTGATGTATTTGTGATTCATAAATATTGCCGTGGATAGAGTAATTGTTTTGTGGCATTATTCATTGATTTGTATGGTGAAAAGTGGAGTTGAATTCCATAAACAGTTCGCTGCCCTAGAATATTGCTAAATTCAGATTATTTTCAGTTGGCTGGTTTTAAAAATCAGATTTGGTTATTTGGTGTTTGAGCTAATTTCCTTAATTTTCAGTTTTATCCCCAAAAGGGATATTACAACCTTTTTGCGATAGAAATAGGGTGTGTTGTAACTTGGATGAATACATGTAACTATGTGTTTCATTGGTTGCATGTGAACTATGTTTTCTTCATTGGATGTATTAGGATTTAGTGTGGTTTCAATTACATTTTATGCGAGCAACATTTTGAGGTTTTTATTGTTAATGTTACTTTGAGGACCTTGATTTGTGTTCTTGGAGTGATTCGACAAAGGGTTCAAGATACCCAAGTAGACATTGGCTTGATGAATTTCATGGTTTGTTTCGATTTTCATTATGTTTGGAAGCCTTGAGTAATTCTTGATATCTTTCCTTAGCCAAGGCAAGATAATTAGAGTTAGAGACTATGTGGAAGGACTAAGCAACACATGTAAGGGATTGACAATTTTAGTAGAGTGGACAATTGGCTTGGAATCAATAATTTTTTTGATTGTCATAACATTCGAGTGTTGGTTTTATAGCATCTTACTCTCTTGATTGAGGTCTAGGTAGATGCCATTAAAGTTCTTATTTGATGAGAGGTTGGTTGGCGGTTAGAATCGACCTTCCACGGGTTGGGAAGGGTCGGCATTGTGAGATGTGTTGGGCATAATTGGACGAAGGTTTCACATAGATGCGAGACCTATGATCCTAGGTGTCGAGAGACACCATCATCGATAGTAGGGCAATTTTTATTTGGTGAATAAGCATCCTAGAAGGTTGCTTGGGTTGAGTCATCTCAAAATGTCGATGAATTGGTCTAATTATTTTGCTTGATCAATGACTTCTTCCAAGATCTTTTGAGAGGACTTGGCTATGTATTGTAGACGTGGTTTTTAAAGCGGTTATTGAGTTTGAAGAGGCTTTATTTAGTGATATTATGGTGCGCTCTGTGGGCCAAATATTTCCATCTTTTAATAAAATCTTGGGCCATCTCATGTTTAGATTGTTTTGCAATTTATGAAATTACCCTTGTTGTCTTGGATCATGATATTGAAAATATTGTATTAGGGCATTAACCAAGCCCTCTAGTTTGACAATTGTGTTGGGTTTAAGCTAGTTATATGATTCCAAAGTGTCACCGTTAGAGTTTTGGAAAGAGTTTTGAAGTAGCACGAGAATTTGTTTTGAGCCAATATTTTTAAAGATTTCCAAAAGCCTTAAGATGAAGGGTAGGCCTTATTGACTAGTTGTAAACAATGATTGGGGTTATTCCTCGGATGTCCATAATTGAAATATAGGGTTTTAAGGGTTTGTTTTGGAGGTTTCGAAGGTGGTTTTGGGATTTGGTTCCCATGGTTATCTAGAAGGGGGTCACACTGATTTGGTCCACCTCACTGGATTTGACGTGGTTAATTGGTCACTTGAGCGAATTGAGCATGCATTTGTATAAATTGATAAGCACTGAGAGGTTTGCATATTTTCCATGTGATTTAAAATATACTAAGAAATGACAAATAGAAGCCCTATATATACAAACGTAAACCCTAGAAGTCATGATGCTTGCTTAAATAGAGATGTGTAAGATTCCATCTATAGGGAAGATGATGTTGGTTGTATGCCTTTTGATAAAGGAAGGGAGAGGAAAAGGATAATTGGAGGGAACAAAAACCTAGGTAGGGTAGCTAAAGCCGATGAAAAGGTGGTATAAGGTGGTGGTAGGAAGGTAAATGCCACAAACATCTCACCACATGTTATAGGTCAGCCCAACTCGATCTTGAATGTACTCCTTCGGATGTACATTTAAAGCTATTAATGCACCAACAAGTTGTGCGAGGGAAGTCTTTACTAAGTGAATATTAGGTCTATACATGATTCATTACATGAATGTGGCAAAAATTTTCCTTCTTATTCTTTGAACTAATGTGCACTATGTATCATATGAATTGAGGAGGGTTGGGCTGTAATTTATTTCAGTTGTATTGTTTACTTCATTTAGTGTCAAGCCCTAGTGAAATGGCCCACTATCTATATATAGCCCGTTAAATGAATGCCAAATAGACTATAGCCCTCGCCCTCGTTGTGAACACTCCATTCTAGGTTTCTTATGCCCTATAATAGAATCTAAACTCTCATGGTGGTCGAGCACAACTATTTATAGATAGTCGGGGATCCTATATAAGGTAATATTCTCCCTTGCTTAGTCGGAGGATCATCAACATGACCTATTATATACCTATATCAGCCCTCACCTTGTTAGTGGAGTGCCTAAAGGATCTAGCCCGGCACCTAGAGTTTGTAAAACTCTCACAATGGATTTTTGTTTGGGATGAATACTAAAGGATTGAAGCTTCGCAATTTGGACCAAGACTCTCCATGCACAAGATAGATTTCCAAGTTTGAAGAATGAGATGTGGCTTTAAGGCTCAACGTTAAGGAAAGATATTTTAAGCTTAATAACACACTAGAGAAACAAAAGGTGGATCTTGCGACATTTTTCCTAGAAATAGATCCCTATCAATTAGTCATGATCAAAGGAATACACCACTCACTTGGTACTAGATTAAGAAAGAAATTACACCTCACTTTGAGAGAAATTACACTTCACTTTGAGAAAACACGGACAAGGGAAGTCTTCTCACAACTCACCAAATTAAGGAAAATATGGTTAGTAATGGAGTGAAATTCACAAAACCTCGTGCTTTCTACTAGAACCAATGATTTGAATGCTTCTGATAGGTTGGATCTTTAAATTAGAGGATGGAGTGAGAGCATTCAACATGAATTGTGTGTTCATAGGCCAACTATTGTGTGTGGAAAGCTATGAAAATCACATTAATTTTGGAGAAGAATAATCATCACCTCGGCATCCATACTAGGGTCAAGCTTCGAGGAGTACAAGATAGAAGTTATCTCATCTCCGTCGATTCGAAACCAATAGCCCATACGCACGGATAAAGGAAAAAGAATTATCTTATCGTTGTGATGAAAGTGTGGATCTAGGGACATTAAAGCTTGTAAAAGCATTTGATTCTCATAGAGAATGAAGTTCAATGGTCTTGGAGGTTGAAGATGAGGAAGAAGTCCTGGATTTGGGGCAACTTGAATAGAGTAGGTTGTGTTTGGTCCACCGCACTTCATGGGATAACACCCCTTGAAATCAATGTTGAAAATTAAAGGCTTTATTAAGAAGCAACTCATGTTCTTTATTGATTGGTCTGGAAGCACTTGGAATTTTATTTATTGAAAGATGGCATTTGGCCTAAATTGTTTTTTTGTACCCTTGTTTAAACTACCAAGTCATGATAGCGAATGTTAAGTCTATTGCATGTGGAGGAAAATGCCACAATATTAAGCTATCAAAGATAGTCTACCAAATGAGTTTGAGCCTATATGCCATTAAGATAGGAGGAAGGATGTTACTTGCATGAGTACATTTATGACATGTTCAAGAGAAAAATTCTCAATAGCTTGTGTGATATGTTTCTTTACAAGAAGCACATTTTGTAAAACTTCACGGTGGCTCATTGAAAAACTTGCTTTATGAGGATTAGATGAAGTGTAATTATGACCTAGTTGGAATAGTTTATGAGGGCATGATAATGGGACTACTAGATTGCACCGAAAGCGTTCGGCCCCTCCGTACCATGCGAAATGTACTTGGTATAGGTATGGGTATAGAAATGTTGTGGGTACGTACTGCAGTCCTGGCTACGGTGCAGGTATGGATTTGCCTGAGACATACAGGACTTGTGGGTACGTACCCGTAGTGTACTCACCCTAAAAAAATGTCTTTTTGACATGGAACTCAAAAAATAAAAATAAAACATTTTAACTTAAAACTAAAGTAACCTAAACCTAATTTAACCCTAAAAGACCCCCCAAACACCTATTTATACACCCAATCCCTCTTGTTTATTCACACACTCATAGTTTGCTATTTTGCTAATTTTGAGCTTGAAGGAGAGAAAGAGAGCTTGAAGGAAAGAAAGAGAGAGCTTGAAGGAGAGAGAGAGAAGGAGAAGGATCAACTACAAGTCTACAAACAACAAGGAGGATTATTTTCAGGTATTTTTCATGCA
This sequence comes from Taxus wallichiana var. yunnanensis, assembly GCA_018340775.1. Classification (NCBI taxonomy): domain Eukaryota; kingdom Viridiplantae; phylum Streptophyta; class Pinopsida; order Cupressales; family Taxaceae; genus Taxus; species Taxus wallichiana. The sequence continues at coordinate 296,784,557 of CM031243.1, read as the reverse complement.
TTCAGACATTTAAAAAAAAAAAATTTTGATCAATGTTTTGTATGTGATCAATGATCATGATTCTATTAGGCGTAGCGATTGGTTAACACGATGAGATCCCTCTCCACCACTAGTTCGAGCTTTTGGTGTGGTGGCAAATCATAACATGGTATCGAGCCGAGAGCGATTCACGTGTGGCCAACCTAGAGTAGTATTGAGATGGGTGACCTCCCAGAAGTCTCGGTGTCGTTGCCTCCTAATGTTGTTGGACCTAATTTGGTGAATACATGGTGGGCCTAGGGCTCATGTGGTTGCATTTGGCTCCATTGTGTGGGGGTGTGTTGGTGTAGCAGCTGTTAACCCGATGAGATCCCTCTCAACCACTTGCCGTCACACCAGAAGCTTGAACTGGGAATGGAGAGGGATCTCATTGTGTTAATCGATTCTTTATAACACTCCCACACGATGGAGCGGATCGACCACGTGAGCCTTGAGCTCACCATGTATTCACCAAATTAGGCCCAACGACATTAGGAGGCAACGACACTGGGACTTCCTGGGAGGTCACCCATCCTAGTACTACTCCGAGGTCGGGGCGTAGCTTAAGCGCTCGGCTCTAATACTAAATGATTTTCCGTCACACCAAAAGCTCGAACTGGTAGTGGAGAGGATCTCATCGTGTTAACTAGCTACTACGCCAACACACCCCCACACGATGGAGCCAGATGCAACCATGTGAGCCTTGGGCCCACCATGTATTCACCAAATTAGGCCCAACGACATTAGGAGGCAACGACATCGGGACTTCCTGGGAGGTCACCCATCCCAGTACTACTTCAGGTCGAAAGCGCTTAAGCGCTGTATCGTATCATTTGCACGACTTGCCGTCACACCAAAAGCTCAAATTGATGGTGGAGAGGGATCTCGGCGACTCGGGACTTCCCGCGAGGTCACCCATCAAGATCTTACTCGAGTCGGCGTGTTTAAGCACTGCTTATCGAGTTGCACAACTCGCCGTCACACCAGAAGCTTGAACTGGTGGTGGAGAGGGATCGGTGTGACGGCAAGTTGTGCAACTTTGATACCAGGCAGTAAAGTGTGCTCGACGGAGAAATCCATACATTCAAGAAAGAGAATAGAAGGGCTTTTAGAAAAACATTTAACATTGAGAAAAGAGAAATTGCAAATGAATTGGTGATTTGGTGTATATATGCATGTGGGCTACCATTCGATGTCTTGAGGTCACCATATTGGCAACAGATGGAGAGAGGCATGAATGAGGCACCATATGAGTATACAATCCCCAACTATAATAAGATTGACACTTCTCTTTTGGCAAAAGAAGTGCAACACATACAAACATTTTTATAGCCAATTAGAGATTCTGAAAGGATTCAGGAGTGTCTGTTATCCTAGATGGATGGAAAGATTTTTCCAAAGCAGACCTCTCATCATTATTATTGCAGCAAGCTCTAAGGGGACAATGTTTCTGAAGGTTGTTGATTGTGAGGGGAAGATAAAAGATGCCCAATTCATTACAAACATTCTCATTGAGGCTATTGAGTTAGTGGGCCCTTAAGAGGCGTTGTTCAAGTCATCATGGACAATGCTAAAAATTACAAGGAAGCGGGGTTGATAATAGAGGGTAGGTATGAGTACATATTTTGGACACCATGCGAGAATACACTCCCGAATTTGATCTTTGCAGAAGACCTGGGAAAATTACATGGATTGAGAAAATCTTCATAGAGGCAAATGGGATTTAGATGTTTGTCACCAACCATCACATGTACCAAGCCATATTCAAAAGATTCTGAAAGTTGGAACTGTTGAAGGTAAGGGAACAACTCATGAGTCATAACTTATAATTTTAAGTTTTTCATTTTAATATTTAATTTTAAATCAATTTCAAATTTGTGTTGTTATTGAATTGTTTCCATTCTTTTTAATAGTTCTTTGAGACTAGGTTTGCCTCTAGCATACTTGTCTTGAGACGACTTGTGAAGGTGAAACATGCTTTGAGTAACACGGTGGTTGACAATGTTTGGACCATCCTGACGGGCAAGAGATATTGAGAGAGCCCAAAGGATAAAGACATAGATCCTTGATGATGATTGGTGGGCAAAAGTTGAATATTTGTTGAATTTCACGGAGCAGTTCTATGTTTGATCGATTTGTAGACAAAGATAGTCCTTGCATTGAGAAATATATGATGGCATTGAATTCATGCTTGAGAAAATAAAAATATCATACAAGCTAAAAACAGGACCCTAAGGAATTTTTAATAACGAAGTTTAAAGTGTGGTCATGAAAAGGTGGAACAAAATGACCACTTCATTGCATCTCCTTGCTTATACCTTAAATCCCAAATATTACAACAGTGATATAATTGGGTTACTTGGTAGGCAAGGACCATATGATGACTAAGAGGTTGTAAATAGGACGAGTGCAAACATTCAAGAGGTTATTTCCTGATCTAGCTATATCTAGTGCAGTCCACAATTAGATGGGGATGTTTGTATCTGGAGGGTAGCATGGGAGAGGTAGAGGCTCTTTATTACAAAGCCACCTTGAATCTAATCATGTGGTGGATTGTACATGGTCTGATGCCAAGTACCTACGACTGTTGTGATCAAATTGCTCTCACATGTATTAAGTTTGTAACTTGTCATTCGATATTTTAATTTCCAATTAAGAATTAAAATTTAAAATGATATCACTCTTTTTTTTATACTAATAATACCTTGTTTTTGTGACAGGTGGCTAGTAATTCTTCTGCAGAGCGAAACTAGAGTACTTATGGCTTCATCCACTCAACCAAACACACCATGTTGGCATCGAAGAAGGTTGAGGATCTAGTATACGTACATTCCAACTTGCGCCTCTTAACGCATAAGACAGAAGAGTATACTAGTGGTCCTAACAAGCTTTGGGACATCCAACCTGAAACCACAGACTTTGAAGCTTCTGCTGCTTGTTTGTCCAATGTTTCACTACTTGGCATTGATGACGAACTTCCAGGAGCCCTTCACAAGGGTTCGACAGTGGAGCTAGTGCGAGTGGAGCTGCAAGTGCCATCCATGAAGATGATTTTGAGGATCATCTAGATAGTATGTTCTAGGCTTTTAGGCCTAGGAAATTGAAAGTGAAGCAAGTTGAGAACTTGAATGTATTATGTTTTGAACATTATGAATCAATACAAACTCAAGTCTCAATTCTCAAAGTATTGGAAATTTGTTTTCATATTCTATGAATGATTGTAATTTGTATGAGTATTAAATTTCAATAAGTTTGCAATGTATGAGTATTAAATTTCAATAAGTATGCAATTACTTCTTTATATATATAACGTACCCAACAATGTACCGTACCTGAAGTATTTAAAAATTTTCCGTATCAATGTACCCGTACACGCATGCGAAATAGTCTAGTCGGACTAAGATGATGATAATGCTTATAAGTTTGGAATAACATTTTAATTACCTATAATGTCAGAAATATAAGGGAAATCTAATGGTTCTAAGTGATATTTTAATGGGGACAATGATCTGAAAAGTTGGCAAATAGGATCCATAGCTTTGGTCCTTGATGGAAATGAGCATTATGCATGTGTGGTGCATCACCAATTACTTGTCAACTAGGGAACTATTACAAAGAGAGAACACCCATGGTGTTATTGATAGTCGGCTCAAGGCAACTACAAGATCTCACAATGCGGATTATTCTTCCAAGATAAAATCAAGGAAGAAATCAAAATCTGAAAAAACACAAGAATAATCCTTAAAAAGTCCCTAAAAGAGAGAAAGAGACCCTTGGACATTCTAAATAGAGTGAAAAAGGCAAAAGAGTTACAAAGTAATTGTAACCATTACCCTAGCCAACCTTCCAGTGTGTGCTTGGTATCCTTATTTCCTATGTAGTGAAGGGAAAGTGGGTGCAGAGTGGCAAAGAAGTTGCAGTGAAGGACCTCAGAGGGCTGAGGACATCTATTAAAGCCGGAGAGAGAGTCTGGTTCAGTCAAGGTTTTTGGGGAAGTGGACCGTTTCTTACAGAGGCTACTTTTATATTAAAAATCACAAGCGTCATGAGCTTTTTACCTTTGCTATATCATGATCATGGCTTGTGAGAGCGAGTCTCGAGGATCTCCATTAGGGTGAATTTTGTGAGGGGGCGGAGGGTTCTCATTAATTTTCCATATAATTATTAGGAATTACTGCAAGCCTTTTAATGGATGAATCCATGTGGTAGGATTTATTTTTCTATTTGTGCACTCTTTCTATTTGAAGCATTTATTGTGAAAATAAGTAAATTGCTTTTGTGGTAATAAATTTTAAATCTGTCAAACATTTTCTACTACTAAATATCTTATTTCTGGATGCCCTGGGATATCTTTTTGGAGGTTTGTGTACATGATAAGGGCAGTTGTACAGGATATTGACAAACAATGGTCTTCAAGTTTTTCAAAATAGGTAATGGCAGTTCTTGAGCTTATTTTTGCGCGCGTTTTCTATTCCACAGAGAAATTGCGCATTTGATATCCATGAACTAATAAGTGAAATTTTATGTGCCTGGACTTACCTATGTTTCTGTGATACAAATGTTTCTGCTGGCTAAACATTCTAGTGTTCATCTGCAAAGGCAGTTTGTTTCATTAAAAAGTACAGTTCGCTAACCTTTATTTATATGCTTTCCTGAGTAAGAAATTGCTAGACTGGATGTAAATTGCTCTGTCCCTCTCTTTCTCTCTCTGGATTAATAGTTTCAGTATAATATTGGATAGTCTTGTAATTCATTCTAAAGGCTGTTTAGCTCTCTCAGGTTCACATTTTGACAAGTTTCAGACATTGCATACTAAGCAGTGATGTTTGTATATGTTGATTTATTAGGTTTATAATAATATTGTAGTAAACATGATGAAGTGGAAACATTTTGCAGGTTGCAGAGAAAACATTTGGGTTAACTGTTTCACAAGTGGAGTCAGTTCCCCACTCATTGGAATTCAGTTCCTTTGCTACAAAGACCGGAGATGACGAAGAACTCTTCAGTATTTATGGGTGGCTTGCGGTTAGTAATATCTACTTATATTCCATGCCATGACGCTATTTTTACCATGAAAAGAAATATTATATATGTTCTTGGCGAAGCCAAAAGCATGTACATAACTACAGAGAGCAGAACAGAGCTGCTACTCTTGTCCCAAAGTATAATCTGAAACTAAGGAACATAATAGACTTTGTTGTTGATATGAAATACAATTGAAAGAATCTGTTTAATATGAAAATAACAGTCTTAGACCTTAGATGACTCTCATTTGATTATTTGTAGCTGTGCATCTCATATTACTAGAAAAATAAGGAATTACTTAAGGGTGTCATGTATGAGACACACTTTATTCATGAAGGCGAGGATATTTTCATCTCTGCTATGGAACTAACTTGCAAAGAATCATTATCTTAACAAAGCTACTTGTTGGGGCGAGATATTTTAGATTGAGAGACCTGCTCAGGCTTCCATATGCTGTCATTAAGGGGGATGACAGTTAAATGCCTCCTTATGAAAATGCTTGGCAAGTATTTGCCACCGTCCTTGGCTCTTTAAGTTGTGTTTAGGGGGTATGCTATAGTAAATAAAACCTGCCTTATTGGGCCCACTGATTTACCGATCTTTTGGTATAGTTTTGAGTAGTTTGTTGGCATTATCGGTCCTAAAGTGTCAATTCTTCTTGCACTATCGTAGGATTAGGTGCACAAATAGGGGATATGCCTTCTTCCATTTTGAAAATCCATTCGATGTTTTTTTTTAGGATTCTTCCTTTGTTGATCAATTGCTTATGTTTAGTTTTCTTTCTGTTGGTCATGGGATTTTGCATTTAATTCTCACAACCAATAGCTCGAGGAGGTATCAAATATCAAATATGTGCAACTCTTTAATACAACATAGCAACGATGCTGACATGAAGATTTAGCAACGAGCACAAGGAAGATTAAGACATACTAATAAATCATAGATACACAATAGAACTGGACTAAAAATAGTTGTTCCAAACAATGTTGGAAACTACTGATCTCATTATATAAAAATATGTAGACAAAGTAATTCAACACCTAAAGTTCCATTAGAACAACAAACTTCTAGATGGATAAATGGGATGAATATTATAATCTCAGTGAAGTTGAACATTCAAATAGGAATTGAAAAAAGTGTATTGAAAGTGCAATATTGCATCAATTAGGTAAAACACCTAATTTAAGGAAGACAAAGTTATAAGCTTCTAGATGATACAAGCATATGCATATGAAGCAGGTGTATGGAAGGGACTCCATAAAAGAGTAATTTTGTTCGTAGAAGCCTAGGATGTATTGAGATGGGGTCTAGTAGCAACATAAAATATATGCAACAACCTTTGTTGTAGATCAGAACAAGCACCCAAAGGGATATATGTCAAAGTTTTGAAATAATAAAGCATGACCAAACATAAAAGCATTAATGTGGTTTATTGTATATAAATTTTGATTTTACAATTGAAGTTTTATGCAAAAAATGCATGAGGTAGACTATCAATTTGTACTCTTTTAGGAAAGAAGTGGAATCCACTGTACATGTATTATTGAAACATAAATACACTGAGAGTATGGGTTGAATGAGCAATGACCAGGATTAAATGAGTTGGTTCAAATAAGCCAAAAGGCTTAATAGAACAATGGCTAAATATCAACTCATGTGCAATGAACCCCTTCATTTGTTAGTTGGAACATATGCAATGGTCATAGATAAATTTAAATCACTGTAGAGTCACTTATCAATTGTGAAAGCCCACATAAGACCCAATGTGCAAGTGCACAAAAGAACATCCTTATATGTTGTTATAAGTTTAGTTGATTACATCTTGGACAAGCCTTGGCGATTTCTAGTATGCCTTAACTTTACCAACATTCTCTAGTATATATAGGCCTAGGTGATAGTTTAATATGGTTCCATTCTTGGTCTCTGCTTGCAACTTCTGTCCATTTGGGGGATGGAGCTGCATGGTTCTGTGTGAAGTGGGTGGTGCCATTCCTTCCATCAAACATTCCAGTCATGTCCATGAGAAAAAATCCCAATGAATTGATCTAGACCACACCCCTTGCCATTTCATAACTTTAAACTTTGTGGCACTAACAAAATCTCCCTGGTAGTAAACCTCATTCTTGAATTTTTTAAGAGATTGGCTTTAAGTACATTGATAGATCAATTTGTTAGAGTATTTTACATTGTTCTTTGTCGAGGGTTGTGTTCCAAAGCTAAACGGTTTTATTGAATTGTCTATAGCTGTGTGAATATTGCCACTTTGACTAGATGGTCAATATGATAGTTAAGTCTTTTTAAAAAAAAGTTTCTATGAAATTGTAGTTCTGTTGATATCTTATTCTAAGCCTAAACTGACATTTTTGGCTGTCATATTTTTTTAGCTTGGTTTGTTTGGCAATTAATTAAAAAATTAAAAATAGAAAAATAGAACTTCAGAATAAAATACATATTAAAAACAAAAAAAAAGTGAACAAAAATGTTTGAAAAATAAACATTCAAAAGTTGTCCATGCCCCCATGATGATGGGCCCACCCAAGGATTCGGTGTCATGTAAAATGTGTTTTTTTCCTTTTCATGCGAACGACAACAATTTAAGCCAAATGAAGCGAGCTAATTTACGAAGGGAAGTGAAGATGTGTGAGAAGCGAAAAGTTCTTAAGGCACATGCCTTACCCGATGTACCTTACTAACTTGGCGTCATTGAAGCACCATGTAAAACGTGTGTTTCATTTTTCCTTTTAGGTTAACGACAACAGTTTATGCCAAATGAAGTGAGCTAATTTACGAAGGCAAGTGAAGATGAATGAGAAGGGAAATGTGGCTAAGGGATATGCTTTTTCCCATTTAGTCTACCAACCCGAGGTCATGGAAGCACCATGTGACAGAGCCGAAGATTGGAAGCAATTGAGGATGCGGTCGTGCTCAATGATCACAATGGTGTCGATATGGCTTGCATCCTCCAAGACACAATCCTACACATTGTTGATTGAAGATACAATGATTCAACATTTGATTAAGTGCCTTCCCATTACACTAAACAACAAATATTGTCCTTATTAAGTCCACATAGGGCAACATGATGTCGTTGTTGTTTAGCAAAATCAAGCGGCTAGACTTCACTCAATATTCCGTTAGTATGATTAATTCGTGTTCCTCGAATATTTGAACAACATGCTATTTGCATGGTTGGTAACTATGTCACAAGCTAGACTACCGAAACGCACCCCCTTGCCTCGTACTAACATGGAAGCGTGCAGTCTTGCGAAACGGTGCGAGTCACGGAAACGCCAATGGTACGTGTACGGAAACACCGTTGGTGCGGTGCTGGTATGTACCACGGTGGCATGGCACGCTACTGCAGTACACACAAACCCATAGCGTACCCCACCATTGTGGGTATGTATCAGACTGCACCCGTGGCAACAATACGTCTTTTTTAAAAGACAAGTAAAAAAATGCATTTTTTCTTAATTTTAAAGTAACCTAATTCTACCCTAACCCTAAAAGACCCCCCCAAACACTTATTTAAACACCCAATCCCTCTACTTTTTCACACACTCAATCTTTGCTATTTTGCTAATATTGAGCTTGAAGGAGAGAAAGAGAGGTTGAAGGAGAAAGAGAGAGCTTGGAGGAGAGAAAGAGAGCTTGAAGGAAAGAGTGATTGAGCTTGAAGGAGAAAGAGGAGAAGCAAGTCTACAAACAAGGAGGATTTTTCCAGGTATTTTTCATGCATTTAAGCAATTTAAAAAAAAAAAAATCTTTTGAGCAATGTTTTGTAAATGAATATGATCAATGATCAATATCATGAATGATGTGTTTCAAACACATCATTCATGATTATTGATCATGATCTATAAATTTGTTTATGATATTTATTTTTGTACGGTTTTAAAATATAATATATTAATTAATTTTTTTGTTTTTTAAAGTTTAAAAATTAATATTGAAGTTTTATTTAATTAAACGTCTACCCCCGTGTATACTCTCACCTCGCACCATTTATGGCGAACTTGGTGATTAGAATCAAAGATTGACGTGTAGGGCTAACTCTTTAATAATAAATTTTTTTTTAAATTATTTTTTTAATTTTAAAGTTTTAAATTGAATTTGTTAAAAATTTAAACGTCTACCCTCTGTGTATGCTCTCACCTCGCACCATTTATGGCAAACTTGGTGATCAAAATCAAAGATTGACGTGTATGGGTTAACAAATTAATTTTCTAATTTGTATTTGTTGTTTTTAATTAAATTATTTAGCAATGTTTTAAAAAATATCTCTTATTGTAGGTTAAAACAAATTAAACCTACAATCATGGCATCCAGTTCAACTTCAGTGGGGCAAGAGGGAGGAAATGTTTCGAGTGGTATGACAGTGAAAATGGATCCTCATTCTCCTTTATGGAGGCATGTGGAAGTGGTAGAGCTTGTTGTCGGTGGTGGTGTCCGTGTTTGGACGTGCCCCCATTGTGCCACCACATTTAAATCCTCATATACCCATTTGAGAGCTCATCTAACTGGGGTATCGGGGACGAGTATTAGACCATGTAAGAAGGTGGAAAAGAAAACAATAGCCATGTACCTAAAAGAGCAAGAGGATGCAAACTTTGAAGCAACAAGAGCTCGCTCTAGGACCATTTCTTTACAGCAGAGGACTATGGCAAAACCACCAACACCAACACCATCATTTCATCCTTTCATTGAGACTCATGCTGAAACTATTCCAGATGATTCCCCTTTTGATGCAGAGACCCCAGGGCCATCAAGCAAGAGAGCAAAAGGGCCATTAGAAAAAGCATTTAACATTGAGAAGAGAGAAATTGCAGATGAATTGGTGGCTCGGTGTATATTTGCATGTGGGCTACCATTCAATGTCTTGAGGTCACCTTATTGGTAGCGAGATGGTGAGATGCATTAACGAGGCACCATAGGGGTATACATGCCACAACTATAATAAGGTTTGCACTTCTCTTTTGGCAAAAGAAATGCAACGCATACATACATCTCTACAACCAATTAAAGATTGTTGGAATGAATTAGAGTCTTTATTATCTTAGATGGATGGAAAGACTCTAGAAACAGACCTCTCATCAACATTATTGCAGTATGCCCTAAAAGGCCAATGTTTCTGAAGGTTATTGATTGTGAGGGGGAAGTAAAAGATGCCCAATTCATTGCAAATATTCTCATTGAGGTTATTACCTCAGTTGGCCCATAGAACGTTGTCCAAGTCATCATGGACAATGCCAAAATTGCAAGGCAACAAGGTTGATAGTAGAGGGTAGGTATGAGCACATATTTTAGACACCATGTGCAATAGACTCCCTGAATCTAATGCTGCAGAAGATTGGGAAAATTCCATGGATTGAGCAAATCTACACAGAGGCAAACGAGATTAAGATGTTTGTTACCAACCATCACATGTCTCAAGCCGTATTCAGAAGATTTTCAAAGTTGGACTTGTTGAAGGTAAATGAACAACTCATGAGCCATATTTAAGTTTTTAAATTTAATATTTGATTTTAAATCAATTTCAATTTGTGTTGTTGAATTGTTTCCATTTTTTTTAATAGGTTGCTAAGACTAGGTTTTCCACTCACACACTCATCTTGAGATGACTTGTGAAGGTGAGACGTGCTTTGGGTAACATGGTGATTGATAATGTTTGACATGTCGGAGGCAAGCTAACACAAAGAGAGCATTAAGAATAAAATCATGGATCCTGATGACAATTGGTGGGGAAAAATTGAGTATTTGTTGAATTTCACTGAGCCTATACTAAGTATGATACAATTTGTAGACAAAGATAATGCTTGCATTGGAGATATATATGATGGCATTGACTCCATGCTTGAAAAAATCAAAGAAATCATACAAGCCAAAGAGCAGGACCCTAAGGAAACCTTTTTACAATGAAGTTAAAAATGTGATTGTGAAAAGGTGGAACAAAATGACCACACCATTCATCTCTCGCTTATGCTTTAAATCCCAAATATTATAGTAGTGATATAGTTGGGATAGCTAGTAGGCAGCGACCATATGATGACCAAGAGGTTGCAAATGGTACGAGGGCAACATTTAGGAGGTTGTTTCCTGATCCAGCTACATCTAGTGCAGTCCACCAGGAGATGTCGATGTTTGTAAATGAACAAGGTAGCATGGGAGAGATAGAGGCTATTTGTGACAAACCCACCATGGATCCAATCACGTGGTGGACTTGTCATGGCCATGTTGCCAAGTTCCTATGACCAGTTGCAATCAAATTGCTCTCACATGTATATACTATAAAGTTTGTAACTTGTTATTTGATATTTTAATTACCAATTAAGAATTAAAATTCAAAATGATATCATTCTTTTTTTATAGTAATAATATTAATACTTTGTTTTTGTGACTGGTGGCTAGCAATTCTTCTGTAGAGCACAACTGGAGTACTTATGGCTTCATCCACTCAGTCAAACGCACCATGTTGGCATCGAAGAAGGCTGAAGATCTAGTATACATTCATTCCAACTTGCGCCTCTTAATGCATAGGACACAAGAGTATACTAGTGGTCCTAACAAGCTTTGGGACCACCAACCTGAAAACACGGACTTTGAAGCTTTTCTTTGCTTGTTTGTCCAATGTTTCACTTATTAGCGTTGATGAAGAACTTCTAGGGAACCCTTCACAAGGGCTCGAAAGTGGAGCTAGTGGGAGTGCATTCTGCAAGTGGCATCCATAAGGAGGATTTGATGATATGCTCGAGAAGTTGAGAACTTGAATGTATTATGTTACTAACTATTATGTTTTGAACATTGTGAATCAATACAAACTCAAGTTTCGGGGATTCTCAAAGTATTAAACCACCAACATGAACACCATCATCCTTTCATTGAGACTCATGCTGAAACTATTCCAGTTGATTCGCCTTTTGATGCAGAGACCTCAGGGCCATCAAGCAAGAGAGCAAAAGGGCCATTAGAAAAAGCATTTAACATTGAGAAGAGAGAAATTGCAAATGAATTGGTGGCTCGGTGTATATTTGCATGTGGGCTACCATTCAATGTCTTGAGGTCACCTTATTGGCAGCAGATGGTGAGAGGCATTAATGAGGCACCACAGGGGTATACAAGCCCCAACTATAATAAGGTTTGCACTTCTCTTTTGGCAAAAGAAGTGCAACACATACATACATCTCTACAACCAATTAAAGATTGTTGGAATGAATTAGGAGTCTTTATTATCTCAGATGGATGGAAAGACTACTGTAAAAGCAGATTTCTCATCAACATTATTGCAAAGTATGCCCTAAAAGGCCAATGTTTTGAAGGTTATTGATTGTGAGGGGGAAGTAAAAGATGCCCAATTCATTGCAAATATTCTCGTTGAGGTTATTACCTCAGTTGGCCCATAGAACGTTGTCCAAGTCATCATGAACAATGCCAAAAAGTGCAAGGCAACAAGGTTGATAGTAGAGGGTAGGTATGAGCACATATTTTAGACACCATGTGCAATAGACTCCCGAATCTAATCTGCGAGAAGATTGGGAAAATTCCATGGATTGAGCAAATCTACACAGAGGCAAACGAGATTCAGATGTTTGTCACCAACCATCACATGTCTCAAGCCATATTCAGAAGATTTTCAAAGTTGGACTTGTTGAAGGTAAATGAACAACTCATGAGCCATATTTAAGTTTTTAAATTTAATATTTGATTTTAAATCAATTTCAATTTGTGTTGTTGAATTGTTTCCATTTTTTTAATAGGTTCTTTAAGACTAGGTTTTCCACTCACACACTCATCTTGAGATGACTTGTGAAGGTGAGACGTGCTTTGGGTAACATGGTGATTGATAATGTTTGATCTTGTCGGAGGCAAGCTAACACAAAGAGAGCATTAAGAATAAAATCATGGATCCTTGATGACAATGATTGGTGGGGAAAAATTGAGTATTTGTTGAATTTCACTGAGCCTATACTAAAGTATGATACAATTTGTAGACAAAGATAATGCTTGCATTGGAGATATATATGATGGCATTGACTCCATGTTTGAAAAAATCAAAGAAATCATACAAGCCAAAGAGCAGGACCCTAAGGAAAACTTTTACAATGAAGTTAAAAATGTGATTGTGAAAAGGTGGAACAAAATGACCACCCCATTGCATCTCTCGCTTATGCTTTAAATCCCAAATATTATAGTAGTGATATAGTTGGGATAGGCTAGTAGGCGGCGACCATATGATGACCAAGAGGTTCAGTAAAATGGTACGAGGGCAACATTTAGGAGGTTGTTTCTGATCCGGCTACATCTAGTGCGATCCACCCGGAGATGTCGATGTTTGTAAATGGACAAGGTAGCATGGGAGAGATAGAGGCTATTTGTGACAAACCCACCATGGATACAATCACGTGGTGGACTTGTCATGGCCATGATGCCAAGTTCTTATGACCAGTTGCGATCAAATTGCTCTCACATGTATATACTATAAAGTTTGTAACTTGTTATTTGATATTTTAATTACAATTAAGAATTAAAATTCAAAATGATATCATTCTTTTTTATAGTAATAATATTAATACTTTGTTTTTGTGATGTGTGGCTAGAATTCTTCCTTAGAGCACAACCTGTTGGAGTACTTATGGCTTCATCCACTCGATCAAACGCACCATGTTGGCATCGAAGATGGTCAAGATCTAGTATACATTCATTCCAACTTGCGCCTCTTAATGCATAGGACAGAGAGTATACTAGTGGTCCTAACAAGCTTTGGGACCACCAACCTCGAAAACACGGACTTTGAAGCTTTTTTTTGCTTGTTTGTCCAATGTTTCACTTATTAGCGTTGATGAAGAACTTCAGGAACCCTTCACAAGGGCTCGAAAGTGGAGCTAGTGGGAGTGCGATTCTGCAAGTGGCATCCATAAGGAGGATTTTGATGATATGCTCGAGAAGTTGAGAACTTGAATGTATTATGTTACTAACTATTATGTTTTGAACATTGTGAATCATACAAACTCAAGTTTCAGTTCTCAAAGTATTAAACCACCAACATGAACACCATCATCCTTTCATTGAGACTCATGCCGAAACTATTCCGGTTGATTCGCCTTTTGATGCGAGACCTCGGGGCCATCAGCGAGAGAGCAAAAGGGCCATTAGAAAAAGCATTTAACATTGAGAAGAGAGAAATTGCAAATAAAGTGGTGGCTCGGTGTATATTTGCATGTGTGGGCTACCATTCAATGTCTTGAGGTCACCTTATTGGTAGCAGATGGTGAGATGCATTAACGAGGCACCATAGGGGTATACATGCCACAACTATAATAAGGTTTGCACTTCTCTTTTGGCAAAAGAAATGCAACGCATACATACATCTCTACAACCAATTAAAGATTGTTGGAATGAATTAGGAGTCTTTATTATCTTAGATGGATGGAAAGACTCTAGAAACAGATTTCTCATCAACATTATTGCATTGAAGTATGCCCTAAAAGGCCAATGTTTTGAAGGTTATTGATTGTGGGGAAGTAAAAGATGCCCAATTCATTGCAGTAAATATTCTCGTTGAGGTTATTACCTCGGTTGGCCCATAGAACGTTGTCAGTCATCATGAACAATGCCAAAAAGTGCAAGGCAACAAGGTTGATAGTAGAGGGTAGGTATGAGCACATATTTTAGACACCATGTGCAATAGACTCTGAATCTAATCTTTATGAGAAGATTGGGAAAATTCCATGGATTGAGCAAATCTACACAGAGGCAAACGAGATTAAGATGTTTGTTACCAACCATCACATGTCTCAAAGCCGTATTAGAGAAGATTTTCAAAGTTGGACTTGTTGAAGGTAAATGAACAACTCATGAGCCATATTTAAGTTTTTAAATTTAATATTTGATTTTAAATCAATTTCAATTTGTGTTGTTGAATTGTTTCCATTTTTTTTTAATAGGTTCTTAAGACTAGGTTTTCCACTCACACACTCATCTTGAGATGACTTGTGAAGGTGAGGCGTGCTTTGGGTAACATGGTGATTGATAATGTTTGATCGTCTGGAGGCAAGCTAACACAAAGAGAGCATTAAGAATAAAATCATGGATCCTGATGACGATTGGTGGGGAAAAATTGAGTATTTGTTGAATTTCACTTGAGCCTATACTAAGTATGATACAATTTGTAGACAAAGATAATGTTGCATTGGAGATATATATGATGGCATTGACTCCATGTTTGAAAAAATCAAAGAAATCATACAAGCCAAAGAGCAGGACCCTAAGGAAAACTTTTACAATGAAGTTAAAAATGTGATTGTGAAAAGGTGGAACAAAATGACCACACCATTGCATCTCCTCGCTTATGCTTTAAATCCCAAATATTATAGTAGTGATATAGTTGGGATAGCTAGTAGGCAGCGACCATATGATGACCAAGAGGTTGCAAATGGTACGAGGGCAACATTTAGGAGGTTGTTTCCTGATCCAGCTACATCTAGTGCAGTCCACCTGGAGATGTCGATGTTTGTAAATGAACAAGGTAGCATGGGAGAGATAGAGGCTATTTGTGACAAACCCACCATGGATCCAATCACGTGGTGGACTTGTCATGGCCATGTTGCCAAGTTCCTATGACGATTCAGTAATCAAATTGCTCTCACATGTATATCTTATAAAGTTTGTAACTTGTTATTTGATATTTTAATTACCGATTAAGAATTAAAATTCAAAATGATATCATTCTTTTTTATAGTAATAATATTAATACTTTGTTTTTGTGTGGTGGTGCAATTATGATTCTTAGAGAAACCTGGAGTACTTATGGCTTCATCCACTCGGTCAAACGCACCATGTTGGCATCGAAGATGGTGAAGATCTAGTATACATTCATTCCAACTTCGCCTCTTAATGCATAGGACACAAGAGTATACTAGTGGTCCTAACAAGCTTTGGGACCAACCTGAAAACACGGACTTTGAAGCTTTCTTTGCTTGTTTGTCAATGTTTCACTTATTAGCGTTGATGAAGAACTTCAGGGAACCCTTCACAAGGGCTCGAAAGTGGAGCTAGTGGGAGTGCGATTGCAAGTGGCATCCATAAGGAGGATTTTGATGATATGCTCGAGAAGTTGAGAACTTGAATGTATTATGTTACTAACTATTATGTTTTGAACATTGTGAATCAATACAAACTCAAGTTTTAGTTCTCAAAGTATTAAACCACCAACATGAACACCATCATCCTTTCATTGAGACTCATGCCTGTGAAACTATTCCAGTTGATTCGCCTTTTGATGCGAGAGACCTCGGGGCCATCAGCAAAGAAGAGAGCAAAAGGGCCATTAGAAAAAGCATTTAACATTGAGAAGAGAGAAATTGCAAATAAAGTGGTGGCTCGGTGTATATTTGCATGTGGGCTACCATTCAATGTCTGAGGTCACCTTATTGGTAGCAGATGGTGAGATGCATTAACGAGGCACCATAGGGGTATACATGCCACAACTATAATAAGGTTTGCACTTCTCTTTGGCAAAAGAAATGCAACGCATACATACATCTCTGACAACCAATTAAAGATTGTTGGAATGAATTAGGAGTCTTTATTATCTTAGATGGATGGAAAGACTCTGAAAGCAGATTCTCATCAACATTATTGCAGTATGCCCTAAAAGGCCAATGTTTTTGAAGGTTATTGATTGTGAGGGGGAAGTAAAAGATGCCCAATTCATTGCAAATATTCTCGTTGAGGTTATTACCTCGGTTGGCCCATAGAACGTTGTCAAGTCATCATGAACAATGCCAAAAAGTGCAAGGCAACAAGGTTGATAGTAGAGGGTAGGTATGAGCACATATTTTAGACACCATGTGCAATACACTCCCTGAATCTAATGCTGCAGAAGATTGGGAAAATTACATGGATTGAGCAAATCTACATGGAGGCAAACGAGATTCAGATGTTTGTCACCAACCATCACATGTCTCAAGCCGTATTTAGAAGATTTTCAAAGTTGGACTTGTTGAAGGTAAATGAACAACTCATGAGCCATATTTAAGTTTTTAAATTTAATATTTGATTTTAAATCAATTTCAATTTGTGTTGTTGAATTGTTTCCATTTTTTTAATAGGTTCTTTAAGACTAGGTTTTCCACTCACACACTCATCTTGAGATGACTTGTGAAGGTGAGGCGTGCTTTGGGTAACATGGTGATTGATAATGTTTGTACTGTCTGAGGAAAGCTAACACAAAGAGAGCATTAAGAATAAAAATCATGGATCCTGATGACAATTGGTGGGGAAAAATTGAGTATTTGTTGAATTTCACGGAGCCTATTCTAAGTATGATACTGATTTGTAGACAAAGATAATGCTTGCATTGGAGAAATATATGATGGCATTGACTCCATGCTTGAAAAAATCAAAGAAATCATACAAGCCAAAGAGCAGGACCCTGAGGAAACTTTTACAATGAAGTTAAAAATGTGATCGTGAAAAGGTGGAACAAAATGACCACCCCATTGCATCTCCTCGCTTATGCTTTAAATCCCAAATATTATAGCAGTGATATAGTTGGGATAGCTGGTAGGCAGCGACCATATGATGACCAAGAGGTTGCAAATGGGACGAGGGCAACATTCAGGAGGTTGTTTCCTGATCCAGCTACATCTAGTGCAGTCCCAGGAGATGTCGATGTTTGTAAATGGACAAGGTAGCATGGGAGAGATAGAGGCTATTTGTGACAAACCCACCATGGATCCAATCACGTGGTGGACTTGTCATGGCCATGTTGCCAAGTTCCTATGACGATTCAAGTAATCAAATTGCTCTCACATGTATATACTTATAAAGTTTGTAACTTGTTATTTGATATTTTAATTACCAATTAAGAATTAAAATTCAAAATGATATCATTCTTTTTTATAGTAATAATATTAATACTTTGTTTTGTGTGACGGTGGCTAGAATTCTTACGTAGAGCACAACCGGAGTACTTATGGCTTCATCCACTCGGTCAAACGCACCATGTTGGCATCGAAGATGGTGAAGATCTAGTATACATTCATTCCAACTTGCGCCTCTTAATCATAGGACACAAGAGTATACTAGTGGTCCTAACAAGCTTTGGGACCCACCAACCCGAAAACACGGACTTTGAAGCTTTTGCTTGCTTGTTTGTCAATGTTTCACTTATTAGCGTTGATGAAGAACTTCAGGAACCCTTCACAAGGGCTCGAAAGTGGAGCTAGTGGGAGTGCGATTGAAGTGGCATCCATAAGGAGGATTTTGATGATATGCTCGAGAAGTTGAGAACTTGAATGTATTATGTTACTAACTATTATGTTTTGAACATTGTGAATCAATACAAACTCAAGTTTCAGTTCTCAAAGTATTAAACCACCAACATGAACACCATCATCCTTTCATTGAGACTCATGTCTGAAACTATTCCAGTTGATTCGCCTTTTGATGCGAGACCTCGGGGCCATCAAAGAGAGAGCAAAAGGGCCATTAGAAAAAGCATTTAACATTGAGAAGAGAGAAATTGCAAATAAAGTGGTGGCTCGGTGTATATTTGCATGTGGGCTACCATTCAATGTCTTGAGGTCACCTTATTGGTAGCGAGATGGTGAGATGCATTAACGAGGCACCATAGGGGTATACATGCCACAACTATAATAAGGTTTGCACTTCTCTTTTGGCAAAAGAAATGCAACGCATACATACATCTCTGACCAATTAAAGATTGTTGGAATGAATTAGAGTCTTTATTATCTTAGATGGATGGAAAGACTCTGAAAGCAGATTTCTCATCAACATTATTGCGGTATGCCCTAAAAGGCCAATGTTTTTGAAGGTTATTGATTGTGAGGGGGAAGTAAAAGATGCCCAATTCATTGCAAATATTCTCGTTGAGGTTATTACCTCGGTTGGCCCATAGAACGTTGTCCAAGTCATCATGAACAATGCGAAAAGTGCAAGGCTGACAAGGTTGATAGTAGAGGGTAGGTATGAGCACATATTTTAGACACCATGTGCAATAGACTCCTGAATCTAATCTTTGCGAGAAGATTGGGAAAATTCCATGGATTGAGCAAATCTACAGAGGCAAACGAGATTAAGATGTTTGTTTGCACCAACCATCACATGTCTCAAGCCGTATTCGTAAGAAGATTTTCAAAGTTGGACTTGTTGAAGGTAAATGAACAACTCATGAGCCATAACTTATAAGTTTTACAATTACTTTTTAAGTTTTTAAATTTAATATTTGATTTTAAATCAATTTCAATTTGTGTTGTTATTGAATTGTTTCCATTTTTTTAATAGGTTGCTAAGACTAGGTTTTCCACTCACACACTCATCTTGAGATGACTTGTGAAGGTGAGACGTGCTTTGGGTAACATGGTGATTGATAATGTTCAGATCTTGTCATCTGAGGCAAGCTAACACAAAGAGAGCATTAAGAATAAAATCATGGATCCTTGATGACAATTGGTGGGGAAAAATTGAGTATTTGTTGAATTTCACGGAGCCTATACTAAGTATGATACAATTTGTAGACAAAGATAATGCTTGCATTGGAGATATATATGATGGCATTGACTCCATGTTTGAAAAAATCAAAGAAATCATACAAACCAAAGAAGCGGGACCCTAAGGAAACCTTTTTGATGAAGTTAAAAATGTGATTGTGAAAAGGTGGAACAAAATGACCACACCATTGCATCTCTCGCTTATGCTTTAAATCCCAAATATTATAGTAGTGATATAGTTGGGATAGCTAGTAGCGGCGACCATATGATGACCAAGAGGTTGCAGAAATGGTACGAGGGCAACATTTAGGAGGTTGTTTCTGATCCACCTACATCTAGTGCGAGTCCACTGGAGATGTCGATGTTTGTAAATGAACAAGGTAGCATGGGAGAGATAGAGGCTATTTGTGACAAACCCACCATGGATCCAATCACGTGGTGGACTTATGCATGGCCATGTTGCCAAGTTCCTATGACGATTCAACAAATCAAATTGCTCTCACATGTATATCTTATAAAGTTTGTAACTTGTTATTTGATATTTTAATTACCAATTAAGAATTAAAATTCAAAATGATATCATTCTTTTTTATAGTAATAATATTAATACTTTGTTTTTGTGATGGTGGCTTTGCAATTCTTACGTAGAGCACAACTGGAGTACTTATGGCTTCATCCACTCGTCAAACGCACCATGTTGGCATCGAAGATGGTGAAGATCTAGTATACATTCATTCCAACTTGCGCCTCTTAATGCATAGGACACAAGAGTATACTAGTGGTCCTAACAAGCTTTGGGACCACCTGACACAAAACACGGACTTTCAAGCTTTTACTTTGCTTGTTTGTCAATGTTTCACTTATTAGCGTTGATGAAGAACTCCCAGGAACCCTTCACGAGGGCTCGAAAGTGGAGCTAGTGGGAGTGCGATTTGCAAGTGGCATCCATAAGGAGGATTTTGATGATATGCTCGAGAAGTTGAGAACTTGAATGTATTATGTTACTAACTATTATGTTTTGAACATTGTGAATCAATACAAACTCAAGTTTCGAGTTCTCAAAGTATTAAACCACCAACATGAACACCATCATCCTTTCATTGAGACTCATGCCGAAACTATTCCAGTTGATTCGCCTTTTGATGCGAGACCTCGGGGCCATCATCGCAAGAGAGCAAAAGGGCCATTAGAAAAAGCATTTAACATTGAGAAGAGAGAAATTGCAAATAAAGTGGTGGCTCGGTGTATATTTGCATGTGGGCTACCATTGATGTCTTGAGGTCACCTTATTGGTAGCAGATGGTGAGATGCATTAACGAGGCACCATAGGGGTATACATGCCACAACTATAATAAGGTTTGCACTTCTCTTTTGGCAAAAGAAGTACAACACATACAAACATCTTTACAACCGATTAAAGATTGTTGGAATGAATTAGGAGTCTTTATTATCTTAGATGGATGGAAAGACTCTAGAAACAGATTTCTCATCAACATTATTGCAGTATGCCCTAAAAGGCCAATGTTTTTGAAGGTTATTGATTGTGAGGGGGAAGTAAAAGATGCCCAATTCATTGCAAATATTCTCGTTGAGGTTATTACCTCGGTTGGCCCATAGAGCGTTGTCAAGTCATCATGAACAATGCCAAAAAGTGCAAGGCAACAAGGTTGATAGTAGAGGGTAGGTATGAGCACATATTTTAGACACCATGTGCAATAGACTCCTGAATCTAATGCTGCAGAAGATTGGGAAAATTCCATGGATTGAGCAAATCTACACAGAGGAAAACGAGATTAAGATGTTTGTTACCAACCATCACATGTCTCGAAAGCCGTATTGAGAAGATTTTCAAAGTTGGACTTGTTGAAGGTAAATGAACAACTCATGAGCCATATTTAAGTTTTTAAATTTAATATTTGATTTTAAATCAATTTCAATTTGTGTTGTTGAATTGTTTCCATTTTTTTAATAGGTTCTTTAAGACTAGGTTTTCCACTCACACACTCATCTTGAGATGACTTGTGAAGGTGAGCGTGCTTTGGGTAACATGGTGATTGATAATGTTTGGACCGTCGGAAGCAAGCTAACACAAAGAGAGCCCTAAGAATAAAATCATGGATCCTTGATGATAATTGGTGGGGAAAAGTTGAGTATTTGTTGAGTTTCATGGAGCCTATACTAAGTATGATACGATTTGTAGACAAAGATAATGCTTGCATTGGAGATATATATGATGGCATTGACTCCATGTTTGAAAAAATCAAAGAAATCATACAAACCAAAAGCGAGGACCTAAGGAAACCTTTTACAATGAAGTTAAAAATGTGATTGTGAAAAGGTGGAACAAAATGACCACACCATTGCATCTCCTCGCTTATGCTTTAAATCCCAAATATTATAGTAGTGATATAGTTGGGATAGCTAGTAGGCAGCGACCATATGATGACCACGAGGTTGCAGAAATGGTGACGAGGGCAACATTTAGGAGGTTGTTTCGATCGGCTACATCTAGTGCAGTCCACGGAGATGTCGATGTTTGTAAATGGACAAGGTAGCATGGGAGAGATAGAGGCTATTTGTGACAAACCCACCATGGATCCAATCACGTGGTGGACTTGTCATGGCCATGATGCCAAGTTCTATGACCGATTGATCAATTGCTCTCACATGTATATACTTATAAAGTTTGTAACTTGTTATTTGATATTTTAATTACCAATTAAGAATTAAAATTCAAAATGATATCATTCTTTTTTATAGTAATAATATTAATACTTTGTTTTTGTGATGGTGGCTAGTAATTCTTACGCAGAAAGCACAATTTGGAGTACTTATGGCTTCATCCACTCACCAAACGCACCATGTTGGCATCGAAGATGGTGAAGATCTAGTATACATTCATTCCAACTTGCGCCTCTTAATGCATAGGACAAGAGTATACTAGTGGTCCTAACAAGCTTTGGGACCACCGAACTGAAAACACGGACTTTGAAGCTTTACTTGCTTGTTTGTCCAATGTTTCACTTATTAGCGTTGATGAAGAACTTCTAGGAACCCTTCACAAGGGCTCGAAAGTGGAGCTAGTGGGAGTGCGAGTGGCATCATGAAGAAGTGGCATCCATAAGGAGGATTTTGATGATATGCTCGAGAAGTTGAGAACTTGAATGTATTATGTTACTAACTATTATGTTTGAACATTGTGAATCAATACAAACTCAAGTTTCGATTCTCAAAGTATTAAACCACCAACATGAACACCATCATCCTTTCAGTTGAGACTCATGTCTATGAAACTATTCCAGTTGATTCGCCTTTTGATGCGAGAGACCTCGGGGCCATAAATTTCAGAAGAGCAAAAGGGCCATTAGAAAAAGCATTTAACATTGAGAAGAGAGAAATTGCAAATAAAGTGGTGGCTCGGTGTATATTTGCATGTGGGCTACCATTGATGTCTTGAGGTCACCTTATTGGTAGCGAGATGGTGAGATGCGTTAACGAGGCACCATAGGGGTATACATGCCACAACTATAATAAGGTTTGCACTTCTCTTTTGGCAAAAAGAAATGCAACGCATACATACATCTCTGACAATTAAAGATTGTTGGAATGAATTAGAGTCTTTATTATCTTAGATGGATGGAAAGACTCTGAAACAGATTTCTCATCAACATTATTGCTAGTATGCCCTAAAAGGCCAATGTTTTGAAGGTTATTGATTGTGAGGGGAAGTAAAAGATGCCCAATTCATTGCAAATATTCTCGTTGAGGTTATTACCTCGGTTGGCCCATAGAGCGTTGTCAGTCATCATGAACAATGCGTAAAAGTGCAAGGCAACAAGGTTGATAGTAGAGGGTAGGTATGAGCACATATTTTAGACACCATGTGCAATAGAAACGAATCTAATGCTTTTAGAAGATTGGGAAAATTCCATGGATTGAGCAAATCTACACAGAGGCAAACGAGATTAAGATGTTTGTTACCAACCATCACATGTCTCAAGCCGTATTCGAGAAGATTTTCAAAGTTGGACTTGTTGAAGGTAAATGAACAACTCATGAGCCATATTTAAGTTTTTAAATTTAATATTTGATTTTAAATCAATTTCAATTTGTGTTGTTGAATTGTTTCCATTTTTTTAATAGTTTTTAAGACTAGGTTTTCCACTCACACACTCATCTTGAGATGACTTGTGAAGGTGAGACGTGCTTTGGGTAACATGGTGATTGATAATGTTTTGTATGTCGGAGGCAAGCTAACACAAAGAGAGCATTAAGAATAAAATCATGGATCCTTGATAATGATTGGTGGGGAAAAATTGAGTATTTGTTGAATTTCACTGAGCCTATACTAAGTATGATACAATTTGTAGACAAAGATAATGCTTGCATTGGAGATATATATGATGGCATTGACTCCATGTTTGAAAAAATCAAAGAAATCATACAAACCAAAGAAGCAGGACCCAAGGAAACCTTTTACTGATGAAGTTAAAAATGTGATTGTGAAAAGGTGGAACAAAATGACCACACCATTGCATCTCTCGCTTATGCTTTAAATCCCAAATATTATAGTAGTGATATAGTTGGGATAGCTAGTAAGTAGCAAATTGGCGACCATATGATGACCAAGAGGTTGCAGAATGGTACGAGGGCAACATTTGGAGGTTGTTTCTGATCCAACTACATCTAGTGCAGTCCAAACGGAGATGTCGATGTTTGTAAATGAACAAGGTAGCATGGGAGAGATAGAGGCTATTTGTGACAAACCCACCATGGATCCGATCACGTGGTGGACTTGTCATGGCCATGTTGCCAAGTTCCTATGACCGATTCTGAAAGGTAATCAAATTGCTCTCACATGTATATCTATAAAGTTTGTAACTTGTTATTTGATATTTTAATTACCAATTAAGAATTAAAATTCAAAATGATATCATTCTTTTTTATAGTAATAATATTAATACTTTGTTTTTGTGACGGTGGCTAGCAATTCTTACGTAGAGCACAACTGTTGAGTACTTATGGCTTCATCCACTCGATCAAACGCACCATGTTGGCATCGAAGATGGTGAAGATCTAGTATACATTCATTCCGACTTGCGCCTCTTAACGCATAGGACACAAGAGTATACTAGTGGTCCTAACAAGCTTTGGGACCACCAACCTGAAAACACGGACTTTGAAGCTTTTGCTGCTTGTTTGTCCAATGTTTCACTTATTAGCGTTGATGAAGAACTTCTAGGGAACCCTTCACAAGGGCTCGAAAGTGGAGCTAGTGGGAGTGCAGTTGCAAGTGGCATCCATAAGGAGGATTTTGATGATATGCTCGAGAAGTTGAGAACTTGAATGTATTATGTTATTAACTATTATGTTTTGAACATTGTGAATCAATACAAACTCAAGTTTCAGTTCTCAAAGTATTGGAAATTTCAAATTTGTTTTCATGTTCTATGAATGATTTAAAGTTATATGAGTATTAAATTCCAATAAGTATGCAAATGCTTCTTTAAATATATATATATATATATATATATATATATATATATATATATTTAAAACGTACCCAAAAGCGTCTGTACTTGAGGTTTTAAAAATTTACTGTTTTAGCGTATTGAACCTGTGCGGATACCCTTAAGTGCCGAAACAGTCTAGGTCACAAGATTCGGTGAATGTTTTGCATTAAGTTTGAAATTCACTGAACATGTAGTATACCAAGTTTTCATGTGTTCACCAAAAAATAGATGGGAAAAAACCAAAGGGAAAAAAACTGCAAAAATCGTATGAAAAAGACATAGGAAAAGCCCTTCTGTTTTGGACGTGAAGAAAGGTGGTGGGTGTGAATAGTAGAGTTGAGCTGAGTGGAGGATTGAACTAACTGAATGTGAGGACTGTTGCGCAGGAGGGGAGTCAAAGGAGTTGATAGGAACAGGGGTCTCATGACCTTTTGATGTTTTCATTTTTAATATTTTTTAATTTGATCCTTCTTTATTTACCATTTAGGGTTGTTGGTTATGCTTTTTTGAAGTTTAAGTTTTCTATTTTGTTATTGTTTTTAAATTTTAATTCAGTGATATTTAAATTTTTGTGCTAATGCTTTTTTAAAATTTTAATGGCTTTTCGTTTGTTTGTGTATTCTTATTGATTTATATTTATGTTTCATTATATTTAATGTTTTCAATTTTTTATTTTATCGTTTGTTTTTAAACATTTTATAGTTTTTGTAGTTCATTAAAATTTTAATTATTTATATATTTTATTGTTTAATATTGTAATTATAAAATATAATTTATATTTATAAAATTACTTTTATTTATTTAGTTTATATATAATTTTAAATGATTAATTTTTATAAATTTTCGAACATAATGGCAATATTTTTTCTCGAACGCTATCTATTGGCAAATTTATACCAAATTATATCCTTGTTGAACTTGAACCTTGTGACTTAGGTTAGTGATGATTATCAGCCTGCTTACCCAGAAATCATTGATATTTCTTCTAATCACATCAAATGATAATGGTAAAGAGCCTGATCTCTCCTCCTTGAGCTATGCTTACTGATTATTTATATTTTAACGTGTAAAATGTCAAGAACGCTTCAAGATTGATGGTTGAAATTTCACAGTGGCATTCAATGAAGAAATACAGGACAGATATTTGGGGTGACTGTAATTAAGCGGATGATTGATGTGTTCTTCAATATGGTATAGGAGTTGTTAGGTAACCTGGATCTGCTACGTTATGTCGGAAGGGGACTATAATGTCATAACTAATGGTAATATAATAAAATATGAAAAAATAAATAAATAATGGAAATTATGTTATTTAATAACCTTTCATTACTGTCGACTTCAAACACGTTGAAAAATTAGAATATCACATACGTTGAGGTCTTCTGTTGAAGTGCTGACATAGTGGCAAAGAGGCAGGAAATTCTCTTTAAGATTGAGTTGAAAGCAGTTAAGCGCAGATCTCTGCACATGAAAACCTTTCCATGGTGCCATAGAGAGAGAAAGAAGTCTGTCACTATGAAGGATAAAAACATTTGTGAGACTTAGCAGAGTATTTTATTGTCTATGCATTTTTGTCATAGCAATGCTTAGATAGGTAACTGGGATGTGCCAGCCCTAAAGAAGTGAGGTTGGGTACACTGAGGTGAACCTTACAAAGTTTGTTGAGATGCTTAAGTACGTAGTCATCAACACCAATCTGCATTGTAATCATGCACTTTCAACTGGACATGTACTACACAAAGCAAATATCGTCCAAGTCTAAATTTTGTACACTTATGGGAATAGCAGCAACACAAACTAGTTGGCAATCATTTCCTTTATTTTGTGTTTGTTGTAATCTTATGGATCATCTTTAGGACTGTAATATTACAAATAGGAGTGATGTCCATAAGTTGTATTCTAGATGCTTCTGTAGTGTTATTATACTGTTTCTTTGGATAGCTGTACTTACTTTCCTGGAGTTTTTTTGCAGTTGAAGGCCAAACATTCTCATCTGTCCATTAATCAATATTTTGTGGATGTTTCAACCATCGTATGATAAGTTGTAACATAAGTTGGTGGCAAACTTTCATGCCTCTTACATCTTTTTCTACATATTAATCTCTTTTTTGACTGGTCACATATAAAGTTGGGAAGGACTTGTTTTGCCACTATTTGACTGTTTGGCATGTTCTTGTTAATTTTTAATCATATGACTTATATTCCTAAATGCTATTATGACGGTTTTATCTAAAGTTTGTAGATGCGCTCTATTTTTAAATGCTCTCTTTTCCTGAAATCATTTATATATTTGTGTTCACTGGTTTAACATTTTCTGCTGATCTAATCATACTTTAATTGGAATATTTCATTGTATTTTTCTTCTGATAGACCTTAAGTAATGTCACCCCACACCGGCTGAAGAAAAGTAAGTGGATGAAGAAGTTGAATGCAGCACTCATAGATTGGCTAGGGTTGCAAGTGACCAAGGAAGATATGGAGTCAACAATTCAATTAATGGAACCATATGACATGATAAGTCCTGGGTTGGAGGTTGACAGCCCTCCTTTCACTGTAAGGACAATTATATTTCCAATTTTACCTATATCATTTTTTGCATCTAGTAACTCTTTAAAAGCTTAATAGCTTTTGGTTATTTTTGTAGCTTTAGCTTTTTCTTTTGTGTTAGTCCGATATTGGAGGAATTTCTCTGTAATGATTTTTGTTGAGGTTATTTAAGAATTAATCCAAAGAATTTGGAAGCATAAGTTTTCAAGGGATATTCAAAATTCTTGTCAATTTTTGTAACATGATTTAAGAACATGCAACAATGATTTTTGCTGGGGTTATTTAATAATTAATCCAAAGAATTTGGAAGCATAAGTTTTCAAGCGATATTGAAAATTCTTGTCAATTTTAGTAACATGATTTAAGAACATGCAAGATCATGTACTGAGTGTAGTGGCATGTTTTCAGGGATCTACTTCTAGTCGTTTGAGTAGGAGATGGAATCACAGTGAATTCTATTTCTAAAGTGGTTTCAGGGGAAGATGAAAGTGGCTGCAGTATGCTTAAATAGAATTGGTGGTTGGTAGCTTTAGTGTGTATAACAATATTCTTTCTGATTTATCATGCAGTCAATTGCTGCATGTAGCTTTGTATTTGTCACAGATTATGCAGTTAATTACCATATGAATCAAAGATACACAGATCGCATTTCTCAAGGCTTACAACTAGACATGTCGATGAACATGAATTAGAAATCTTTGGAATGAACTCATCCATTGCGACATGAAATGGGATCCCAGCAGCATAGAAAAATTTCTTGATAGCATCATCTGCCTCTTCCCTTGCCTTTGAATCAAACATGTCTACAACTGGATTGGGGCTGCCCCCATGGCCTTTCTCTTCCCTTTGCTTTCCACTTCTGTCATTCCAAAACTAGAACTAGCCAAAGTATTCTTGCCAGTCCTATGAGAGCTCAAAGGAGTGTTAGCCTCATTGCTAGTACCACGAACTTCTGGAACATTGTCCGTGGTATTTCCATTGAAAATTCTCACCATCTCTGCTCTCTGCTCTAGTGAAAGGGCCTTACAAAGACCAACCCCCTTCCTGTAAGGTGCAACAAGTGTGCATTGGTCTTGGTGATGCTGCCATGCCAAGTTAGTGCACATATGTTGCACTTCCATAGTTTACCCCCCTCCAAACTTGGGGTTTTCAAGTATCTCAATAAATTGTTGCAATGGCTTTTTCTCAAACGGTCCAATGGCAAATCTGGGCAACATTTGAGAGGGGCAATTGATAGCATTACTAGCTGCTGTTGGCACTACATTTTGTTTCTCTTCTTCACTTCCCCCAATTATGTCATCACCAACACTTCCACCTATCTCAAGTTCAACCCTCTCCTCCTTTGATTCATAACCATACTCGAAGAAGAACTCATGGTGATGATTGTTGGGGCTGCAATGAATTAAAAAAAACAACCATAACTATATGTAATGAATTAATTAAAAAAATAACTATAAGTATAGGCAATGATTATAATTTAATTTATAAACAAGAAAAACAACCATAAGTTATAACTATATGTATTATTCAATGAATAATAATAAAAAGGTACAAGTTATAACTATACGCAATGATTAAGAAAGAGTAAAGCATTCTTAACTATATGCGTTGTACAATGAATAGTTTTTTTAAAGAACAACCATACGTTATAATTACATGCAAATTGCAATCACATTGTCATAATGATTTAAAAATCCATAGGCTATTAGGCCCATAACTATATGCAAAAATATTAAAAAACAAAAACGTAAAAACTAAAACATCTAACATTGTAGGAGTATTAAGTTTTTCATTTTTGTATCTACATTCATGTGTATCTATTATCATTTTTTGTATTCGAAATTCCTAATATTATTGTTTCTAGGAATGTGTATCATACTATCATGGAAAAGTTAAACCTAACCAAACCTATTCAGTGAATCATTGAATCAACAATCAAGAGCTTTATGTTTTACTTTTAACTTTTAAAATGTAATTAAAAAAACCTAACCAGTTACAACCAAACCCTATGCAATATGCATTTTGTAAAATCCTACAAACTATAAACATGATTACATTGTGAATGTAGATACAAAAACTTAAAAACAACCCCTAAAAATGCAAATAGAATCTAAATTTTAAAACTAGAGACTATTATCAAGCATTGTAAGCAAATAAAATTATAAATACCTCTTGCTTGCACTTCTCTTGCTCTTTTCCTTCTTCCTCTTGCTCTTTCTTCTTCTCTTTTCTCACTTTGCTCAAGTGTGAATATTGAATGTGATATGGAATGAACCCATAAAGTCATTTTATAACATAGAATGTCACTTTTAGGGTTAGGGTTAGGTTAGTCTGTTTGTTTTATGCTATTATTACTTTCCAATTAAAAAAATAAGTGAGAAGAGCTATAAAACTGTTTTTTTAAAATAAAAGTTTGAAATAGACGTGGGGATGTTGGGGACGGTCGAGGACATTCAGCCGTCCTCCACACGTCCCCAATGTCCCTGGATGTTTCCCCTTTTTTAATCCTGAAATGTGGGGGATGTTTTTCCCTTGTCTTGCCATCCCTAGGACGCTCGGGGACGTCCTAGACACCCGGCTTTTGGGGGCATCCCTAAAAACAACCAAGTTACACAAACATGCATCATGCAAATCAATAAAATGAAATTGAGTGACACTCAATTGTCAAGCCGCTTGACCCATAACATAATAGAATTTCAGTCACAAAGCTACGACGTTCCACACTTACGAACTCCAATGAGTCACTCGTGTGAATGACTTGAGGCACTCATATGCCCGTTACAAATTATTTGTAACTCTCAATCACCGACCAACATACTCTGCATGAGTCTCCCATGCAACATCACTAGCCTCTCGCAAGTATGACTAATTTGTATGCAGAATGCGTGTTTCTCACTTCTTTCTCACGGATTACTTGCGAGTTCAGTCGAGTGATTTGTTGTACAACACCGAAACTCTTAATATTGAAAATGCATCAAGCTTCTTAGATCATTAATATCGATTTATCCATTCATATATCTGAGCCATGTTTAGAGAAAACATATTCAAAAAAGAAAAAAAGTATGCGAAACACTCAGCCCAAGCCTTGTTCGCAACTCTTAAGTTCCTCTTACAGTTCAAACGGTTGAGTCACCAAAGGAAACAAATGAACCTTCAATAGTCAAACTAACTCATATAAACATTTAACAACATGATCTCATGCATGATGCAACTCCAATACAACTTAGCCACAATTAAAGAAATACCAATCAAGTAAAGTGATCCATACACTATGAACGAAATAGTTAAACATCGACATGATTTAATTTTTAAAGCTTCAAAAAGCAACAGTCAACAATGGGATCGAGATACATTTGGAATGGAGACTCACAAAAGATTTTAAAAGCTCACAACAGACAAGTCTATGACCACACCCAAGTCAATAAGGCTAAAACAACAAATAGCTCTTCTCTATGCCCAGGTCCTTAAAACAGATCATCAACAATATTTATAACTAACATAAAAGATCAGAACTAGTTCATTTAATAATTGGTTGCGACCATATGAAATAATCCCAGATGATTAAATAGATCACAACTGAGATCTTAATAACCAAAAAGGTAACCCAAATCACATATTAGATTCCTATCAAGAAACAGTTCAAGCAACCTTTCTACGAGTTATTGAAGTCTCGAATGAGACAAGAACTAATAAGTTGTCAGCAAGAATGGTAATGTCCTCATGAATGTTCTTTTCGCAATATTGATATAAAAAAACCAACAACGAATTTGATCAAGAGAGGAAGAGATATGTCGAACGAAATACTCTTCAAACATTTCAAACCCTAATGGTAGTGTAAAAACTAGGTAGCCGGTACGTACCTTGCAGGGCATGGGTACAGGTATGGCACGTACTTGGTACGTGGTATGGGTACCGACGCTGGGTACGGCCATGGTACATCCAGCAGTACCGGATGCGTTTGGGTACTTCCTGAGAAGTACCCAGACTCAGGAAGTACCCAGACGTACCCGGGTACTGCTGGACATACCCAGCCATACCCACAGCATACCCACCAGTAAAAACAACAATTTTTTAATTTTTTAAATTTTTTAAATTTTTTTATTACTTTTTTGTAGGAAAAAAAAACAATTTTTGGGGGCAATAAAGGTCAATAGATGGGATTACGTAAATGATTCAACTCTGGTAAAACTTCACAGAAGTACCTAAAACAATGGCTGAAACTGCAACAGTTGAGATGTGTTTGGGTAATGTAGGATCAAAAAACACAGTGGCAGCATCTCCACTAGCAAGTAAGACTAATGCAGGAATAATAAGAGAAACCCTAAAGGAATCTGAACTTCCAGATTTGAAGGGAGCTGATAATAGCCAGAATTCCAGTCCAGTTATGTGATTTGATATTATTTATGTTAATAATTGGACATTGTAACATTTGGAGTTTGAACAATGTACTTGTTCGAAGTTCAATCAATGAATATCATGACAAAATGCATTGAATTATTACTACGTTATTTGGCTATTTCACTTAATTAATAATTTCTTTACTCTATTCATGTATAAGGCTGGATTTTTGCTTATTTGGCTATATTTTTAATATTCTATATGTATATTGTACTGCTGTACCCAAGTGCCGTACCGGGCCCCAAAAAAATTGCCGTTTCAGCGTACCGGATCCCGTGCCCGTGCCGTACCCCGCACCGGCTACCTAGTGTAAAAACAAACAGCCAAGAGCAACAATAAAAACCCATAGAACTGTGACATCAGTACGACCTATCATAGCTGAAGATTTGTTTGCCAATGATAGTTATTATCTTTAAAGCACTCATGGCCAGTGAACACAATAGACATTCTCGGTTTGTGGCTTTTTCCTGTACACCCAAAACTGTTAAATATTGTTTAAAAACTATAATACTGTTCCCTTATTAAGTTATTTCCAAATTACCACAGAGAGCAACAAGAACAATCATTGTTCATTTTCAATAATGATCAACAAAAGAGTAGTTTTATCAATACTCACATGGTCTATCCAATATGTGCAAGTTTATTTGTTGCAAAACCCTTTTCCAGCTGTTTTCTATTTTCCTCCTCCTTCATTCTTTTCCTTAGCTTTTAAAGCTTCCATCCAATTATGTACCATCCAATACATGGTTTGAACTGATCCTTTTTACATGCAACAACATGCAATGCCTCTACAAGACCTCTCACCAATTTTCGTGGAATGAAAATAGAATGAAAAAAAAAAAAAACCACGTACTTCATCCAAGCTCATGGCATGTAAGGCCTGATTCCTCCATGCAAAATGAATTTTAAATCCAAATTGATCAAGGCTTTGCCTCTTCCATGATAGCCATTCACAAACATGATTTTGATAGCAAACCAAAAATGAACATAATTTTTCATCATTTGGGTTTTTATATTGACTACGGTTCAAATGGTTTCCAAAGGCTTTGTTCGACCTTATCTTTTCGAGATTAAGGCATGTCAGGTCCTACAAGATAAAATGGATAATATGAGAAACAATAATGAAAGCAATGCATACGCCTTGTCACCATTCCTGCCAAGTTGCTATGGCTCCAAATGACCTAGTTAAAATTTAATCTAAATATATATCACTTAGCTCACAACAACTTATGTCTAAATTTAAACCAAAATTTGCTCCCCTAAGGCATTGTGCCTTATTTGACAACGTTAGCAGCTTGACCAAGTAGTCAAACAAGGGATAGTCACGAGTTAATAGGACCACAACACCCGTTTAAGGTAAGGCAGCTAGTCCCGATCAAGGATCCATGTAACATTTCACTTAAAATGCGATCATTGTAATCAAAGTGACAACCTCACTAACAGAGTGAGACATTCTCAAAAAGAGAGGTCCAAACACATAACGATCAAAACAAACAAATCAACTTAATGGTTAATGCGAAAGTTGCAGAGTATCCACATTAATAGTTAGTCGATTATTAAACAGGAATTTGCATATCAGTGCCAACTTCAAATGCGAAGTACAAAGTGCAACTTATCAAGTCAAAAGGACAACTCAACCAATGACAATGAAGAAGCAATAAGATAATAACATGCTATCAATTTGAAATATGAAGATAATCAAAGTAATAAAAGAATCCACAACCAAACCCAACATGGACATCTGAAAAGGTTACCAAATGTGTAAAGAGGCAACACTGTGGAGTGCTCCCACATAAACTGGTGAGTCTACTTAGCATCACCACCCCTTACCATGATCCATACTTTGTCATTTACTTGCACACACGCACAATTGAAAATACATCAATATGATCTACTAGTGGGGTAAAATGTAATCAATAATAAATGCCAAAACTGAATTGATAAAACTGTCAAGTCTTGATAATGATCTCATCATAAATATGATGGCATTACTTTCAAAACATAATAAAGGTATCACATCATGAATCAACATATATGTCAAAATGCCAATATTGAAATATCAATATAAATCAATAAGTGTACCAATGCTAACCACAAGAAGGACATGAATCAATAACAATGTTGCCAATGCCTCCAACAACAAAGACAAAAACATGTATCATTGTCAAACTAACAATGATCATAATGAGCAAAAAAGGGGTTATGACAGAATTTCAGTTGCTCTTAGCCATATTACTACTGGATTATAAATTGGTACTGTTAAAATGTGAGTTATTCTTGGCATTTTGTGGTTTTAGGTACAATGTGTGCATTGTTAAATGGTCAAAGAGATATGTTAAACCTCATATAGGAAGGGAGTTTGAGACAATTGTTTGTATTTAGTTGACATACATTAGAAACTCTTTTGGAAGCTGTCAAACTTATCATACTTTCTATTTATTATTTACTGAAGGAGAAAAGCATGAATGAAAACTATGGTGTAAACAATCATAGGCCTTTTATATTTTTATTTCTGGGACTAAGTGTTCAAAAGGAAAATTACTTCCCTCTAGTCATGGAAATGACTATTGAAGTTGCAAAGGTGGTAACTCCATTAAGAGGGAAAGTAATTTTGAGCTACATGACATAAACTAAACATTAAGGAATTTTTTTGTCGAATGTTGTTATTGATCACACCATCACCTCTTAGTATTCTCTGAAATAAAGTTTAGGGAGGCCAAATGATATGCCTTCGGAGGCATGTATGGTGTATGATTTAGATATCCTGCAAGAATTGTTAAAAAGGAGCTTCCGTTTAAATTGAAGAACCTTGTTAGTAATTTTATTGTCATATGTTCTTTATATCAAATTCATCATACAGTTTAATCTCTAAAATGAAGTGAAAATAGTTACATTTGGGCCCCTCCAAAATGAAGAACATGTGAAGCATCAAAATATCGGACGGGAAAATTTGATTGTTCTTTATGGCTGTAACATTCCTTCATCTTCGTATTATGATTTCATATAATGGATGGTAATTAGATTATACCTACTTTGCCATTTCAATTGGAGAAGTGACGCTTGCCCTTTTGTTGTTACTGAAGTGCTTTCCTCTTTCTTATGCCAACTACTGTATATTTAGAATTTGGAGAAAGTGTTTATAGGTATTTGAACAAACAAAGATCCTTACACAGGAAGTGATTTTATTACTGACAATACTGGCTTGATTGAATTAATTTATTTTTGTTCTAGTAAATGTTTGTGTCAAATACTAATGACCACCTAGAAATATATTACATACGTACATGTATATGCATGTGTGTGTACTATATATGCTATATAGCATGTACACACACATTGATACTACACATACAGACACACATCAATGGTGGGATGTATGTATATATGAATGTGTGTGTCCATGTACGTATGCATGCTTTTTTAGTTGAGTGTATTGATAAACGTTAGTTCTTTTGCAATGTGATCTAATCATTAGATGACAAAAACATGAAAATAAAGAGGTGCATGCCTACTTTTGGGTTGTTTATGATATCATAACACTTTCTCTTTTGTATGCGTTTTTGTTTGGCAGTTCAATCACTTATTTGATACTTTGATCCTTGTAAGTTTGTTGAATTCATCAACTGCCATTAAACTAGAAATATTTCTTCGGGAGATACAGACAATGACCTCCTTTTTGACTTTTTTATGACATGTTTTCATAGTTTTGAGAGTTGACGCATTCTGATAAGAGGAATAGAGAGGGCTACTACATGCATTACCTTATTTTTACTTATGGTTTAACTTATGTGAAGTGGACAAGAGAATTCAAGCTTCCACATGCTGTTTGGGCTGCTGGTCGAGGATTAGTGGCTCTTCTTCTTCCTAACTTTCATTCAGTAGACCTAA
Source organism: Taxus wallichiana var. yunnanensis (assembly GCA_018340775.1). Classification (NCBI taxonomy): domain Eukaryota; kingdom Viridiplantae; phylum Streptophyta; class Pinopsida; order Cupressales; family Taxaceae; genus Taxus; species Taxus wallichiana. The sequence continues at coordinate 296,748,658 of CM031243.1, read as the reverse complement.
TATGGCTTGAACCAACTGGTTGGAAGGTATGTGACTTAATGTTCAATTCTTTCCCAATTCTAAACCCAATTAAAAGGAAATACTTTATGAATTAACATTAAATTTGATCTAGTTGGTTGAGACAAGTTGAGATGTTTATTGTTTTAATTTATCGTCAAATACTTAAAATTTGTTCTTCTATTTACTTGAGAGTGACAAATCTCAGTTATTGTGTATGATGACAATTTTTCTGAGGTACATGATGCCATGAATTCTATTGTGTTTTCAGTTTTTAAATATATAGTAATTTTGAAATTTAAGTGAAAAATGAAGATAAATAATATATTCTTATTTGTATTTGTTTGACTTGTCGGCTTTGTCAAAATAGGAATTGATGTTTTCTTTCTTGCAAAGATGGGGAAGACCATTTTGGAGTGGCGCTCTTTGAACTTATGAATGAACTTACTATCCTTTCATGATGCTTTCCGATATAACCTTCCTAAGATATCAATAAAGATATATACAATATATAGCTCTCACATTCCATGCTAATGTGAATACTGTGGATATGTTATTACTCTTGTTGTTATCGTAGTAATCATATCACTCCTGTTACGTATACTAATTCTTATATAGACATTAGTTTTAGATTGTGTACTTAAGAGATGCCTATTCCTACAGCTAATGGATTGCCAGACTTGTTTGCTAATCTAGGCATTTGGATGTCAGAGGTGCAGTGTAGAAAATCTCCTTGGATTGCCGTCTGCCTTCCAGTGAATTGTTTACCTTCTTTGGAAGATCATACATCATAAAATTCGTTTTGTGCTAATTTTGGCATTCGACATTCCACACCCTTTTAGTGTCATTGCAGAGTTATATATGTGTACAACCACTATGGTCATTCTATGATCTAGGACATAAACAGGAATTATAGATAATACAATTAAAGAAGCCTGGGAAGGTTTTAATATGGACTTGACTATGTGTCATATAAAGGCTAGGTATGAGGCAAAATTGTAAGCCTGTGCTAGCATCATTACGTGACGGGGAATGGGGACTCTGGTGGGTCTAGGTTTGGAGCACAGCTCTATGCATCACCATTCTGTCTCTCCTGCTGCACAAGCCCGATTTTACCTTTTCATGGAATGTTCCATCTCCTGCTCCTTCCATTCCCGTTCTTTTGGAATTATTGCGTACTGTATTATATCAAATTCTTATTGTTTTAGAAGCACTTGGCATTTTTTAATTTATTACAAATATTGCATAAAGTAGATATAAATTCTTTGTTTATCATATTTTACTTTCAATTAAATGTAGGCAATTTCATTTTACTTTTTAGCTTGAATATGTAACACATTTTTGGATTTATGTGGATTCATTTCCCACAACCTGAACACCCGTGCACAGACATACAATTCCACTGACATAATTTACTATTTTTATTAGTTGAATGTAAATATTTGCAAAATCTTTGTTTTCAAAAAGAGTACGTGTTCACTCATGTTAGTGTTCAGCTCAAGCTTTTCTTACTTAATAATATTAGATATGCGTTTACAGTCCATCATCTTAATCTTTTCTTGAATCACAGTGATATTTTGTTTGATCTACTAACTACTTGCTTATATTTTGATCTGCCTGATAGAAATTTGATTATTTTCCTATTATATAATGTCTTCAATCATTTCTTTGATACACATGTATATATATTTTCCTCTAAGATCAATCTTTCCTTTGTCAGAATGCAACTCTCCTAATACTCGTTACCTAGTCTACAGTTTTTATGACAATACTTGGAATGTTTTTTATAGAGGTAATGGTTTGAGTGCTAGTCATACTTTAGGAAGACAATGCTGGATGATATTATAGATTCCATTTCTTTCTCAGCCTTGTGCTCAAACTGTTCTCCTGCTATTTTTCTCCTGTACTAAAGCATTCTCTTATGAAGTGATCCGTCTTTGATTAAGCTAATATTTTCAAGTAAATTTGTATGTACTTAATATAATTGGGCCTCGAACCCTATACCAACAACTGAATGGATCACCTAGTGCAAATATTAACTATTATTTGCTTGCCTTTGGATGTTCTTTTCTGTATATAAAACACAAAAGTCAGCACCTAATAGTTTTATGTTGACCCTCCAAAACCTAGCTACCTGTCCTTTTTCTGCATGATATCTTATATATGTTTAATTTATGCAAACAATGTCTTTGTCCTTTTTCTCCAATTACTTGGAGTGATGATACCCGACAATAGCATAAACTATTCCACAAGAGTAAATACTTCCTCGATGAAGCATTGTCTCAACAGTACTGTCCCCCAATCTCTACTGTCATGCAAGGAAGTGTTGAGATTTGTAGGCTCACGACCACCAAGAAAAGAAAATATTTTGCCTTGTGCATGGCCTGGAAGGTTTTTCTTAATGATCTTCTAGAGCTTGTTTATAATATGCTTATTATATTATTTAATTTGGGGAAGAACCGTGTTCAATATACCAATTTCTTTCTCATTGTTTTGCAAGGCTCCCATTAATTTGTTTAAATGATTCTTAGCACACTTGGCGCCCTAATAGTTTATAGAATGTTAACTCCGTACATACTAGTGAATGCAATGGAAAAGACAAGGACATTGACCTTTTGAATCAATATTGTCAAGGAAGGAAGAAAAAATCTCCAAACAAGGGAGCAGACATGCAGTTAAAAATAAACTAGCTGATCCACAATTGCACAAATTATAGCTCCTGCAACTCCTCACACAATACTAATATGATTATGTCATCTGTGTCAAGCCTAGGAATGACATGAAGGACAGCATACAAACTAGCTAGCAGATGTAGACCGTTGTTATCAATAGAGGCATTGTTTTGGCAGCCAACTTTTATATGATGTTGTTTATTCTCTTATTGGCTTTGGGTTGTGTACTAATGTATCTTTAATTATGAGCGGTTGGGTCAACAATTGTGTCCTAACTGACAACAGTTGGTTCCCTTTGTCTAATAAGTAGGAAGTTGAATATTGGGGTCAGGATGCTGGTACGGCTGGTCCTTTTATGTTATGTTCATGTTGTGTATTTCTAATTCTGAAAATTATTTACCTTGGTAATATGGCGTTTCTAAGAAAACATTTCTGGTGATGTTTTGGGGAACTGAATGCTGCCGTACAGACTTGAGCTATTTTGTTGGCTGTCCCTATTTCTATTGATTTAAAATGAGGCAGCCCGTATTCGATAATTTGTGGAAGAAGACTTTCATTTGTAGTTTGTTTGCATCTTTGGGAACTAAGAGTGGATTGAGCGTATTACGGCAGAGATGTTCCAACATTGGCTACCTTCCAAATATTATCCCACAGTTGCTCCTCTTCTCATGGTGTGCTTGAATTATATAATCTTGAACACACTTTTTGTTACCAATATTTGATGCTACAGTTAACTATGTTTGCACAACAGTAATTTGAGAATGAGTTGAAAGCTGCTCTGGAAAATATTTAACTCCAAAGACATAGAGAAGCATTGTTCAAGATTTCAAGAGAAACTCTGCTTGTAAACTAACCATACCTAGAGTTATTGAGTGTGAGTGGGAACTGACTCGGGTGAAAGTTTGGGTGGCTGAATTTACGTTGGTACATAGTGAAAAAATCATTGAAAGGCAGTTTGTCAGAGGCTGTTCATTTGATAAAATGTTAGCGGGAGCACGAAATTGTAGGTGATCGTAATCTCAATGTGCACTTTGAGAAGATTTATGCGCTAATCACTGAGTTGCAGCAGCTGAAGTCTCAAAGGAAAACCTTTTCTGGACCATGCTCAGCTGGTGTATCTGTACTGCCAGGGACGTTTTCCTCTTCCTCTCCTCCACCTCAATCTTCTTAATATTTTGTATAGGTTACATTAAAAGGGACTCTCACCTGTTTTAGGGAAAGGAAAAATGTGGACCATTAATATTAATCATAGTTCCATGGAGTCTTGGAATGGGGACGGGTATTGAGGACGTGGGGATGAAAGGCCTAGGTTTCGGGACGACATTGTAAATATATATAGTATTTGAAAACTTAGTTATAAAAAAATATATAAGGAATAATAAATGAAACTTTGAAATACTAAACACATTGCATTTAACAATGAAAATGCTGGATATCAATATATTAATATTTATATCAGAATTCATATTCAAAATGATGATTATTCAAAATTCAAATAGAAATTGGCCAATGGCCCAATGCCTTTAATCAGTAATCATCCCGAAGTCCATGCCAAAATCCTTATTACTCAAATTGCTGGACTCCTCGAGGTAAAGCTCCTCCAAACCAATGTTAGCAAATGGATTTACACTTATGCAAATGACATGCAACAGTTAGGGGACAAAGTCCCTCCTCAATGAAGGTGAGGTTGCCTTTATTGAAAACCAAAACTATATTTATATCTATACATTCAAAATTGTATGTGGGGGTGTTTTGGGACATCAAATGGAAAGAAGTGTGAATGAGGGAAATGAAATGGAATGAAGGAAAGAAATGGATGCAAGGAGCATACAATAGTTAGGTAAAAGAAAAGCCTAATACTGCATAGAGAAGAAGAACAATGAATAACTAATTCAAATAAAATGGAGTTTGAATCAGCTAAACAAGAATAAATGAAAGGGAACACACATGAGCAAGTGGATATCAGAGCTTAGATCATTGTGAACAAGAACAACAAATTAATAATGTTGACAATAAGATCAAAGATAGTATTTGCATGCAAGATTTAAACACTAACATCTAATGAACATAAGAACATCAAATGCTACAAGAGATAATGAATGGGACACAAAGTTCATATTTCATTAACTCTCCAAAATGTCTTCACAAAAGAACATAGTTTCTTTCTTGAAACAAAGCTTGCACAAAAGTATTCTTCTCCTCTCTCAAAGTCCCCCTTACAAATGAGCCCCTAACTTCCTTTTATAACCCAAAAGTTGGTTACAAGGTAGTTAGGGTTTACATGAACATTAAATTAGGGCACCTTAAGTGACTTTGACTTTTCAACTAACTTTTAAAAAGTAACTTGAAATTAGAAATCACTTAAGTGATCAAAAGTTTGCTAAAAATGAGTTTAACAATAACATCACTTTAAAATATCATTTTAAAACATAAAACAAGACCCAATGCCTTATCCATTAAAGTGGGGTCTGCCTATCTCAATCGTATGAGAAATGGACTCTCCCACTTTGTTAGATACCAGAATGTTATCTCCTCATCCCATTGGTGAAATTAGGATCTGCCGCCTTTGCCAATTGAAAAGATTTGAACCTTTCCAATGTCTCGAACATCTTCTCTTCTTTAGGAGGTTCACTCGGTTGAAGCACAACCTCGCAGAACACCTGCAATTCCAAAATCCTACCTGGCATATTATTTAGGTTGATCATTTTTGATTGAGCATCCTTAAACAGTTCCTCAATTTGATACAACGTTCCATTGAAGTAGAGGAGAAGTTGATGGCAGGAATGTACATGTCCTTAAACAATTGTGAGAATTGTTCCTCAACATGTTCTAATGAATGCCTCGATTATGCTCATCCACAAAATCACAAGGGATTTCAGCTATGAACTCATGAATTGAGGCGAGTGAAGTGAAAGCTTTCATTGCATATGCTTTTGTAATGAATCATGGAATCTTCGAGAAGCGTCTTTTGTGACTTGAGATGTAAACACCATAGAAAGCATGTCCCTCGGCATTCAAATTCAAGGATCCCTTCAATGGCTAGAATTGTAGATTCCATACTTGTCATCTCTTGTAGACTAGGCAATATCTCATCCAGATTTGATATGCTAGAAACAAAAGATTCCTTAAAAGAAAGGATTGGATCTAGGTATGCACTAATGTCTTCATGGATCTTTACGGCAGCTTGATTCTGTTTTTCTCCCAAAAATGAAAATTTCCGAAAGCCAGGATTTAGTGACATGGCCTAAAGTGTTTACCTCCTTCGATAGATTGAGTGTTTCTTCGTCGGGGCAGCCAGCCTTTGCATCAGTCTTGGAAAAGTGGAGGATATTGGATTTATCGGTGTTGAACACCAACTGATTCTTTTGGCCTTGAGTTGAGAATTCGAGATTTATATTTCTCAAGCCTTCTTAACACAATATCCATGGAATCTCGGGCCATTGCCATGTTGCTTTCCAATGTAGACTTCCCAAGTCCAATCTTGATACTTCATAGTCAGCAGACATCATGGCATTACGTTCCTTCTCGACTTGGGAATGGCAAGATCTACAAATTTGTTTCCATCTCCATCCACCATTATTCTCGAGAACACTTTAGGCTTCTTGGGGATGACATCATTTGAAAGCTTGGAAAGGGCATCAAAGTCAATATTGATCGCCTTGACAACCCTCTTTCTTTTCTTGACTTCATAGTCAACCCAAGAAGGGGTCTCCTTGACCAATTGCACACAGAAGCCTGGAGTCTGAAGCAACATTCACATTGTTCTTGACATCATTGGATTCTACAAGAGATTTCTTTCCACAACTTCAATCCTTGAGGAAATAACTTCGACATCGACCTCTTGAACCTCAAGGAAACCTTGAGAAACCTCTTCGTGAACTAGGGGTTCTAGGAGCGTTTGATATTTGGACCACTTGCACTTGAGTAAACTCTTGTGCATGGCATGGTGAGTAGTGTTTATGATGAGCTTCCTTGAACTATTAGTAACATGAGTAGATGAGTCTCTACTTGAAGTGGAAAACCCCGAGACACGTTCTCTTCCTTCAATAGGGCCAGGACCCTTGGATGTTTCTCCTCGCGACATCTTCTTTGGAGAAGTGGATTTGGGCAACCATTCTCTCCTTGTTTGATGTGTATGGGTTGATGGCATGGAGGTTGATTGAGAAGAGGTTTTAGTCAACTAGAGACCTCCTCGTGTTGGCAATTTCTGTGATCTGGGGTATGAACTTGGATGGATGGTAACTTTACAAGTTCTCGTTCATACCAGGCTATGCTCCTTTCTAGAATCGGCTGATTCTTGCCATCAAGAGAGAATTCATCTCTCTTGGTCCAATCAACTCGGGGCAATGGAGTGAAGGCAACAACATCATATGAGGGATCAATCAAATTGTCACCATCATCTACTAATGAATCTGGAGGATCTCTGATGCGGAAGGCCTTGATTTGAGCAAGGGTCAGGCGGGAGAATTCTCGCCTTCTTACTTCGTGTTCATCTGAGTAGCGGACCAGAAGTCTTCTATGGTGGGATGGTGTTGGTACTTCACTCCGAGATCCTTTTGCATGAATCCATTGATGTCAAATTGGGATCTCTTCACAAATGGATGTATGGTAATGAGAGCAAACTCCTTCTCCATGAGTTGTGCAATGAAGAGATTCGGGCATTGGTATTCCCAATTTGGATTGGGAAGTGGATGCCTGAACGGTGTTTGTCCGTTGAGAAGACAATGAACTTGGAAAAGTTGTCGTGCAAGCTCCATTAACGCCCACTTATCACTGACATACTTGGGAAGATTCCATGGAGTGCCTACAAATCCACTCACGTGAATGTAGGAAAAGGATGGGAACTGAATGAACCATGTTCCCCACTGAGAAATGACCGCCATGGCATCCTTGGAGAATATTTCTTCCAAATTCCTATTCAAGTTTTTGATCATGCAAAAGATGAAAGCATCATTAACTCTCCTGAAGTGATGAGAGCTATTCTTGAAACTCAATTATGGATAATAGTGGAAAATACTATTTGAAGGACCCATGATGCCTTTCGTCTCTATTCCCAAAACAACTTCCTTCTGGCCACCGCATAGGTTAGGTACGATGTCATGTAGAAATGCCTAGTCATCTTCACCTTGATCAACTGCTTGTGGAGAGTTTCATTGATGATGGTGGCCCAATCTACAAATTATCTCTTTACAAGGATGATGCAGATGAACTAATACATCCATGGGTGAAAAAGTTTGACAGAGGGGAGACCGAAGACTCGGCTTAGAAGAGTGATCATATCATTTCCTCCACAAATTCAATGTGGTACAATTCCTTGGGAAACCGGTCAACACGAGTCCTCTTGGTCACTAGCCAATTGTTGTTGACCATCTTGGTCCACTGAGGGGTTCTTCATCCCAAAACTCTTGTGTTGAATGTTGAGTGATGTCAGCATTCTCAGGGAAATTGGGGATGTTGAGCAATTCTTGATGTGCTCTGGTGTGATCAAAAGGAAAGGCTCATGATTATCCTTGAAGATTCCTCGCCTTTCGGGATCATAATGTTCGTGCAAGTGCAATGACTAGCTCAAGGCATTGCATTGAAACAGGAAAAGTTGTTGCTTGAGGTAGACCACTATGATAGAGTCTATCCGAGAAGATGAATTTCCCTCAACTTTCACCCGATCACAAAATTGTGTCACATTGATGTGGCCAAGATTGGTGTCGGTGATATTGTCATACATAGATTTGATAGAAGTGGGAGGAATGATCCCTTGGAATTCATATTTAAGTGCGGACTTGTTTGACCTTTCTACGGATTTATTTGACTTTCTCGTAGATTTGTTAGGTTTTTCAGCCATTACGAATTTTGAAGGAAAGCACACAAAACGGTGTTGGGTCTTAGTCTCCAAACCACCGTAACCACAACAAAAATATGGCTCTTTATTTATTATTATTTTTTTTAAAGCCGAAAAATTTCCGTGTTTCAATTTTTATAATGTGGCAATATGAGCTCGATATAGAGCTCAGATCAGTTCGAGATGAAACCCGATTTTGGAGGCAATAAAAATATCTCGTTTTGATTTTCTTCACGGGTTTGATCATGCATGATCTCTCCCTTACATCAATGTTTTTGCATGTAACATGAATTGAAGTCCTCGAACTTGAAGATAACTTCGGTTTCTTTGAAATCCCTGTGGCAATCTTTGATTCCCGTCCAAAAGGTCGGGTTTTGAATACAAGAAAACTCGGGCATTGGTTCAGGTTTCAATGTGAATCCAAATGGATTCCAAGCATCTTCATGTATACTCGGAAACCTGTGTAGGTATTGGCTTAGGCCGAGTTCTAGAAGAGAAAGCTCAAGCTCGGAATATTTAGCTTGCACAAAAATGAAACAAAAAAGGAACTCACCAAATATTATTCCCTTTACTTGTGCAGGTCTAGCGTTGACAACTGTGCGTGGTCTTCCTTTCACCTACGTGGACCTCCTTTGACTGTGTGGACGTTTGTCGCCTTTGCTTGCTTGGATTGGGTTTGGGCTGCGTGGGCTTTTAAGGCATTGGCATGGCTTGTGTTGGTGAATGCGTGGCCTTTGCTACTTGTGAGGACCGTGTGATGGATCCTTGACCAATGCGTTGGGCTCGCATGTGTGGATAAGTGCGTGGCCTTTTCGCATTGGGCCACGTGAGTTGTTTTAGCTGTTTTTGGTTGTTTCACTTTGACTGCGTGGCTTATTTCTTGATTTGTGTAGACCTGGGCTTGATCGTGAATGGCCTACCTTCTTATCCCTTGTGGTATGTGTGGCCAATGCAAACAACTGGTACGTGGTCTTTGGTGAAGAAACAATTGTGCGTGGGCAGTCTTGGATTTCCTTGTATGTGTGCCAATGCTTTGACAATAAATCTCCCTATGCGTGTAAACTTTGGAAATAAAAAGCTTCAAATCTTCTTCTTTGTCAATATTGCTCTTGCACGTCTTTTTCTTTAGAGTTTCAAGCTTTCTTGATTTGTAACCACTTCTTCCTTCTTCCCGTTAATAACCAATCTCCAATTTCTTTGGGTAGTGGGCATTAATTGCCAAGAGAATAGGGGAAGACTTTTAACCGTTTGCCCATGACAATGGCAAAGTAGGCTGGCAATTCCCCTCCATTTCTCCACATGGGAAAATGGGAGATATTTTGCATGTATGACATCGGTTGTCTTGGGAAAATAACAAGTGAATTTCCCACTGGGGAAAATGAAAGCTTTGCCAAAAAAGGGAAAAGGAAGGTGGAAGCCAATTTGGCATTCACGACAAAATCCGGGAAGCTTTTCCCCTTTTTGGTTTTTAAAATATTAATTAATATTTTAAATAAATAAATAATTTTCCCAAATTAAATTAATTCATTTGTTTTTGTAAAATAGGAGGAAATTAATTAAAATATTAATTAATTAATCTTGAACTTGAACTGAGCATAAAAATGAACCGCTCATCGGAATGGGATGAAACGAAAAGGGATTTCCTTAGGATGTCAAGACGGAAAAATGAGGAAACTCTTGACAGATGAAAGATGATTTGAAAATTTCAATTTTTTTAAACTTTTAATAATTTTGCCAAATCAAAATTAGCTGATAACACAATACCAACCAACCTTGTTTGTGCTTTATCATCATCAACATGTGTTGGATCCTCTAGCTCTACATCCCATGAAGACTTGGCACTTGCTCTTCCTCTTGCTGTTGCTCTCCCTCTTGCTAATGCTCTTAACCTCTCGCTTTGCAACCTTTCTTTCTCTAACTCTTGCGCTTGGTCTCATTCTCACCCGTGCACTTCTTTTGCCTTGCTCAACGTTTTCAAGCTTTGATAGTGATTTGGAGTGGGAGTGTGAGGTCCATTTATAATTGTTTGGAGTGCTTTAAGTTTTGGTGGGTCCCATAAAATATTAGGATTAGGGTTCGGGAAAACATTAAAAAAAAGATAGATTTTAATATAAAAATCACTTTTTTTGGTGAAGGGGACATTTGTCTTGTTCAGGATTGTCGAGGGACTTGGGCGAGTTTCTTCCAAGGTTGGGGATATCCTAAAGTCCCTCAAAGGTCCCTCTTTGAGAGAAACGTGCCGTTGTTTTCAAAAAAAAAAAAAAAAAACGTCTTGAGGATGTTTCGTCTTGTGGTGGCTCGGTGGTACGTGGGGGAATGTTTCCTTCGTGTCCCCAAGTCTCTGGGATGTCCTTGTCCCCAAAAACACAAGATTTAGGGGGCTCGTCCTTGGAACACCATTATTAATAAATACATTCTTTTGATAGTTGACATTGCTATGTTGTTAATTATTCTATTATCGCATTTGGTGTTATATGAACAAATATTTAATTATGAGCGACCGCATTGACGGTTGTTGGTTAATCGAAAAATGTTTGTTACCTTTATATAAATAGCAAATTGAAGGTTGTGGTAAGGGTGCGGATGGGATAGGTCCTCCGCACGAAATAATGTAATTTACACATGTGCAATGAAAGATATTGTTCTTTCCTATTATGTTGTGTAATGTTCATGTTGTGTATTTATAATTCTACAAATAATATGGATTGGTAGTGTAGACAATGTAAGCAAGAAATAGACAAATGTATCTAACAATCACACTACCTATAATTGATCATGTATTGGAAATGTAAATAGAAAAGAAAGCACAATTATAGATTCAATGGAAACAAGAGACGGAAAAAAGAGCCCTTTTATTGTTTTTGAACATAGAAAATAGGTACCATTACAAGGTTGAACGTCAATGCGAGGATGTAATTGAAGGATTGTGAATATTTGTTGAACAAATGGAATGGAGGTATGTTCTAGAAAATATTAACAAAAATTTACTCAATATTGTGCATATTTTTATTCGAGACAAATAAAATTTTTCTCCTTGACAACATATAATTCAAAAAGAAGCTTAAGCACTCACTCGAGGTGTAAAGAGAGGTTAGTGAGTCCCTTAGTATGAGAAAGACAAATGAAAGATCATTTTTGCCCATTAACTATACGATCAAACCCAAGCATTTAGAGTTAAACATACATCATATTAATTCCCAACATAAGGTAAAATTCATCATTCTTCATGGATTTCATAAAGTTGTTTCATATACAAGTAATCATTACATTCATATTACAAGAAACTCCACTAACAAATAGGAACAAGCTATCTTATGCATGCCAATCCACATTTTCCTTCCAATTATCTATCCCACTTCAAGTTGGATCAAAACATAGTTAAAGCATCTGCCTTAATCTCTTTGCCATTGGGAGTTTTATGGGTTTCTAAACACCTCCCTTGCTAGAAGCTTGTATCTAGCTAGATAACTTCTAGAAGGATCTAGAAGATTGCCTTTGCTCTACCCAAGTATGCCTCAAGAGGATCTTACCTAATAATTAACTGTCCTATGGGTATCAGTCTATCAGTCCTTCACGAAGCTTGTCTTGGTCAGTGTCTTGCTCATGAGTCGAATGAGAAGCCTTCTTGTCTTGCACATTACTTTAGTGTAACCTCTAGTCATGTGCACATTACTTATGCATGGTACCATACTTATTCCAAAATCAAGAATTCCCTGTTGATGTGCACAACTACATCTTATTTGGCCTCTAATGGTGCCCCAACTTGCAAATGTGATGCCCTAGTTCGCTTTCTAGGTCTCGTTCACCTTTGGCTTACCTTTTATTACCTAGGTTTCTTTGCTTTCTTCGCTCAATTCCTTGATTGCAAAGTATTGCTTGTGGTGCTCACGCCTTCCTTTTTAACCTTGAGTGCATTAATTCAACTCACCTACCTTCATCCACATATGTACACCATCCGGTTTTCATTGTGATACTCCATTGCCATGCTACTTTTATTATGTCAAGACCTAACCTTTCTCTTTTCGCCGCGTTCTTAGGTCATGCACATGGCTTCTCCTCCCGTACATCCTTTGCCCCATGTTCCTCATTTGTCTGATTACTGGGTTGATTTTTTCAGTCCACATCATCTATTTTCTTCCCCCTTTGCACTAATTATTCTTTTTCTCATTTTACTTTCTATTATTCATTCTCGTTACTTTTACCTTCTTGATTGCCCAGGACTAGTGTGTTCCAAGTGGTAACACTGAGCAACTGCTTCTATATCTAATCCATACCCATATCTAATCTAGTATGGCTCAGTTCTTCCCCTCCCTTGACATTGCCCTTGCCCTCATAATATAGTGGGTAGTGGGAGTGGTCACCCCTAGTGATGCCTAGTGTGTAGTATGTACCACAGATATACAAATATGGCCCAATTCCCCAGCTCTAAGCCAATACATAAAGACTAAGTTTTATAAAACTAAATATACAAGAAGGTTATATTTAATTTTTTTGCAGAAAAACTCAAAAAAGTAAATAAAATTATTGTGTATAAATATAGCCTAACATGTATTTTTAACTTTGCTATGAGTTGTTAATATTGATGGTTTGATATTGATATGTTGTAAAGGCATAGGTCAAGAAACAATCCATTTGTCTTTGTGTTTTCTATATTTGTCAGACTAGGATTCATTTACTGGTAGCTATTGGAATTTAGGAGTGATTGCGATTATATTTGTTGTGGAGATGAACCTTAATTCTGGTCAAGTAGCCTATTGGCACACTATGATTGTTATACACCCATTGAGGGATGGAAGAAAAGAGAGAAATATGATCTAAATGCTATTCTCTATTATGTATAAACTTTTGTTTGTCGCATATGTATTTTATGTAGTGATCTTTTACAATGCACGAAATGGGAAACATTAAAGGAATTTGAATTTTTTTGCTGAAGAAGGTTGTTTGATGCGACACTATAGGTTGATGAATTTTGTAGTAGCAGCTGTTTTTAAATATTATAGTGCATTGGAAGATGGCTATTTTGTTTAGCTGAATATGACAATTTTCACGATTCCAAATCTTTTAGGATATGCCAGATAAGTTTGGGTGAAACATAGCCAAAACAAAAATAACAGAAACCATAAATTTTTTTAAAGTAAATGTAACAAATCATCCCCACTACAGTTTATGAATTTTATTTACATGGGCATTGCAATGGAAATAAAGGCTTTGATCCATATAGGCCTTGTAGAGATTATGTGAGGTCTGTGGGGTGTTTATTTATGCATTTTAGCGTTCTTCATGAATCTGCAAGTTTCTGCTTGGAACAAATGATGTTCCCATTACAAGAATTTGTTTCAAAATTAGTTGGTTTGATGTTTAGAGTTTCTATTCCGAGCCCACCTTGTCATCTGATCCCAGAAAGAGAAGTCACAAAATTCGTAAGCAGATAAAAGTCATACCAATTTCTGAAGTTATGTTTTCCCTATAAATTCATTCCTTGTAGTTATTAAAAGAGTTATACTTTTTCACCCTGTATAGAGGGTCCATTCCTAAAATTTATAAGACAAAATTTGAGGTTGTAGGGGTATTAGGTAATCATGGTAATAAAGGAAGCTCATATTCAAATGTGCTATTTCTAGTTTCATATGCTTCACAATTTAAAATATTTTCCAAACCTTATCTTTTTTGGTTTGAGGTTTAGAGTTTCTATCTTGAGCCCACCTTGTCATCCGAGCCATGAAAGAGAAGTCACAAAATTTGTAAGCAGATCAAAGTTATACTAATTTCTGAAGTTATGTTTTCCTTATAAAGTCATTGCTTGTAGATTTGTGGTTATTAAAAGTGTTAATACTTTTCACCCTGTGTAAAGGGTCCTTTCCAAAAATTTATAAGATAAAATTTGAGGTTGTAGGGGTATTAGGCTCAGTCACTGTATTCGTTGAATTTCAACCTGAAAATTCGAAATTCACCGAATTTCTAATCGAACAAAAGATTTACCATAATTTGTGTATAAATTCGTATAGTGCAAATCATGAATGTCAAGGGTGAATATATTAAAAAAATCGTATTTAAAATTTATCTTCTTTTGTTTTATGGTTTTTCGGAGGTCATTCCGATAGTATTAAAGCACTGTTTTTCAATTCACTGTATCACTCACGAATGTGCCTTTTTCACTCATGATTTTGCCTTTTTCCACTCACAAATTCAGTTTCCTGTTTCAGTTTGACTTTGTCGCAAAGCTCCATGATTCCATGCAGCGATGAGTCACAGCAGACAGCCAAAACATGACAACGGGTCATGTGACTTTGTTGGCACATTATGCATCTCCCAAGTTCCCAACAACTGCATGCCTGTGTATGTGTATCCTGCTGGCCTGTTGGGAAGGAAAGGCACGTGACATTATGTGTGTGACGTGTCCAAACATCTATGTGTGAGGCCGGTTTTTATTATCGAGCTTGCTGGAAAGTTCAAATTAATTCACAGTAGAATATGTCACTTAAGAATGGCGATCTAGTTGGGACTTGAGAATACATATTGCTTTCCCAATGAAAAATTCTACAGATCTTGTTTAGTTTAAAATTTATAGCAATACATAAATCCCAGATATTACAGTAATACAATATGAATTTATAATTTATAATGTTTAGTTTTAAAAAATTAATTATATCACTTTTATAATTAATCATGAGTGGCATTTATAATTATATCATTTTATAATTGTTTAGTGATGTAACAAGTGCATTTCTTTTTTAATTTAAAAAACATGTGTATTTTTCTTAGTTGAATTTAATCACGAATTTTATCTCAATTTTTTTAACAACGAATTTCTTACAAATTTTATACTCCACGAATTTGAACACAAATTCGAATGCGGTGACTTAGGTGTTAGGTAATCATGGTAAGTTCTTACTCAAATGCGCTATTGATAGTTTCATATGCTTCACAGTCTTAAATATTTTTCAAATCTTTCTTATCTTTTTGGAATCCCTTATTTTGGCTAATCTTCCCCCATATCAAATGCACTGATCTTGTTGAACATTTCATTTAGATCCAGCCTCAGTTCCCTTTCGCTAAAAGGATTTTCTAGCTTGTAAAGGCTTGATATATCTTTGGTGTTGTTTGTAGCGTAAAAAGTAAGGAAGTTGCATGTTCTACCATATCATTTTTCTTCCACACTGAGTTTATTCTTCCTGTAGAAGCAATGCTAAAAACTGAGAAAGTAATAGAGAATCATGTTATTGTTTTATTTTATGCAAATTCAAATTTGTTATATTACGTTTTTGGCATGACTCTCTTCTAACTGATGTTGGAATGAATAGGAATTTTTGTTATGCCAATCATTGAAGGTATCTTTTCCCTTTAACTATTCTCTTTGATTCTAGGGTGTTGGATTTACAAAGTTTACAAGAGAGGGAGGAGGAGACCTGGAAGATTTGCAAGCAAAAAGCCGATCATATCTAGAGAAGCAGCTTGTCCTTTGTTTTGGCTCATATGTTGCTGCTCGGCTTCTGCTTCCATCTGAAGAAAGTAATAACTTGTCACGATTGGAGATTGATGAGGCAAGACAGGTAGGGACTGACTAAAAACATGTCCCAAAATTAACTAGATAACAAAAGCATTGAAGTTATTATATCTCTTTCAATTTGATTCCTCCCTTTTAATTCTCCTGTTTCCTCTTATTTTCCAGAGAAATTGCAAGTTTAAAATAACATAAAAGAATATCTTCCTTTGCTTTAGGCTGATGATGTTTTCATCATTCC
Source organism: Taxus wallichiana var. yunnanensis (assembly GCA_018340775.1). Lineage (NCBI taxonomy): Eukaryota > Viridiplantae > Streptophyta > Pinopsida > Cupressales > Taxaceae > Taxus > Taxus wallichiana. The sequence goes on along the minus strand of CM031243.1, from coordinate 296,732,411 downwards.
TTTATAATGCTTCCCGACCTTACAACTTATGTACTATGAATTTATACCTCTGCAGATAGCAACCCGGATGGTGCTTGAATATGGTTGGGGTCCAGATGACAACCATATGGTTTATTGGACTATGGAGTTGGTAATTATTATTTTCCTGAAAAATTGAAAATTGAGCTGTTTTTGGTTTCATTCACATTCCTTTCTTTTCCTTGGGAATAATATGAACAATAATTGATTCCTTTTCCTCTTTATGTTTTGCTTCTGCAGTACAGTCCATCTTGACGGATTAAAATATTTTTGTAACTTGTTGATATCAGAGAATTGGCTTGAGTTTCAAGATTTTATTCTTCTAAATATTGTGTGGAAATTTCCTAGCTATATTATCTAACAATTTCCAATTGGGCCATGCTCTTCTCATTAGGTTTATTTGTTAACATTTTTATAATACCTTCATCCAAAATGTATATTGAAAAGGGGTTGTGTATCACGTCAGCTACTCCTGTATTTCAATATTTTCCCTTACTTTTATTGGAAATGCTGCTTATGTTTTTGCAATTTTTTTCAGGACAGCATGATTTAAAGCAGTCTCTCATTCACTTGTTCCAAATTCATGCCTCCTTCACATGCTTCAAAATTATTTGTCCCAAAACATCCACTAAAGCTAATAAAATATTTGAATAAAAACAAATTAAATCGTATAGAAACGAACTCAAATGCTGTTTCATGCGACATCTGCATTTTGGGCTATTAAAATGTGAAACAACAATATGTCATCATCTTTCTTACTATAGTGCTTTGGTGGTTTTTTTCCTTATTGTCATCCGCGATCTGCACTTGATGGTAATCCGCAATTTGGACCTGATGGTACCATCGAATGTGTAAATTTTGCATGTCACTACTTCCAATACTTCTTCCGTAGATGGAGTAGGAAATTGGCCTTCCATGCATACATCATTTAAAAATGTGTAATCTACACATACTATTATTTGCTCGTCCTTCTTGATGATGATTAGCCTTTGGGCTTACCCGATCCGACTCTTCTACTGAATAAATCACTGCTGCATCTAGGATTTTGTGAATTTCCTTTTGACATTTGCATAGATTCGGGTTCATTCTATACAACCTCTTCTTGGCCGGCTTTGCACCTTCATGCAACTTAACTACCATTTTCCCCAAATATTGACCCACTTCATTTCACTATATTTCTTTGGAAATATGTACTTGATTTCCATTTTCTACTCTATGATGTATGCAAATGCCTCATGTGTCCAATAATCTCTGATTGTTGCCATTCAAGAATCACTTTCAATGCCAATATTTACTTCTTGCATAAGAAGGGTCTCATTATAGTATTTCTTGCTACTACCTTGCACATTTTCTACTACTCTCTTCCCGGCATAGGTTTTGAGATTCAAATGGCGTCCCTCTATCTTTGTCCCCTTGTCCTCATCAACATGACAAAGGATCTTCAATTCTTAGTATTTTCTATTTGTGCGCTTCCCTAGATGGGTGCATCATTTGCGCATCCGATCTTCTATTGATGCATCTTTATGAAAGATTGCCTCGTAGATCATCTAAAAAGGTTTGGTTAATTCTATCTTACTTGTGCAAAACTTAAATGTTCGTATAATATTTGTGTTATTTGCTTTCCAATATGTTATTTCTCTTCGAGTTTCACTCATCAAATACCATGTGCCTACCCATGTCTTCAAAAAGCCATATGTAGACTGTCATATTTGTAGTGTCTTTATTATCAATGTAATTACATATTTTAGTAGCCGACCTACCACATGGTTATTTATTGTATGGTCGGCCATAATCGATTGGAATACCTTTCATTTGTATGTTAGTAGCTTTTCTTGTTATATAAATAAAATGATATACTTCAAGTAAATGACAATGGTGCTAGGTCCGCCCTATACTATACAAATTGTATTGAGATGTATCTTTTATGAATACAATTTGCTATTGTTCATGTGCTTTGCTTTGATATGGTATGTTATGCAATTCCTCTTCTGTATGTTTTGTTGATGAGTCTAATACCTCAATAAACATTAACTTGTGTAAATTCGACAAAGATGTCTTGAAAAAATGTCGGGTCAAGTTAAAGTCGGTTCGAGAGATAAGCGTGATGAAGCACCCCATTATCTTCCAAGGTCTATGTGCCAAACATAACCGTGAAACATGAAAAAAATATTACAAAGAAAGAAAGATTTCATGAAGAAGAACATTGACGCATACTAGCAATAATCTATGCTATTGATTCCAAACAAAGGTGGGAGAGAGAATTCAATTGGGGAGGGGACAAAAAAGTTAAATGGTGTACTCATTTGTGGAGCAACTAAAAGGAAGATAAATGCTACGAAAGCAATGAATTCAAAAAATTTATCAAGGAAGTATGATGCGTTTGCTTGGAGGATGATATCGAAGCGTGACACCAAAATGCAAGCAAAGGCCAAAGCAATTTTCCAGAACTAGTGGAACCTATGTTACTCACAATAAGGTTGGGCTGCAGGATGATGCAAGAGAATTGTGTGAAATGTTTGGGGCAGGCCGAATGACAAGTTGCAGGGAGCCGCTCCAATAGAGATCTTGATGAATTGCAAGATAGCGTACAAATGTTTCTTTGAAGGAAGGGTTGGGCATAAAGACACATCCAATGTTCTAAGAGAGCGAGATGAATGTCCAACACATACCCTCTTACGGAGGAGACTTGTATTCGAAGAACCATTCCAAACGTAACTGCAACAAGGTCCATGGTTGCCCCATCAACTCTATCTTTAGAAAAACAAAATCTATCAAAGTGTATCGATGACATATTCAAGGATCCCTGTATGACATTGTAGAATATGCATTGTCATATTGGCTATTAATGGAAATACAAATGAACAAATGTGGTTAAGATGTTTTCGAACCACGCTTATGGGAATGGCTATTGATTGTTAGACAAATGCACCAAGCTCAAGTAAGCAACATGGAAAACAATCAGAAAAGCCTTCGAGACAAAATTCCAACTCTCGAGGGATGATAATGAGATTGTTGCTGAAATCTATAATACTCGGCGAGATAAACAAGAGATTGTTCATACCTATAATAAAAGACTTTTAGAACTATTGGGGAAACTTGAAAGAGAATTAGTGGACAACTTGAACAAGCGATGGTTCACTGAAGGGTTGGTACCCTCATTGTGGAGGATGATGAAGGTGGTTCCACCCTCATTTTTGAAGATGCATACAGCTGAGCCACGGGCATTGAAAATTAGAAAATTATATGCTCGTGACCTGGAAAGGACATGAAGAAGACGAACCTAACTCTAGTGATGAAAGTGAACCTAGATCAGCTCAAGCATTGACAAATGCCATGCTCTACAGCGATGAAGGAACTAAAGGGAAGTGTTAAGAATGAAGGCAAGGATCTTTTCGTAAGATTTGTCAAGTTACTAGGCATCCAATTAAGGATTGCCCTTTACTGATTTGCGTAATGATCGACCAAGTATTGTTCACATAGAGATCTATTGACACCATTCACCAGAAGAATTGCCAACAATAGAACAAGGGTGGTGGTGGGATTTCGATACAATACAATTTCAAAGGATGGCCAATTGTGTAGTGTTGGGAGTGAAAGGAGTGGGGCCACTACACAATAGATTACCCTAAACAAAATGTCATTGGACTTCTTTGTAGATGGTGTGGGTCAAGGGACCATAGAGATGACAATTTTCCAATGTAGTCCAATGTCTTTATGATTGATGTCTTGGAGGGAAAGGAAGTGTAATTTCCCTTTTCAAAGCTAGTCACTGTAAAGGCCTTGGGCCTATTCCACTTTCCGTGGGCTTCAAGGAAGGAAAGGAAGGGAGGTGAACATTGCCATAATTGTAAGTGATTGTATTTTCTTTATTTATTTGATTACTAATTACGGCTTGGAGTGATTCGACTAGGTGATAGGTGAATGACAAAGAAAAAAGGAACTTCTATCTTCTCCACATGAGGTCAGTCTTCTTGGAGGACCAAGTGAAGATTAAAAAGTACACTTCCCCTTCATTAAGAGGTCGGCCATGAGAGTTGATCTTCTAATTCATCCTTGGCAAGAGGGGTACTTAAGGAGGTTTGAATGGGGAGGAGGATATCATTATCATTCATCATTTGACATTTACTTGGATTTTGAGCTAGTGTAGCTTCTCTTCTTGCCATTCTAGGACGAAACGCCTTCCTTGGTTACCTATTGAGGACGAAAATGTTCAATAGGATCACACTTTGGATGGAGACCCTCTTGTGTGCCTTGGTGACTTCATTCAGGAGTCACAAGTGGACTTCATTGACAAATTTCTGGAACAAGTTGTTTATCCATGCATAGGGCACTTCTATTCCATCTAGGGCACTTTCAAGGGTGTTGGCACCCTTCCTCCACTTGATCTACCCACCTGGAAAGTTAGGGATCTGTAATATCCCACTTCTACGATTTCAAGGCAGACTTGGATTCTCAAGGAAATCCCAACTGTTCATACACTATCAAGCACTAGACTTCAACAATTATCCTTCCATGAATTGTCTCTTAAGTGCATGACCTTGAAATAGCTCCAACTTACGATTGGATCAGGCAAGGTGCCTTGAACTCAACCAAGGTCTGGATCTAATCAGGTATGACTATTTAATAATGGCTCAATAAACCCAAAGAGAGGGGTTTAATGGCCTTAATCAGTTTATACCAGATATGCTATAATAACTGAATGCAAACTGCTGCTATGAATTTAAAACACACTGCTGCAATAATACTGATCACTGTGCTTCAACATGAAGATAATAAATGCCCAATTTCTATATCTATTTGCCTTCATACAAGTCACTGAATATTAGAGAGGTACAACAAGTGCAAATGGATAAAGAACAGCCCACTAATCATATGCTTTCATTGCCAAATCTGCCTTGTATTACTCGCTGAAATGAGGACTGTGAATTATCAAAAGACAATGCCAATACCCAATCAATCTATGCCCCAAAACACAATATTCAAACCTCAAACTATATCATTCAGCATGCCCCATGTAGATCACTGTTCTAAGAGCTCAAAACACATGGAATAACATCTAGAAACAAGTGTCTATCACCAACAAACAATGCCACACAGTTCGCTGCCAACAAAGGTTGCAATATACCATTAAATCATGCAATATCTAAGTCACCCAGCATGGAATGAAACAACAGACTAAATCAGATCTTGAGTGTATAAATTCACTATCAATTTGCCTTAAAACAAATTGTTGAAGCTAGCAGATCACCCTCATTAAATCGCTGCACCTTTAGAGCTTAGAACACATGAAAATATCAACTAGGAACAAGCCCCTATCATCTATAAATGACCCCACACAGTTCGCTGATTATATGAAGCTCAAAACATGCAACAAAACATTCAACATTCACCCCAATGGAGTCGCTGGCTTCAGGAAGGAAAAACAGATCTATTATTTTAAAATATAAACCTCCAAAAGTGATCGCTGGAACAAGGAATGATTAGCAGTCTATATAGATAAAAATCAGATCATTGAGCATGTAGATTTACCACCAAACCTGCCCCTACACTGCAATAAGGAGACATTTACCATGCAATAACCAGTCGATTTATATCAAATAATACCTCAAACAATCCACAAACCAGTTACCAAGCAAACATGCAGTCGCTGGAGTTAAGAGAAGATTATAGCATAAGATCTTGCATTCAAACCAGTCGCTACAGCCAACACATAAGCATAAATAAAGTCGCTGGGCATGAAAGACTTCACCACACTAAATATTGATTTTCAAGACACCAATAAATTCTCCAAAATTGATATCAAAACCAGCTTCAATGCAAAAAGAATCTTCAACAAATGGAAGAAAGAGAGAGAGCTTCAGATTTGGGCATACATCCCTTCTCCACGCAAGGAGCAAAATTAATCAATTCATCAACATGCATCCCAAGGAAATGCGACCCCTCTTTATAGAAATAAGAGGTGCAATCTCCAATGTTCAATCATTTAATGTTTTCTCTCTAAAACAAAATTTAAAAATAAAAATATTTAATAAGCTACTACTTGTGCACTTTATTTAATTTCTTAATTTAATATTAAGAAATTCCTATCCTATGTGCACTTTTCTAAACTATCCAGAAGCTCCCACTTGTAGCGCTAGGCATGCCAAGGGGTTACATTTGCTAAAAAGAGTGAACCGACATATATTGGTAATGTCCTGAAAAAGGGGACATTACATGTTCGCTTTGGACGTGTTTCGTGGTTGGAAATTTGTGATTTCACGTTTATTTGATAGCTGGTCTCTTCGAGATCATTTTGAACATTTGTTTGTGTTGAACTCCAAGTATTGACGGAGTTATGAATTTTGAAGTTTCAGCTGTGTTTGCACTTGAATTAAAATTATAAAATATATATTTGCTCCAGATTTCATCTTGCTGGACTTATGAAGTGTTTGGGATATTTCTATATTGATTTTCAGTCTATATTGCATGAGAATATTGTCTTGAAAAGCCCATACAGTTCGCTGCCCTAGGAAATAGAAAATTAGGTTCATTGCTAGGGCTAAGTGGTGATATTGTTGGCTGCCATATGAATTCCTTTGCTGTCATAAATATTCAGATTTCTCTTTGTTGCTAATGCCATTTTCAGTTTGTTCCTCTAAGGTTAAAGTGATTGACCGATGGCTGTAATAAAAATCAGAAGTTGTCATTTGGGTTTGAGCCAAAACATTATGTTTAGTTTCAGCCCTAGAAAGGGACATTACAGGAAGTTATGGCAATTACTAGAGCACAAATGAAAGAAAACTTTTACTTGGACCCATATATGGAAAAGGAAAGGCTTGATGAAGCAAGGGTAGAAGACTAGAGGTCCATGGTTTCATGAGCACGGTGATGAGCAAATTGGAGTCCGACAAGCTATTGCATGCATTTTTGCAAATCACTATATATGTGAATACCATGACTTATTGTAAAGCATTGTAATACTCAAGAATGCTCTCATTGCTACCATACAAGACCAATTAGCTTAAACATGGAGCCAAACATTTGCGCATCTAAGTTCAAGATATGGGGAGAGCAAAATGTAGAAGAATGAACTTACATTGAGACTTCCTTTTTAGGTGACCAAGTAATTGTTCCTATGCTTTTGATGTTGAACCTTGCAAGATAGTTGGAAATGGTGCATATGGAATTTTTTGGGAGGAATTTGATAAACACTATAGTTGATAGTGGTTTTGGTGTGAATTTTCATCTAGAAGCAACTTGAAAGAGGCTTGGGAAGCCAACTATGCGGCTTTCAACATTCCGATTGAAAGGAGCGAATCAACATGACATTAAGGTCTTGGGTGTACTTATGCGTCAAAAGGTAATTATTGGAACCCAACCCTTTTTGTTGACTTTGGTAGTCATTTTGTTGAAGAAGAAAGCCTATGATGCACTATTGGGTCGGGTTGGTCGATGGCAACTAAAGTTGACCAGAATCTTGGAAAAAGAATTTGATCTCCATTGGAAACGAAGGGGACGAAATTTCCTCATGGATTTGAAGAGTTAGACAATCAATGGGGAAGAAACCTCATCAAAGTCATTGGATTTGAGGTATGATGGAGTGAAATGATGGAGGGCTCTTGGATATACATTTATGCCCCGAAGAAGAAATAAAGTTCTCAACTATCTTCAATTGGTAGATGGAAGACTACAAAGCACTTTGGCTTGATTGTAATAAAATCGAGATTATGGAAATTGAAGAAGCCCAAACTTGTAGTGCGATGACTTGTAGTAAATATGGATGATTGTAAGATTTCAGACCATCAACAAAATAATTGATTCCCCATAAAAAGATTAAAAATTTCAATGTCGGGGTGCAAAGTTTGATGCTATGATGACACAACAATTTGCATGGGTAACAATCATACTTATCCAAAGACATAACATTGATGAGAAAGAACGTGGGGTCTAATGGAAATTTTTTAATAATAGGTGAAATACAAACTAGTTAGAAATACAAATCGATTATGAAGGATGTGTTGGAGTTTGGATGAAGTGCTGACACATTGGTCGACAAATCCTATGAGTGTTGTCGTAACCATAACTTATGACACACGAATTTTTACAATAAGGGAACTTGTTTATAAAATACGGTGGATATATGCTTTATAAATATTTAAAGTGCAAAAATCATTCTTAATGTGTTTTTGTTTAAATTTAATGAGCCTTGTTGTCACCCGAGAAGTGCACCTTGATAGAGACATTCTCTCTCTCCCGTTGACATAATTGAAACACCTCAAGGTTGTGTGTAACCTATAATCGAGGTGAACCTCCAGAGTGGGCTGGTTCCCTTTTAAATCACGTAAAACTAATAAAATTGACAAGGAAAAAGGAGAAAGAATGCGGGAAATATAAAATTGTGGTGATACACCAATGATTTGACACACACATGTACTACTGCATACAAAAATATAGAGATCCACACACATGCACAACTTTAGGCTAATTTGCAAAAATAATTCAAAGGTTTAGGCAAGGTACAACAGTATAGGGAAGAAATTCCACAACAAAGCAATACAATACCCTAATAAACACAATGAATACTCAGAAAACCAGCGATATGAGAAGGCAAAATGGAACTTTTCTATTCAGAGATGCAAGTACAAGCTAGGATTGCCAGAGCAAAACAACTGGAAGAGTGTGTATATGATTTCTTTTACACAAAATCTGTCTTATTAGATTGCTGTCATCTAATTCAGACCCCTGCTGTGCATGCAATAATAAAAATATTATTTTATTCCACCTCCTAATGCCCTGGATTCATGCAAGTGTCATGAAATAATAAAAAACTCCTCTAATACCCTGCTGCGTTGTAATTGGCCTGCTGCGTGGGAATTGGCATGTCTTTTATTTATTATTTCTTCCTCCAATCTTGGCGCCACCATCTATGAACTGAGTGCTTCATGTATTAATTAATAAAAACCTCTTCCATCAACTTTATTTTTTGTCTTTATCTGCTTTTGCTTTTCTTTTTTGTCTTTTCTGACTTCCTTTTTGTGCTTTTCCCTATTTTTGGCTTTTCATGCTTTTTTCTTTTAGTTCTGACTGCTGCGTACAAGGACTGTTTGCTGCACTTTTTATTTATTTATTAATTTACCAAAACCTTTTCACCCCTTTGGCACCATGTATCAATAGGCAACATGCTTTTAAATCTTATTTTTAGCATAAACTTTCCCAGTTAACAGCTGCTTTATCTTTTATTTTTAGCGCCAATACCAACTATCTTTGCATGCTATTTCTAGCATACTTTTTGCTATTTTTAGAGCTGCTTTTCCAACTATCCTTAGCTCCTTATTTTGGCGCCAATTCCTTATAGTTAGCTGCTAGCTCTTGTGCATGCTTTGCACTCTATTTTTGGACACTCGCTATTTTTAGCAAAACCTACGCTCGTTCACTATATGCCCCCTTTTTGCTTACCAAACATAAGACTCAATGTTGGTCTGCATTTCTTGATGGGGCACAAATGCTCAACCAATGAAGTGTCACTTAATGAAGTATCATTTAATATTCGCAACTCGATGATGCGATGACGATGTGTGGATAGAGTGTTAGTTGATTTTTTTTTCATATATCCATCTAGTGTCATGCCCCGTTTGGAGGAAGCCTAATAGCTCCAATAGAGGAACTTAAGTAGTTAGTAATAAAGTATTATGAGTTGATGTAGGCTCCAAATACCATTTAAATATTTAAAAGCACTTACTTTAAGGGGTCGGCCATCATTTCTTATGTTCATAAGCACTCCTTGTGGCTATTTAAGGAGGTCGCTTGGGCATTAATGATTCATGTTTTGGTGATTATTCATATTTTGGTGAAAGTTGGCTAGTGTAGCCCCTTTTTCTCTCTCTCTCTCTCTCAAGGATGAAACCCCTTGGGTTGAGGACCTCATCCAAGGACGAAAACCCTTGGTTGGGAAACTTGTGAAGGACGAAAACCCTTCATGAGGTTTTTGTGTGCAAGCTGATTTGAAAAGCAATAAAGTATCTTTCTCTTGCATGTGTGGTCTCTTTGGTGCAATATTATATTTGTTTAGAGTGGAGCGACCTACCTTGGAGTGGAAATTTGGTATGTGTGTTACTAATTTGGCAAATCTGAAATTACTAGCTTGTTCTTCATAATTTATAAGGCCAATATCTTGAGTTTCATGAATTTTGGAGCTTCCTAAGTTGAGTTGTGAATTTTAAAGTAATGTTGCAGACAAGGGTTTCATTGAAATTCATATCTCCATATCTAGGGTATTAAAAATCAGATTTCTTGCATTATATGATTGTTGATGATATATCATAATTTTAGAGACTTAAGTGAAGCTGATTGGAAGGGTTTTGAAGGCACGAAGGTGGGGTTGAAACCCCAAAATAGGTCGCTGCCCTAGAAAAGGGTTTAATTTGCAGGTTTACAGGTTTATAACAACTCTATAAATCTGATTTGTGAGCTTTTAGCCATTTCCTGAGTCCCCCTAAAAAGGGACATTACAGTGGTATCAGAGCATCATCCTCCCAGCCTGTGAAGCATGGAAAAATTGGAGATGATCATGAAGACCCAAGAAGGAATAGTGGATGCATTGGATAGGCTTGCCCTAGCCATCCAAAATATGCAAGGTGGTGGTTTGCTCAAGGAAGAAAGGGTTTCAAGGATTGACAACTTGAAAGCAACATATCGAGCTCTTCCGGAAAAGATGCATGATGCCCTTTCCTTTGAGGATTTTGTGGAAATAGAAAATCATAGAGTGGGAATTGGCACAAGGCATAATGCTGAACCTCATTAAAGGACCTTGGAAAAATTTCTCAGCCATAAAGGGAAGAAAACCCTCCATTGTGAAGAAGCAAGTTGAAGAGCATGTGGTGGATCAGCTACAAGGTGGAGAAGTCATGATGAAGATCGAAGATGCAACTTCCTTTTATAGCCACCCTTCCGAGGTGACAAAAGAGGAAGATATCCACCATGCTAAGGAGGAAGAACCATCGCAACAGCTGTTTGGGGTGATGGATCAGCCTTTGGGAGCCCTAGAAGCACCCACCGCCATTGCCAAAGGTGAACCCTTGATTGATTTTCCTTTTTTCCCTATGAGAGCGCAAGAGGATGGAGAAAATGCTAAGCAAAGACCAAGGAAAATGGAAGGTAAAGAAATTTTGTTGTTAATAATATTCCCTTGATTTCTAATGGTTGCATGTGGAAAAATATTAAGGGAACTTGGGAGCATGAGCCAAGAATTAAAAAAAGAAAATCAGGTCTGCACTTAGAAGGAGAAGAAGAAGCCAAACTTCAGCCTTGTGAAAGGAAATTGGTGGATGAAACCAAACCTCCTGTGGGAATGTTTCTAACGGCAGTCATAGAGAGAAGTAAAGCCATAGAAGGAGCTTCATTAATTGAGGCCAAGACTGATTTTCAGATCAGCAACATGGTAGGACATGACAAGTAGCAAGGGTATCCCTCGAAATTGCAGAAACCAACAAGCAGCCTGTTGATATCAAAGTTACAGTCCCTAGGACAGGCCTACAAGCAAAGGATGCCTTGAGAAAGGATTCAAACAGACCAGCCATCAATGAGCCACACAAGGCACCAATAATTCAGTCCAAAACCACCGATTGGGGACCCACAAGGAAGACAGTCCAGCGAGAATTGCAAAGGGCCTATGAGGATGACATTATGAAGAAGCAAATCCATGGAAGTAAGGTACCTTTGGCATATTTTCTGAGTGTTGATTCTAACTCAGAATTTCTGAGTCCTACGAAGGTCACGGGCAGCCCATGGTACAAAGGTATCCCAAATTCATTACCTACCAGTATGTCAAATCAAGTATGTTGTAATCATGCACAACCGGTTGAGAATGATAACCATGTTTCAGTTTCATTGCTCTTTCCCATGTTGCTGCCATGTTTATGTTCTTATGATCACCATATAATCACCATGTATTATGTTTATGTTCTTATGCTCATGTTTTCTCTTGTGATCAAAAATGTATGGATGGTTGGGTTCAACCTCAATATTGTTTCGCATGTGGGAGATAGGTGCTGTTGTGAATTTTGAAAAAGGAGGTCTGATTTTAAAATCAATGTTATTGGTAATCTCATCTTTGTATGTTTGGGAACAAAGGTGGAATTAAACCTTACCATGGGAAGTTCAAATAATTCTAGGAGGATCAAGGTAAAGGATGTCTCATGCGCATGGAATAGGAATGAAATGATGAGAAGTTGTCTTCTTGGCAAGACCTATGGCTTACTGAAAAAGGTAACAACTTTCTTTTTCCATATTGTCTATGAACTAGCTGATACATATGTTTTTGAGAAGAAAGTATGGGATCAAAGTGGCTTGCATAATGAAGAAGACATCCGCAAGATTGATGCATGGGGAATAGGGAGATTGTTGCTCAAATATTTTGATAAAAGGGCTGTTACACATTGTTGGATTGCAATCCTCAACAACTTTGGTTTCTACTCCATGCCTTTTGAAGTGGCAAAGATAGGTCGGGTCATAAGAAAAATGCCTCTTCCATCTTGGGCCACGGACAAGGTGATTTCAGCTGATGCATGGTGGTCTCAGCATTGCTTGTCATTCTAGAGCTGAGAAGGTATTATTACAGCTATGATATAATTTTCTTTTCAATTTCTGAGGTTGGGCTGTACATGTTCTCATTGGGAAACAATTCTAAAAAGGTAAATAGGGGTATGGGCATACATTGCTTGTGTAAAGAGTTGAATTCTGAATGGAAAGAAGGAAATGATACTAGGCAGATTTTAACCTTTACATCCTTAAAATTGGCAAGGGTAAATCAGATTTACCATTGTGATAAGTTGCACGAGTTAAAAGGGAGCAATGAGAGGAGTTACCCCACATACCCATGGGACACAAAGGAACAACAAATTGGAGAGACCTTACTCTTTCTAATATTATTTCATATGCAGGACCAAGGATAAGGAATGAAGAAAAAATGAAACATAGTCATTGGGGCAATCACGTCCACACATGTGCAAAGAAAGATTGTACCATTTTTACATATTTTAGAGTGGATATAACAGCTGATTGCATATTCTCAGTCCTTCAAGAGCAATTTTCAGTTTCTACCACCTTCTAGTCATGTATGGACCACATATTCGGTGAGTACTTAAGGGAATTTGTGCTTGTTTTCTTTGATGATATCTTGGGATATAACAAAACATGGGTGAAGCATCTACAACACCTTGACATGATGATGGGAGTTTTAGAACAACAGTCCTTACTTGCAAAGAAACCCAAATGTGGATTTGGTTTGAGCAAAATTTTGTACCTAGGATATATCATAAATTCTCAAGGGGTACATGTGGATCAACAAAAGATACAAGCCATACTTGATTGGCCTCCTCCCATCTCCATTTCACAACTCAGAGGGTTCCTTGGGTTATGCAGCTACTACAGAAGGTTTGTGAAGGGCTTTTCTCATCTTGCAGCCCCTCTAACTGATTTAACTAAGAAGGGGGCATTCAGCTGGTCACTTTTAGCTCAAAGAACATTTGATAAACTCAAGGAGGTCATGTGCTCATGCCAAGTACTTGCTGTACCTGATTTTTCTCTTCCATTTGTGGTGGAATGGGATGCATCCGGTGAGGGAATAGGGGCTGTCCTAATGCAAACTCAGCGTCCTATGACATTTAAAAGTAGGAAACTCAAGATACAAGCTTTTGATTTTGACATTGAATATGTCAAAGGAAAAACAATGCAACAATGGATGCCTTGTCACGAAAACCAGCTCTTCACGGGAATCAAGAAGGAACACAAGAAGGATACACACAAGGAGTCAAGGATTTGGAGCAGCGGAGTTCATCATTGCTTGAGGACAAACAATCTTGGGAAGGGGGACTGTCATGTCCCTTTTTGGAGGCTGATTTTAAAGACCTTAACCCATTCTCTCCCGTGGGTCTAAGGAGAAAAGCAAGGGGAAGATTTGAATTATGTCTTTATTGTTGATTAGATAAATGTTTTATTTATTTTCATATATCCTATTAGAAGCCTAGTGCTCCAATAGAGGAACTTAAGTAGTTAGGTAATAAAGGTATTATGAGCATGTAGGCTCCAAATACCATTTAAATATTTAAAAGCACTTACTTTAAGGGGTTGACCATCATTTCTTATGTTCATAAGCACTCCTTGTGGCTATTTAAGGAGGTCGCTTGGGCATTAATGATTCATGTTTTTGTGATTATTCATATCTTGGTGAAAATTGGCTAGTGTAGCCTTTTTACTCTCTCTCTCAAGGACGAAACCCCTTGGGTTGAGGACCTCATCCAAGGATGAAAACCCTTGGTTGGGAAACTTGTGAAGGACGAAAACCCTTCATGAGGTTTTTGGTGTGCAAGCTGATTTGAAAAGCAATAAAGTATCTTTCTCTTGCATGTGTGGTCTCTTTGGTGCATTAATATAATTGTTTAGAGTGAAGCAATCCACCTTGGATTGGAAATTTGGTATGTTTGTTACTAATTTGGAAAATATGAAAGTACTATCTTGTTCTTCATAATTTATAAGGCCAATATCTTGAGTTTCATGAATTTTGGAGCTTCTTAAGTTTGTGAATTTTTAAAGTAACGTTGTAGACAAGGGTTTCGTTGAAATTCATATCTCCATATCTAGGGTATTAAAAATCAGATTTCTAGCATTATATGATTGTTGATGATATATCATAATTTTAGAGACTTAAGTGCAAGTTGATTTGAAGGGTTTTGAAGGCACGAAGGTGGGGTTGAAACCATAGTTACTGAGGTTTGGCTGGATTTTTATGAAATCCGGTTCGAACCGTAATTTTTAAAGTAGCTGAATAAATCCGGTTAGGTTCGGCCTTTTTGTTGCACAAAATTTTTTTCCTTTTTTGGCATTGTTTTCTTTTTTGGTGAAAAAATCACAAGAGCGAGAAAAAAATTGCCATTTTGGAAAGGGTCCTAGGGAAGATGTAGCAGCAAAAACTTGCATGTGCCATAACTTTCATTCTCGTGGCTCTGTTTGGTGTCGTCTTCTCTAAAAGTGTATATTTTCTCGAGCTCTATGCATTGATGGCAATATTTTTCTTATTTTCATAAAATCCATTTTTGTACCTTTTTGGACCAAGCAACTTCTTGCGATCTTTTGAAAGAATCATTATGATGATGATGATTATGGTAGATGGATGCTTTTTGTATGATTTGTCTATATATAATGATATAAGTATACAATAATATAAATTTATAATAATATAAGTATATATATATTCGAATCGGATTTTTCCGTATTTTTCAAATTTTTTCGAGAACTCCGAATTTTTGGATTTTTTTGCCCTTCCGAATTTAATCGGATTTCCAAACCTGTAACTATGGTTGAAACCCAAAAACAGGTCGCTGCCCTAGAAAAGGGTTTAATTTGCAGATTTATTGGTTTATAACAACTCTATAAATTTGATTTGTGAGCTTTTAGCCATTTCCTAGCCCTTGTAAAAGGGACATTACAAGCATCTATTGAGAGAGCGTCGATTGATGATGAATGATAGAGCTTTGCCCGAGGGTCCATGGATCAACATAGTGTGACCCGATGGCAATGAGTTGACTAATGAAACATCGTGAGACAATGGTGCATTGACCAATATATTGTTACTCAAAGGTTTTGTGTCACTCGATGTTGTATTACTTTGTGTACAAACTTTTAAAGAGACCTCCTATACCTTACTCGAGGCTCTTTATTTACCATTGAAAGTCTCCCTTGTGAAAATTTATGAGCATATGGTGGACCGCCATACTTCTTCCTCTCGATTCAAAAATTGTGATTTATCGGTGATAAATCGCGATAAATCGTGTTCCTCCATCAAAACGATTAAACTTGAAAAATCGCGATTTTTGTAATCCGATAAATCGCCAATAAATCTTGGTCAAATAACCTACAAAAATCGTTGAAAATCGGCGAAAATCGCGGCTAAAATCGGCGAAAATCGCGGCCTAGGGTATAACCCGAAAGCAGACCAAATCGATTCGCTTTTTTGCATTCAACCCGGAATCGTGGCCTTCGACGTGGTTGCGTGGGCATTCTAGGAGGTTTCAAATTCTACCAAAGTGGTTTCAAGTTCAGCGAAGGTGGTTTTGAGTCTTTCCACCCTATTTTCGAGCTCGTGGCGCTAACAGTAATCCGCAATATACGATTACACAAAGTAATTTTTTTCCTTTTTTAAAATACGTATTACATAATAGTTAATAACTTAATACTACAAGATATTACATAATAATTATATAATATATCACATATACGTATTATATGTAATATAGTTAATACGTATTTATATATTATAGTTAATAATAGTTAATAATAGGTTTTTTTAAATACGTATTACATAATAGTTAATAACTTAATTATAATAATAGTTAATAATTTAATAAATTTATAACTATAAGTTTAATAATTATATAATATATTACATAACTATATTTATAAGCATAACTATATTTATAAGTTTAATAATTAATTATTATATTACATAATAGTAATACAATATGTAAAGTCACTTCTATAGAGTCACTTCTCGCATCATTTAACATTGTTTTTACATTTAATTTAAGTATATTTTATGAATTTAAATATTTTTAAAAGTAGCGATAAAGTTGCCGATTAATGCCGATTTTTCACCGATTCCCGATTTTCGATTCAAAATTTGGCCTGCCGATTAATCCCGATTTACGATTTTTTTGGGCTAGGACTTGATATAAAAATTTCCAGTCTACCCTATCATAAGCCTTACAGAGGTCTAGCTTGATAAACATGTGCGGTTGTTTCAGGATGTCTATAGAATGGAGGATTTCTTTGGCCAAAACAATCTCGTCATGAATCTGTCGTCCAGGAACAAAACCTCCTTGTTCAGGGGATATGATTTTGTGAAGAAGAGTGATTTTATACAAAACATTACATAGTGCTATAGGTCGAAAACCAGAAATATCCTCCACCTCATTAGCCTTAGGAATAAGAGCTATAAAAGTTTTATTAATTTCTTTAAGCATAGTTTTGGTTGTTCTTACTTCCTCAAGTACCTGAAGGAGGTCGCTTTTAATTATATCCCAAAAAGCTTGATAGAAATTAATTAGAAAGCCATTCGGGCTTGGAGTTTTACCTTTTCCATGCTAAACACTACCCCATATAATTCTTTCTCCATGACTGGCTTAGTAAGATGCTCATTATCCTGTTGGGAGATAAGTCGAGGCAAAGTAGCCAAGACTTTTTGCTGGGAGGAAAATTGTAGAGATTCAGCTGTAAATAATTTTTCAAAAAACTGAGTAGCCATTTGTTTCATGTCATCCAAAGAATATTCTTTACTTCCATCCGCCTTTGTAAGGAAATCAATATGGTTGTGAACCCTTCTCGTTAGCAAAGTGACTTATGAAATAAAGATGTATTTTTGTCTCCTTCTTTAAGCCAATGGATTCCAGATTTTTGCTGCCACATTACTTCCTCCCTGGTTTCCCATTCTTGTAAACTAGCTTTCAAAAAGAGTTCTTTTGATGAAGTTTAACATTGCTTCCCAAAGTGCGTATCTGACCATTAAGTTCTTCCAATTGTTCTAAGATCTGGTTTTTCCTTACCTTTATGTCCCCAAACTCAGTCCAATTCCATGCTTTAAGTTTAGATTTGAGGTAAGCCAAACGCTTAACAAAAGTAAATATATGAGTACCATGTGATGGCTTACCTTCCAACCACCATTGCTGAATACATCTACTTATATCTTCATATCTGAGCCACATCAGTTGGAATCTGAAAGGGGCATGGTATGGGACTGATTTGCCCATCTCCAAGCACACCTTTGGCTAATGGTCGGAACCAATGTTATTAAGAAGTTGAGCTTTAGGAATAAATTCCTTCAACCACCAGTCTTCAGAGATCAAAAACCGGTCTAATCTTTCCAATATACAATTCTCTCCTTGTCTTCTATTAGACCATGTCATCATTCCATTACCAATGGGAACATCTACCAACTGATGAGATTGAATAAATTGAAACAAAGCATTAGAACTTGAATCTAATTGAAGTTTCCCCCTTGTTTTTCCGCAAATTAAGGATAGTATTAAAATCTCCTCCAAGAATAATTGGCAACTCCGAAAAGGAATGAATCATAGTAGAAATTTGCTGCCATTGTTGTACTTTATCCTCAATAGTAGTGGGGACATAAATATTTATGGCTAAGGATTGTTGGGCATCGACCATTGATTAAGCATGGATGAAAATAGTTCCTTTAATAGCACATGAAGTGATTAAAGTAAACATCTACGGATACCATAGAGAGATCAAGCCCCCAGAAGCCCCTTGAGAGCTTAGAGAAAGATGTTCAGCCTTGGTCCAAATTCTTTGTGTTAATACCAACATAGGATGATTTTTGTGAATCATTCTTTTGATTTCTTGCACTTTTGAAGGGCTTCCTTTCAGCCCCCTAACATTCCAAGTTATTACTTTCATTGGGAAGGCTTTTGAAACATTTGGGATAAATCCCAAACCGTTCCTGTATTACACATCTTTTGACCCACATATTGAAGAGCAACTTGATTCGATCTACGTCCCGCCTTAATATTGGTGTCCATCTTTAAAGTTTTACTTTTTCCTGATCAACTCCCAAAGACTGATCTAATTGTGACTTTGTATTGTGTTATCTATTAAAACCAAAGCTTTCTCTCCACCTACCATTTTATCTGTCTGTTGATGTTGTGAACTAAATTGGTCGTGATACTTTGTTTTGCGTTGATAAACTTTTCGTCTTTGGATGATCTTTAGGTGTAGACGATTGTGCTTGGAAGACAACTAGTATATTGGGGGCTTCCATCTTTGTAATGTTCCTTTTGGGGAAACTCAGGAAATGGCAAAGAGAACCAAAATCAGATTCAATTCACTGCTGTTATGATCCTGCAAAAACTGAACTTCAAATCCTTCATAGGGCAGCAACTTCCCAATGTGATAACAATCTTTCAAAATGGGTTAAACCTTGCAAAAACTCTTCCAAACTTGTGCCAAAATTAATAAAAACCATTATCAATTAATTCCAGGTGTTAGAAATCAGATTCACATGTGAAACTAATTAATTATGGAACCCTAACCAACGAACCTTCCCGAGCTTGCTAAATTTACTAGAACATCCCCAAAATTCACCAAACTTGGAATCTTGGCTTTATTAAATATAGAGAACAAGATGATAATTCCATATTTACTAGTAAGTCACTACACATTGCTATTTACCATATCCATATAGGTCGCTCTTCTTGAAATTAAATATATTTTCCACCCAAACAATTGATAAAATGGAGGATTTCTTGTTATAAATCATAGGAGTCCAACCATGCAAAAAGATCACATAAAATCCATCAATACTCTTGAAAACACACCTCCAAGCAAGTTGTTTAGCGCAGAAATCTATTATAACCAACAATAGAGAGAAATCCACCAAAGGGTAGTGTGGGGTTTCATCCACACTACTTGTCCACAAGGGTTTTCGTTCTTGGGAGTGCCTCAATCAAGGGTTTTTGTCCTTGAGAAAGAGGAAAAGATGCTTAACAAGCAATCCTTTACCAAAGATGAGAAATCCACATAACATAATCCTCTAATGGCCAAGTGACCTCTCTTTTATAACCATAAGGGGTGCTTTTAATGTAAATGATGGCCAAACTCTTAAGAAAAGTACTTTTTAATTTCTAATTGGTATTTTGGAGCCTACATGCTCACCAATATTTTTTTATTTCTAATTTATTGTTGGGCGCTAGGCTCACCAACAATTACAATGCCAATTAAAGAAATAAACATGAAATGAAACACATGATGTCATTGCTGGCTTCCTCTAGCTTGTTCCCTTGATCCCATTAAGAAGGAAAATGGGCCAAGGTCTTCAATTGGAAGTGGCTCGAAAAAAGGGACATGACAGTCCTCTCTTGAAATTGTCCGTCCCCAAGCAATTGCAAGTTCCTAGATCCCAAATAAATCTTAGCTGCTCCTTTTTGATGTCCTTGTAGTTGAAGCAAACTGATTAAAGAAAGAGTGTGTCCCCTTCTTCATTCCTTATTTTTTTGTGGCTATGGTGAACAACTCTTCTTCTTCTTTGCTTGCCAAGGCCTCATAATTACCATCCAAACATTGGGTGTTCCCAATTTCCATCATGCTTTCCAAACATAGCATAATCATGTATTTTGTTCCCTTAAATCAGAAGGATAGGGATTGGGATCTTTCTTATAACAGCTGGAAACACATCAACAATGGTAATAGAATGCAAATCCTATATCCTCATGGTTGGGTAGTCGTCCCTCATTGTAAAAAGAATGGATAGAGAGCTGGAATTAATGTGCAGAACATACAAAACAAAGATGTAACAGCTGTCATGATGATTACCTTGGCCTCCAAAGGATGCTTCCAAGCTGCCCCAAACCAATATTTTCAAAATTTAGCTCGTATCATCACTCATGAGTGCTAGTATGTAAGTATAACAACCATACCATTGTAATCTCCCCATTTTTGAAGACCCTTAGCCTATCCTCCCCGGGCTTTGGGATGTTACAAGGGGGACATTTATTATTAAATAATTAAATATTATTGCTTGGAGAAATAATTATTTAATTATTTAACTATGAAAATTATTTAATTTAATTCCCAAAACATAAAATTAAATGAGGAATTAATTAAATAAATATTTAGGTGGTTTTTATTGATAAAAAAACCCTTTGAAAAGGGGACGCCACACCTAGGGAAAACAAACTGCCTTTATTTAATAATTTCCCTCTCCTAGGGATTTTGAATTTTGTGCCTCCTTGCTTATAAAAGGAGTGCTAGGATCATTATTATTATTATGTTATGATGAAGTTGTTTTGATACTCCATGCTTGGAGTTGGGATGGATGCCCATTGATGTTTTCTTTCTCTCTCTCTCAAGTGAGATCCATGTCTTTGGCTTTAGCTAATTTTTAGATGAAGGTTACCATTGAAATCTACATGTTTTTATTGTAGCGGATCACTGTAGCGATTCATTGTAGCAGCTGGTGATAGCTTAGGTAAAATTGACCAGCTGGAGTTAGGTTATTCCTTGAAGTGAAGTAACTGAGATCTATGCATATTTGTGTATTTGATGTATGAAATTCATTCCAGTTGCAGCGATTGGCATTATGATGATTTAGGGACTGATTTAAATACAATTTCCTATGTGATTCGATTGGCTGATTGTATGATTGTGATCTCTTGCACCTCAGTGAACTCCATAGGATTGTTTAAATGCATTATGAAGTGGCACGACTTGGGTTTATAACTCTTATATTGCAGCGACCTATGCCTGAGTATTTATGGAATGTTTGAATGGTAAATATTCCGATCTCTGTATGCTCATGTGCAGCTACAATCTGGGCACGTGTGGCAACTCTCTTGGGCCATTTTTGAAGTGATTTGACTGGTATTTACTCTCTTATTTACAGCGACTCTTTCTATGGTGATTGTGGACTGTTTGCTTGCTTCATTTGGTGTGGATTTATCAAGTTTGAATGCATGATAATATCCCCACAAGTTTGGTAATTACTTCACATGATTATTAATTGGTTTTCATTCATACAAATCTATTAATCCTTCTCAGACATCAGCGACTGGGTTTTAAGTGTTGGGAATGCTTGTTGAAGGCCCAAAGTATCCAGCGAATCCCATCTTGCTCTTTGTTTAATATATCCCAACTTTTGTGAACCTGATTTGTATAAGATGGAGAAGATATAAGAAGTCTGAGTGCAGATTTTAATATGAAATATTTCTGAGCAAATCGATTGGCATAGGCATGTACTTAGGATGTGATTAAGTCTCCTCTTTGACAGCGATTTGTTGGTGGATGTTTGGTAGAATACTGAGTATTGTTGCAATACATTTTATACTTAATCAAGCAATGGTTGAGGCCTGTGGCAGCGAACTGTGTTAGGAGGGCACAGATCCATATGTTTAATGCATATTGTTGAGTGTTTACAAACAGCAAACTCATCTTTCATTGTGGTGATTAGGAATCACGAATTTTGCATGTTATAAATGATCTAAATAGACATACCTGGGAGAAGTGTGAGGGCATTTGGGACTAACTTCAAGAATTTTTAGAGCTGGGTCATGCTTGGGTTGTATTGATAATTTGGGGTCTGATTTTATGCAGTTTGAATCTGATTTCTAATCACTGGTGGTGTTGTTTACTTTTGCGAGTGTTGTATTTTCTATTGATCTTAGAAGGGGGACATTACAACCATGCCTGGAATTTTGTCCCAAATAACACCAAATATGAATGAACCCTCTTACCCATCATTTTGCATAAAAAGAATGTCTTCAAATTTGCCCCTCTATTGCTTCCCCAAGAAGATATCCACAACCCAACAAACAAAATTGGGAGAAACACCTCATCTTGGTTGTAGCATTGCAAGTTCAGAAGTGAAGTGGCCAAAAACATCTTATGAGAGTTACCCTTACCTTGTCCATGTTGCTAGAAGAAGAACACCACTTCTGTGTGATCAAAATCCACTTGGTGGCAAGTGTGAGTAACCTTTGATGTGGAGGATTTCTTGATTACAAGTGCCTTACTCCGTGCCCGAAAACAACTATCACATGTTGTTCCTTCATGTAAACTCCTTCCGTGACGTTACTAGCAAGCTTATTTTTGACATACTTAGCTGTGACAATATTTTTCAAATCAGCTGTCATGTGAGGAAGCAAACCTCAATGTGAGTTCCAAACGTTTCCCACTGTACTCCCTTCATCCTTAATACCTTGAATGCTGATTTCTTTCTTTTCGTCATTGAAATTCAGTCCTTTATCAGAACAATTGAGGGTGAATCCTGTCAAAGATTGCAGCCATTGAACTCCAAGAACAACTACATCATCAACTAACTTAATAAAAAAGAATTAAACACATACCTCATCTTTTCCTAGGAGAAGTGATAGCTGTTCCTTTCTCTTTGTACAAGGTATGGTGGTGCCACTCTTGACAAGCCTAGTGACCCCTCGGTTATGAAGAAAACCCTTCTCCCTGAATGGATGAAAAGTGGGTGTGCCACACATTGAAGAAAGGGTGCTGCTCTTCCACCACATTTTTTATAGTTCCTGCATATTCATGGAACCATGGGTTAACCAAATATGAAATAGAAAATCATAAATATCAGCATGCCTTTGATGCCCCAAACATATCATGATAAAATTGCCCTCCATATTGATTTTGAAATCAAATATTCTTCTTTTTGCAGAGCTCATCATAGCACCTATATTCCTCATGCGGAAACAATTTTGAATTTGAGTCCAAGAATCCATACAACAAGAGACACTTCTTACCTCATTATTTTGTGGAGTATGAGGTGCATAATGATGTCCAATCAGCGGTGATATAGGAGGACATAACAAGCATAAAATCTGATCACCTTCTCCAACCAGCTGTGTGTGAGGGTAACATATCAGCAGTGTCATATCAGCAAACAACAAAATGGAGATTTCCTCATACCATGGGCTGCCTTTGATGCTTTCTTGACTCAAAATTTCTGAGCTAGGAACAACACTTAGAAAATAACCCGATGGAGCCCTTATCTCATGCACATCATCATCCTTATAGGCCCTTGTTAAATCTGATTTGACTCCATCGTGTGACAGGCTTGTGTAATCATTAGAATCCAATAAATTATTGTAGAACAAGGGTGTTTTTACCTTTCTTTGGATGATGACAAACGGGATTGTTTTTGTTGATATCTCCATTGATTTGCTCCATGGTGGTGGCTGTTTGGGACAGACCAGCAAGTTGAAAATCATTAATTTCACCTTGAAATTTGACTTCAACTCTGAATTTCTTCTTTCCATCAAACCCTTCTTTTTCCCTTGCCTCATGCTTCATGGTTGCTTCCTTTTTCCTTGTCAATAATGAAGAGCTCTTTGCCCTATACTCTTGTAAGTGTTGTTTCCCTTGAGCGGCTATCAATCTAGCAGCCCTAGCTCTTCTTTGCCACTCCTCATTTTTTTGAGTTTCCATTACATCCTCCTTGCTTCCATATATGAATTTCTTCTCCCGACTGAAGTCAACATTTGGTTCCTTCAAAAGTATATCTTTTTCTATCAAGGGTTCTTCATTGACAATTGTTAGTTCATTGCAACCGCTAGGTGTCATCAATTCATCATTAAGCACAAAAGGATTTTTACCTTGGATGACATGCTCCTCAACTTCCTTAATTCTGATGGAGAGACCTCTTCTCCCTAGGGCTGAAACATCCATCTTCTTGGCATGTTATACTTCTTCCTTTGGTGCTAGGGTTCTTTGTTGATAATGTCCTTCCGTCCTCAATCGATGAAAGCTGTAAGAAATATTGCCTCTCGATATTTATCCGACATTGCTTGGTATCTTCAAGCCATATTATGTAGTCATTCACTTGTTTAGGGCTGCTATGTGGAGTGACTGCCTCTTTGTCCATGAACTAGGGTTTGTAGGGCCTTGCGGAAGAAATTTTCACCTTCTTTGATTCACGGGAATTGTGTGAATCTTCTTCCCCTTGACGAACCACCTCCTTGCATGTTTTGGATAGCTAGGGAGAGCCTATCCAATACATCCATTATTCCTTCTTGGTTCTTCACGATCCTCTCCAATTTTTCCATGCTTCACAAGTTGGGAAGAAAGAGCTCTAACACCACTGTAATGTACCTTTTTTGGGGATCTCAAGAAATGACAAAATCTCCCAAAATCAGATTCAAGGCACTGCTGTTATGATCCTGCAAAAACTTTAACTCCAAACCCTTCCTAGTGTAGTGACTTCCCTAGGTGATAACAACCCTTTAAAATTGGTTTAAACCTTGCAAAAACCTTCCAAACCTGTGCCAAAATTAATAGAAAGCAATTATCTATTAATTGCAGGTGTTAGAAATCAGATTTGCATGTGAAATTAATTAATTATGGAACACTAACCAGCGAACCTTCCGAGCTTGCTAAAAATAGTAGAACATCCCCAAAATTCATGAAACTTGGAATCTTGGCTTTATAAAATATAGAGAACAAGAGGATAATTTCAGATTTACCAATAAGACACCACACATAGCTATTTACCATATCCACATAGGTCTCTCTCGCTTGAAATTAAATATATTTTGCACCCAAACAATTGATCAACGGAAAGATTTCATCTTTATAAATCATAGGAGTCCAACCATGTAAAAGATATCACA
Source organism: Taxus wallichiana var. yunnanensis (assembly GCA_018340775.1). NCBI lineage: Eukaryota > Viridiplantae > Streptophyta > Pinopsida > Cupressales > Taxaceae > Taxus > Taxus wallichiana. Next base: position 296,707,236 of record CM031243.1, on the reverse strand, counting down.
CAAAAACGGTGTTGTTGCAGGAGACGTGTCTCCCATCACTTGGGACGTGTTTCGTACGGACACACGTTCGGCAGTGAGAGACGTGTATGGAGATGCCTCCGTGACGCGAGAACTTTTGTTCAACGTCTCCCCGCGTTTCTTGTTGAAAAAATACGTTGTCTGATGACATGTTTCAGTGATTCATTCGCTGCCAAGTCTGCATTTGCGATTTGAGGACTGCATTCACCATTGAAAGAGGTCTGCCATTAAAGGAGGTCGATTTAGTGTTGCTGCTGAAGCCAGGTATTTATCTATGCTTTGCAAAATTAATATTTTAATATTTGTTTAGTGCTAAACACTGCTGTCATTGCCACCTTTATACCTGCATTTTTTTAATGGCAAAGCCCTCTGCTGAACCCCGATGCAGTTTTTAATGGCAAAGCCCTCTGCCGAACTCCTGCTGCAGCTGTGTCGCGTAGCCCTACCCTTGCCATCCAAAGTTTTATATGATCACACTTTTAAAGTTTTAAGTTTTTACTTTTTAGACTTTAGGTTTCTTTAAATTTATAAGTTTCTTTTTCTTTTTTTACTTTTAAATTTTAGCTTTGTCTTATACGGTTAAAAATTTTAATTTTTACTTTAATCTTTTAGACTTTACTTTTAGATATAATTTTCTATTTTTTAATCATGATATGAATATTGAATTCGTATTTTTAATATCACTTTTAGTGTTATAACTTTTTAATTGTCTTTTAGTTTTAAATTTTATCTTTATGTTTTTTAATTTTAATTCTTACTTTTTAACTTTGATGTATTCATATTTTTTAATATTACTTTTAAATTCTAACTTTTAGCTTTTTAATGTTTTTAACTTTATTTGTATAAATCGTATATTTAGATTTAGACTATAATAATTAAAAGTTTTATTGTTTTACTTTTAATGTTTAAAGTTTAAATTTTAATTATATAATTTAATAATTATGATATAATTTTTTTTATCTTTTATATATTTTTAAATAATAAATTAATAAATTGATATTATTTAATTTTTAAATAATTTAAAGTTTATTTTTTTAATTTAAAATATTATTTCAATTCGATTTCTAATTTTTTTATTTTGTTTTCATTCAGGATGTTAGGGGGAGGGAAAGAAGGACTTAAACCACTTTGGAATTACTGCAACCGCGTTCGTAAAGGGACTGGCAATACCGCGGATATCACTGTAATATTTGTGGGAAGTGCTTTCAAGGCACTTACACAAGAGTGAAGGCCCATTTTTTTCGTATACCAGGGAAAGGGGTTGATCCTTGTATGAATGAAGTAGAGCGGTATGAAGCTATGAGGGCGCAAGAACGTGCTGAAGGAAAAGTGACTTCCTTAAGCTCTCACGCTTCGACCACAGATCGCACGCAAAGTCATCCTATCAGAGGTTTCGGGCCAGAAACAGAATCAGAGATAGGTGTGTCTTTTGGACATGTCACAGAGGGTGAGGGGTCTTCTCGTAAGAGACTACACATGGGTGGTTCAAGCCCCATTGGAAACATGTTCGATGTGCAAGGTCGAGATGCAGTTGATGCAGCGATTGCACAATTTTTCTATGCGAATGGAATACCATTCAATGTTGCTCGCTCACCCTATTATGAGGAGATGGTTCGTGCAATCAACAAAGGGCCAAAGCAGGTTATAAACCACTGGATATGAGAAGCTTCGCACGAATCTTATTGACAAAGAGAAAACAAGGATAGAGCAACAAATCGCACTAGTCAAAAGAGTGTGGTCTACAAAAGGATGCAACATAGTGATGGATGGTTGGATTGATACTAGAAACCGTCCACTTTTGAACATTATGGTAACTTGCTCTAAAGGCCCTTATTTTTTGAAGGCAATCGATTGTTCGGGTCAAGAGAAAAATGTAGAGTTCCTTGAGAAGCAACTATGTGATGCAATCGAGGAGGTGGGGGCATCACATGTTGTCCAGGTTATTACAGACGCTGCCCCGGTCTGCAAAGCAGCTGGTTTGTTGGTACAAAAAAATACAAACATGTATTTTGGACACCATGTTGTGTGCATGCATTGAACAATGCACTCAAAGACATTGGTAGGTTTCAGTGGGTATCTGAGCTTATTGAAAAGGGCAGAAAAATACAAATGTTCATTTGCAATCATCACCAAACACAAGCTATTTATCGAGAGATATGCGAAGGTTGAGCTTCTCAAACCTGCAGACACACGATTTGCATCTTTCTTCATACTTCTTGATCGCCTTTATGCTGTCAAAGGGGCCTTATGTTCTACTGTTGTTAGTGATGCATGGGCAGCTTGGAGACAATCTACATCAGAGACTGCAGTTGAGGTGAGGAAGATGGTCCTTGATGAGCTTTTTTGGGCTGATGTGAAATTTGTTGTTGACTTCATTCAACCCATTTGTGAGGTAATCCGCTTTGCTGATTCAGACAAGCCATGTTTGGGTGAAGTTTATGAAGAAATTGACTCTATGTGCGAAAAAATAAGAAAAATCACAGATTCAAAGGATCCTTCTTTATATCCTTTGATTAAGGAAAAGGTACATGGAAGATGGAATAAGCTTAACACACCTCTACATTGTGCTGCTTATGCCTTAAATCCAAAGTGGTATGATATAGAAGTCACCAATAAAAGGGCTCCATATGAGGACAGGGAAGTGATGAAAGAATTTTGGGTTGCAGTGAAAAAGATTTATGGTCGAGGAGAGGAAGCTTCTACTATCAGGACTCAGTGGAATATGTTTTCACGTGGTCATGGTCAATTTTCTATAGTGGAAGCTCTCTATGATATGCGTGCGAAGAAGGACCCAATAGAGTGGTGGTGGAACCATGGCAGTGAAGCACCTGAATTGCAATCGTTTGCAATAAGATTACTCTCACAAGTAGCTAGTTCTTCATCTTGTGAGAGGAATTGGAGTACTTATGGTTTCATTCATTCATTGAAGAGGAACCGACTAGGGTCAAAGAAGGCAGAGAACCTAGTCTACATTCATAGCACACTTCGTCTTCTTACTCGTGTAGACCCAGGGTATAAAGAAGGTCCTTCAGCAAAATGGGACCAAATTCCACTTGATGCAGCAGTAGATGTAGAGGATGATGTGCTTGAGGCGAATGGCCTGAATGATTTGCCCCCTGTTATATTGCCTGCAGAGGAGCCACAACTTGAGAGTGATGAGTATCTAGAGAGCATCTTAGCAGAGGATCTAGAGGACATAATTAATGTGACAGTTGACCCCTTTGTATCAGATGAGATATGATTCGGTTCACATTAGTGATTTTTGTTTTTAGTCTTTGTCAGCATTTTGGTGTTATAATGTACTCTTTCCTCAATATGTGAGATATCAAATATCAATATAATATATCATCTTTTGTCGACATTTGATTTCCTTAAAAAAGTATAGTTATTTTTAAATTTATGTATTTTAATTCTAATATATATATATATATATATATATATATATATATATATTGCCGTCTCCCCATACCCGTCTCCTAAATTTCTGAAAAATGGCGTACTGCACTGTACTCCATCTCCCGGCAACTATGATAAAAACCAACAATACCCTTGAAAACACACCTCCAAGAAAGTCGCTTAGTACAAAAATCTGTTAGAACCAGCAATATAGAGAAATCCACCAAAAGGGTAGTGTGGGATTGGCCCACAAGGGTTTTTCGTCCTTGGGAGTGCCTTAATCAATGGTTTTCGTCCTTAAGAGAGAGTAAAAGATGCTTAACAATCAATCCTTTACCAAAAATGAGAAATCCACATAACATAATCCTCTAATGGCCAAGTGGTCTGCCTTTTATAACCGTAAGAGGTGCTTATAATGTAAATGATGGCCGACCTCTTAATAAAAGTACTATGTTATTTCGAATTGGTATTTTGGAGCCTACATGCTCACCAATATATTTTTATTTCGAATTTATTGTTGGGCGCTAGGCTCACCAACAATTACGATGCCAATTAAAAAAATAAATATGAAATGAAGCACATGATGACATTGTTGGCTTCCTCTAGCTTGTTCACTTAAATCCATAAAGAAGGAAAATGTGCCAATGTCATCACTTGGAATTGGCTCGAAAAAGGGACATGACAATTTTTTTGTTATGAAGTTATTGCTTGTATATTACTAGGGGTCTCTGGTACTTGGGATTCCATAATTTCATTTGTTTCTTTATCCTCCTGATCCTGTTGTAGAATGTCAAACATGTTTCTATTGCTTCCTTTTGGTTTGTCAGCTTTATTTTTCCTCATTAGATTTTTTTCGTTTTGGATTAACAAAATTATCCCGTAGATTCTCCTCATTTTTTGCTGCTGGAACTCTTGACGGAGAATCCGTAAATAAATGTCCATATTCATGACAAAAACGACAATGAAAGGGGATATTTTCATAATCTAAAACTTGGTCCCACATCTCCCACTCCACTACCAAAGAAATCTTCATTGGAAGGGGTTTGCTGAGATCCAACAAATCACATATGTGTGCATAAATCATCTGTTCCAATTGGGTTAAAGCATCTGCCGTCATCGTAAATGTGCCAAGAGTGTTATTGATCGTCGGAAAGACATTACGGCTCCAATATTTAGTTGTGAGTCCGTAGAGTCTTACCCATATAAAGGCTATGACAGTAATTCTTCATCAGCCTTAAACATGGGATGCCACGGTGTCATGAACAAACCAACCCGTCTCTAAAACCAAGGTCCCGATTCGTACTTGAGGCAAAAACACCGAGAAATATCCATTAGGATACACTGAAATTTTGAAATCAGCTTGAATTTTCCATCGTTTTTTTACCCAATCTTTAAAGGCTTGCATCGAAGGATGAAATCCCAAAAATCTAACAATCATGCCGTGATTTTTGAATTCATCTATGTTGCTTTGAAGATCCGATTTTGAAGGTTCGAGATTGGCGACTCATCATAGCCCTCATACATCTATTTTCATTTTTCCTAGGATCTCGGTTTCGGCATCCATAAAGGTTGTTTAGTAGAAGTTCTTCCTGGCATTGGAGCTTTAGAATTTCCTTGAAGAATATCCCCAAAACTGGATTTGGAAGGATCAACATTTCCCATGATGGGGTTTTGCTCTATTCTATCCATAACAAATGAAAAGAATGGCGCAGAGAAGGATTATATTGAGAGATATCATACAAAAGTGAGGCACATAGAGACACTTCACATATAAAACAAACTTCCTAATAGTAATTCAAACATGGAGATGGCAGAGAAGAATAACCAAGTCATAAAGTAAAGGCGCAATAAGAAATCTCGAAAGGGTGAAGATTATGCAGGTTCAAACGTCTAAAAACTTTATACAACAACTGACTTACCACTACAATATGTCGACCCAGTCCCGATCCTTAAGGGTGGGAGCAAGCAAGTGAAGGTAATAACCAAAAACAAAGGAAAATGAGTAAATTTCTTATAGTTATGAGCTTACAATAGAGTCATGAACCCTAGTTTTAAAGGGGAACCAAAAATAACAATAAACTGGTTGTGAATTTTTGTTAGAAAACTAGTTGCATTTTCGGATAAACTTCTTTGGTCACGGTTTTCATAGAAAAACTGGTCGCGATTTTCCCACACATGGATTTGTACAAAATATTGAAAAAATGGATTCTTGCATTTTAGGGCCATGTTCGACCAATAGTTTTGTGTAGAGAAATGTAGTGTTTAGCACTTATTGATTCATACTCTTCATGTCATACCTCAAACACGAGTTTGAATTTTTTTCTCCATCTTCAATCTTATTTTTTCGATAGTTTTTCCGGGTTGTTTGAAGGGACTCGACTTGTGAAAAGTGGGGCATAACATAGATTATCATATTTGTATTGTCTTGATTATCAATGTAACGACATATTTGAGTAATCGATCTATTATGTGGTTGATGATTGTATTGATGGCTATATGTAGATGCAATACCTTTCATTTGTATGTCTAGTTGTTGACGGTTGTGCTAATCGATAATTAATTGTGTTTCCTTGACATACACATTGGATGATGTGCACCGGGAAAGGGCACGATATCAAGTCCTCTATTTATTGTAGAACTTGTATTGAGACCTATCTTTTCTTAATATAATATGCTATTGTTTTGCACTGTTATTATTGTTTGTGTACACAAGACACACCGCTCATGACAACTCTTTGATCCCCCTTCCAAAACTTTTATAGGTTTGTTTAAAGTGCATAAGCCCTTGTTTGTAATAACATCAAGATATTAGAAAAGTTGGATAGTTCCCCATTTCAGCTAACCGTATTATTTCAAATTATAGAGAAAACTTAACTCCTTGATATATAGTTTTGCATTCTTTATGACGACATTAGGATTTGACCAGGTTCTATCTCGCTATGAACATGTTTTTTTTTTTTACCTAGAACTACCCATCTCTCTCCTTGCATCCTTTGTCAAATTATTCACTTCTATGTTGGTATCTAACAAGATATTACATAATGATTACTCATTGATCTTGCATCATGATTAATTCTTTGTTGTATCCAATGTTTTGTGCAACTCTAATCTCCTTCGTGTGCTCATTAACATGTTCATTCACGTCCCATATACTTTGTTGAAGCCATGTACTCAACATGGGTAACACCTTTTTTAACAAAGAAAATATTTGTGAGCTTTTTTATTTCCTTAGAGTTGGGACTTTTCATTTGTTGATCTCTTTTCTTTACCTCCATTTCTCGAGCAACATGTACTATTAATCTATATATAGTTGTATTAGGGTATCCCATGACCTATTGCTCGCACACAAACTTTGCCAACTTCTTGTCATTAAGCCCCCAAAAATGTGGAATTTTTGATTTCTTTTTTTTTTTGGTTAAGTGACCCATTTGCTTGGTTGTGTTTTCCTTATTGATGTCGAAAAGTGCAAAAGTTCCAATAGTTAGCCAATTTTTCACTCAATTTGAGCTTTATATAGTCAATGCAGACTTTGGAGGAACAATTCCTCCATTCCTCATGTTACCTAATTTTCCAATTTGTCCGCATTTCCACACAATCTTCCTTCATTGCGGCTTTATTGGCTATTTTGGAACTTCTAGAACCTTTTCGGTCCTACCCTTGGTTCTCCGCAAGCCTATTATCTCCGCAACTCTTCCCCTTCCATCATTGCGGCTTTTGCATGAAGTCTGGAACAAGTGGAATAGTTTTGTCTCAACCTTTGTTTCGCGCGCATGCCTATTTTATCTCGCAAGCCTTTCCCTCATCTTCTTTGTGGCGATTGCAGAGATTTGTGGAATGGTTGGAACTTTATCCCTCGTGCTCTTTGTTCCCCGCATCCCCGTTATCTCCACATCGAAGGATGTTCGCGGAGTTCTTCGAATGCCTGTCATAACCAATTAACGAAGGGAATTGAACAAAAAAGTTTCTACGAGTTGGCCGACATCCGCATTACAACTGCCCTAACAATAAATCGAGCGTTTGAGTCCAAATTGCTATATAAAGCCCCATACTTAACCATTTTAAATCATTTGCAAATCAAGTTGTTATTGTGCCTTGTCCATCTCTCGTCCCGCGCTCTAAAGGAGATATTTTGCTCATAACTTGGCCATTTTTCACCCAAATTCAAAAATTCGAGCTATGTTGGGACTATTGTGAAGGCACCTTTCTTTCCATGCTAGAGGTGAGTTGTTTTATCCTTCCTTGCTCTAGTTTGACAATTATTTGTGTTTCCAACCCTCCCCTTTAAATACCTCTTGTAATCCATCATTTAGCCTTCATTTTCTCTAAGTTCTCCCCAATCCCCACAATGAAGTTCCAATACGCGGGGTATGAACACATTTCATCTCTAGAAACCTCCGTGCTTGACATAGGAGATAGTGATGTAAGGCACATGAACCTAAATGATTTTGGGACCAAATTTTAGATGATAGCCCTACCATAATTGCTCAATGCATAAAAAACAGTGGAATTGCCTATGTTATTGGATTTCCCACGTTAGTGTGAGGCACTAACACAATCTTGGCTTGTACCTCAAATTTTGACCCACAAACTAAAGAAGTAAAAGATCCCAGGGACAAATTATTGCCAATTTGGATGCCCATTATATTAATGTTGCCTTGGGGATACCAACCTTTGAGGTTTCCAAATTTTTAATGAGGACTGAAGTTTAGAGGCTTTTTGATCAAAACCAAGACAAATATCAAACCATGGTAGCTAAATCCTGGCTAAAAGCCAAGAAGAAAGGGGCCTCAAGTTGCCCAAAACCCTCTACAAATCTGATTTCATAGAGGAACTTTCATATATGATTACACTACTAGCCAGGATAATGGGCATGCCATCCACCAATGAATTTCAATATTGGATGTGTGTGTACATCAATGTGATTTGTGAAGAAGGCATAAACAAAGGCTGAACTAGGGAGATTATTTGTGAAAACTTGACTCAATAATTGATCAATGTACATCAAAGTAAGACATTCCACATGATGACCTCATACCACTATAACAGCCTATAGGGTGTGGATAGGATATTATCGGGGCAAAGGACAAACAGAATGCACCGGTATATGAGTTTTACACTCAACTCACCTATGAAAACAAAAAAATCATCATAGGAGAGTAAATGATGCCTTTACTATGTTCTTGGTTAGGTGTTAGAAGGAAATGTGGCGAGAGAGTTTCTTCAAAGGAAAGATAGTTGATTTTTACATATTGCAGCCTCTTTATTCAATTTAGAAAATTTTCATATATTAGGACAATTGGATTTGAAGGAGTACCAACATGTTGTCGATGTACTGTAATGATAAATTAATCCTAGTAGAGCTTTGAGGCGAGTTGGATGTACTACATAGAACTTGCAGAGACAAGAAGATCTCAGGCATTCAATTCCCATTTGCGTTAGGAAATTATACATGTAGGTTATCCCTTAATGCCCAGGAATGTCGAGAGAACCATTTCAGAGTTCAAGTTTCATACTTACCAGAAGAGGTCTTCCTTTGATAGTAAAGGTTTCATTTCAAATAATCTAATAATGACCTACTATCATGTGCCAACATTTGAAGACTACTGGGAAGATTGTGCTGATGAATATGAGGTGAGAAAAGGTTCTTTGGCAAATTATCATTCTGCACAGATCAAGGATATCAATTTGTACAATATTCCTGAAGGACTAGAGGATGATGATTATGATTTGTATTCTATGGAATACATAAGGTCTATTCAATACACACCTCTACCCACCATCGATTGGTCTCAAAAGGAGAGGGACAATCTTGATGAATTGAATAATCCAGTGCTCTTGAGAACAAGACATTGGTACAGTAGGAAGATGAAGGAATTCAGGAGTCATTAAAATCATCTTCCTCTCAAGAAGCTTCCACCTCCTAAAAGGAAGCCCCAACTCAACAAACTCCTTCCTCCTCACCCTTGGACTCAGGAACCAAGGTGTACATGAAAAAGACAAATCAAAAGAGGCAGAAAAGAAGGAAGAAACACATGAGCAAAGGGTGGAACAAGAGAAAATTCAAGAACTAACTGATGAAATTGTTCCTACCCCTGAACAAGTACCACAACCTTCTCGGGAAGAAAAAACAGTTGAGGAGCAACAAGATGAAGAAGAAGAAAAGGAAGGTGAAGAGGGTGAAGAAAAAGAAGATGAGGTAGATATCATCGAACTAGATACGAGTAAAAAAGTGGTCTCTAGGCCTAAATTGGATATTAGAAGACCACGTTCTTCTGTTGTGACTTCCAGTCTCGAAGTCCCTACTTCTCAACTTCCTAGTTCCTAGAATGTCGTTGCATTGCCTCCTCCTCCAGCTGCTTCTTGTGATTCATTCACATGGGTCCAACCCATGATTAACAACAAGAAAAGGAAAACTCAATTAGAGATTGAAATTCCGAGTTCGATGCGGTGGCTTCCCTTCTTGGTATAACTCCTAAGAAAGCCAAGACAACTTCTCGTCTGATTTCTGATTCCAAAGGACAACAATTCTTAGAAATTGCTAAACCAAAAGGAGACGAGTGAAAAAGAAATATCTATTTCAGACTTAGAGCTCACTAGAATTCCACTTGGAGAATCAACTCCTAAAGGAGAAGTGCATAATCTCAAGAAAACTGTCTCCAAAGTCATTGAGAGGGTGGAAAAAGGAAAGCAGACTCAAGAACAACTTGAGGAGTAGGTACAAGTTCTTTCAAGCTTTATCAACTCTTTCCTCTCATCAAACAAGACTCCCTTGATCCTACTCCCTTCTCCTCACTTCCACCCACTGCTGCCACTGCTGGGATTGATGTCAAAGCTATTGCAGAAATTCATAAGCATGTAACATTCGGCAAAGCTTCTGAAGCTTGGGTGGAGGGCTTTCTAGTCTTTGGTCTGCAATTTATTGATGAAGCATACAAGTTGTATTTTTTAAGAGCCTAGTAATCAATACAAAATCTCTACAATCCATCCTACCTAGTTATATTGGAGTAACATATGGGCTCTTACCCTGGGATGATGATGCCAACTAAAACAATTTACTTACAAGTTCATTTACGTTTGACTCCAAAAATGTTCAGTAACTATAGGGTTGTACCACTATTTCCCCCTTTGTAGGATCAAGCTCAATAATGTGCTCCAATTGCTTGTCTAGTGGTAGCCTCTTTGACAGGTCTTTGGAAAACTACCTTATAACTACTGCATAGTAAATTCCTGGAGCATGTTCATGTGGGATAGAGGATTTTTAAAGGTGATCCATTATGCCAAAATGACCCTTCAATTTTTCTTTTCATTTGAATGGAATCAACAGTTTTGATTTCCTGTAGGGACAAAGAATTGATAGTCTACTCATGGACTGCTTGTTTCAATGTCAAGAATCTCTCTTGATGATTGGTGGAGTATGTTCCAAGTGAGTATAACCATTGAACCCATAAAACATCCACAACCCAATACCATCCACTTAAAATTTATCAAGGAGATAATGTACCACTTAAAGTACCACTAAGTCACATAATTTGCTGAATTTAGGCCAATAAATTCGAAATTTGGTGAATTCAATGAAAAATTAAAAAAACTTTTGAAATCGTTCAAATTTGTTGGAAAATTTGAAGATTCGATTTTAAAGAATACTCTAAAAAAATTTGTGTCAGCGAATAAAATGGATAAAAGTTGTTGAAAAGTTTTCATTTTCCACCTTTGCTTTTCATGGCTAGGGTAAGGGTTTTCTTTTTCTTTATAACGAGTTTCGTGTTTGCTAAACTAGATCGAGCTTTGTCTACGTTTTGAAGCCATTAAAAGTGAATTTTAAGTGCAACTAATGTCTGAGGAAGGATTGGCTGAGTTTTTTTTTTGCTTTGCTTGCCATTAATGTTGAAAGTTTGTGTCCTAATCTTCCTGCTCGGCTGTTCCTGGCGCCACGACTGCTTGTCCTTGTTTGTCGGCTGGAGTGTTCAGTGAAGAGTTTGCTGCGTGCATTGACGTGTGCAGAGTGAATGCATTGACAAGAGTGGGAGTGAAGTCATTGCATCGATGTGTGAGTGAAGCCTTCAGCGTTCCAAACTTCCAACTTTCCAGCGTCCAATATCCAGTTTCCATTGTTCAAACTTCCAAGTTCCATACACAAGTTTTTATTATTTCCAACTTCCAAGTATTGAGCATACGTGTTTAATGTGGAGGATTTTTATTATTTGTTATTTAGTTTTACATTTTTTAATAGCTATGAATTTATGATACTATGATGAGTTTTTATCCTAGTTCATAATGTTTTTATAAACGTTTTACAAGTTACAATTTTGATATAATCTATAAATATAGTTTATAAAAATAGTAGTAATTGTAGTTATTATATTATAATCCATACTTTATAATTTATATAAATATAGTTTATAAAAATAGTAGTAATTGTAGTTTATAAACATAATATATATCTAGTTCATAAATCTTAGAACTTACAATTTTAATGTAATTTATAAATTTGTTAAATTTAATTACATTGAATTGTGTAGTTCATAATTTTTTAATAAAAATAATAGTAATGTATATAATTGTAGTTTATAATTTTTATTAAATCTAGTTGATAAAAATAGTTGGATTACTTAATATATTTTTCTTCAAAGTTCGGTGCATTTTTTTTTTTTTGGAAAGCGTATAAAATCTAATTTTCGGGTTGTATTCTTTTATTATCTATAAATTAAGAATGTTATTATTCAATATTAATATTTAAAAATTTAGAATTAAAAATTTACAAATTTTTATATTAAATTTTAAGTTTATTAATATTTTTATTACTTATTAAACTATTAATAGCTAATTTGTTTAATAATTATATTTTTTAGAATTTCTCTAATTTCAAAGTTCATGTTAAAACGTGATTGCCGTATCATAATTTCATCTTCTTTAAAACATGTAGGTTCATAATAGGATTCAATAGAACCCTCAAAATCAAAAGTGAAGGTGGGAAACACGTAACACGCGACGACAATAATATCAAATGTGATTTGTGTGGTCATTCATTTGTCGGGAGTGTCACAAGGGTTACAGGCCATCTACTTGGCATCTCATTTGGTGGGAGGGGGTGTTAGTGCATGCCCAAATCTAACTCCAACAATCAATGTTGTGCTTAGAGAAAGACCAAGCCTCCTTGTTTGCAAGAAAGCAGAAATCAACACAAAAAAGGTAAAGAATTCAAGCAAAAATATCAAGGTTCACCACAAATTATATGTTTTTTGCTTTAAAACTTCCCACATTTGGTAGTGTAACAGGGGGATCATAGAGTGGAACTTTGAACAACCTTTGGAAACCAATGGAGAAACAACATGTGGATGATGCATCGGCTGATTTGGTTTTTTCAAGTGTGATTCCCTTCAATGTTGCTAGCAATCTGTATTTTAAGAATGCAATTTAGAAAATTGTAGAGTTTGGCAAAGGGTATACACCTCCTAGTTTAGAGGCTCCTAGAACAACACTTTTGATGAAATCAAAAGAAAGGGTGACCAAAATATTGATGGCGGTAAAAGCGTCTTGGAGGGTAACAGGGTGCACCATATTGAGTGATGGATGGTCATACATGTCTTTGAGGCCATTGATTAATGTTTTGGTGGTTTTCCTCTAGGGGCAATGTTCTTGAAGGTAGTTGATGCCATGAACCATAAGAAAACCTCTTAATATTTTTTCAAAATTTTAGAGGAATCCATTGTTGTAATAGGCATAGAGAATGTGGTTCAAGTTGTAACTGATAGTGCTGCAAATTGTGTGGGTGCTAGGAAATTGATTATGGAGAAGAACCGCCATATATGTTGGTGACCTTGTGCCATACATTGCCTTTATTTGTTGCTTCACAACTTACAGAGGAGAACAATTTCAAATTTCATGAGAAACCACCAACTCACATTGAACATTTACAGAAGCACGCACGCCAAAGAGTTGTTGAGGCCTTGTGAAACAAGATTTGCCTATATCACTTTGAAAAGAGTGGTGGAAGAGAAAACAATGCTATAATCAGTTGTTTGTTCAATTGATTGGGAAAATTCAATTCCTTCTAAAGGTGTAAAAGGAAAGAGCATAGAGAAAATATTTCTAAACAACAATTTCTTTGAAAGTGTGAAAAAGATGTTAAAAGTGTGTGAACTGATTGTTGAAGTGCTTTGCGTTGTTGATGGCGATAATCCTTGTCTTGTTATGCTTTATGAAAGCATGGATTGTTGTAAGGAAATATTCAAAAAATATTCAACCATGTGGAAGTAGACTATATTGAGATATATGGGAAACAATTGACTCAAGGTGGAAAATGATGCATATTCCCTTGCATACTGACACCTGCTATTTGGAGCCATAACTCTTCCATATAGACAGATAGTGTGAAAGAAAATCATGAGTGGGCTTTACAAAGCCATAGGGAGGTTTGAACTAGATCCACAAGTTCAAGTAAATTCAGGATCAATGTTGGACATATAGGTTATAAGAAAAGATGTTTGGAATACTAACAACCAAGTATGACATGTCTCGCCCAAATGTTGAAGGATACAGATGGTGGAGTAACTTTGGAGCGAGATCATGAGCTACAATGGTTTGTTGTTAGAGAATTGAGCAAGGAGCTAGCTCATCACTTGTGAAAGGAATTTGAGTTTCTTTGACCACATTCAATCAATGGAGCGAAACAAGTTGTTTGGGACGTTGGGGGATCTTGTTTATATTCGCAGCAATTTGCAGTTGTGTATGAAGAAGGCAACAAAGACTCATCTACTTTGTCTTCACAACTTCAACCAATTTCGGAAGACACAACAAATGTAAATGATCTTGACTTTCTTTCGGTGGTGAATCCAATGATGATGATATTGAACCATCTCAGCCAAGTGCTCTTGATGATTTTGAGCTTATATGATGTAAAAGGCGGGGAGAAATCTGAGAGTTTGAAAATAGTCTTAGAATTTTAGATGCTTTAGAATCTAGATTAACTTTTTGAAAACATAAACCCTTTTCAAAAACATGATTTCACATAGGTTATGTTCTATCTTGATCAACTTCTATGATACATATGTTTGATTTGGACATCCTTTTTCAAAGTTTTTAAGGCCATTTAATAATATTTATATGTTTTGATATTATTGTACATTTTTATTTATTTTGAAAATAAAATAATAAAATGCATGTTTATATGATTCAAATTTATTGACGATTTTTTCCCGAATGTTATTGGCTTACGAACTTCTTCCGAATTTCATCCTCGCGAACATGAATGCAAACTGGTGACTTAAAAGTATCGCATTATGGATTGCGCTTATGCACTCCATAATTTACCAACTGAAACTTGAAGTGGACTTATTTCATGCAATTTGGAGCCATAAATGGGGACCTAGCTTGTGTACTTGTTTCTTATCCGAGAATATTGAGAGTGCATCTGGATCAACCATGACCCAAATCCAAGATTTCTTGATATGGGAAAAGAACTTAAAGGTGTCAGATGGTCCAACCCTCGTCATTCGAAAGTAAAGTGATGCTTATGGCTCCTTAGTTTTTTCTTGTGGAAGGATAGATACTTTTGGTTGACATTATACATTTATCTATATCAATGGTATGCTTATCCTTGGACACTATCTTTAGGTCATCAGACAAACATCTTCTACCATATAAAACCATTTTGTTGTTAGAAATATGGCCCTTGTTCCATGGTTTAGAACTATGTTACCGGGTTCGTCCCCCTCCCGTACCTTGCACGATACGTATCCGGTGCGGATACGTGCGGATGGGTATGGATCCATTGTGGATGACGGGGGTAGATTTAGGTATGTTTCTACGTGCACGAGACATACCTGCGATATCCACGAGGAACCCACGGAGTTTGGATGGTGGTGGGCACAAAATAATGGTTTTTAATTTAATTTTGGCTTGGTTTGGGTACGAGCTCGATACATTTGACAAAAATCTTGTTTTCATTATGCGTGATTGATTTTGATATTCTTACAAAGCTCATATTTAGGTATAGTATGGGACCAGTTTAAATTTGATGGTTATTTGCATGTTTTTAGCTGTAAAATAATTTAAAATTTTGACGCTACCATCTCTTCCAGACTTGTAGATTTAAGATATAACCGTCAATTTTAATCTATATATATATATATATATATATATAAATTATATTGATTTACATAAATATATGTTAAAAATCATTAAAACAATCGAAGGTTGCCTCTTTTTATTCTAACGAGTGTTGTAATACTAATGCTTATGTGCGCTAGTGGAAGGGTAATATGAAAAGGTTGCTATCACTAAAAATGTATTGCAGCCATAGGTGACTATCATGTTTAAAGCTTGGCAAGGAGTATGCATGCAAAACTCGATGATAAGTGTGGAAGTTTACACCGTAATGTCCCCTCTTAGGACAATTTAGAAAATGAAGTACTTATCAAGATCAAACAAAGAATGGATAAACCCTTTTGCTTCAACCTAAAATATCCCAATGTCAGCTATTTCGAATGGGGTTGGAACTAGCCAAGGTGGTGGGATAGATTGGAAGAAAACAATTGGAATTTAAACACATTCAAATCAGATTTTTAACAACTGAAAAATAATTAATAATCACACCCCAACTGCTGCAATCTTCCAAAATTATTTCCTGCTTAACCATCCAAGCAAAAACCTTCAAACTTTGGATTTTGGGCCACAAAAATATGAAGAATAATATGCAAAAATCAGATTTTGCACAGCCAACACGAAACCTTAATTTTGCCTTAAAAGTAGGTCGCCCAGCACATTTAGGGCATCAAATCAACTCCAAAAATTATAAAATTACTTTCTCCTTATTCCTCCTAATTTCTACAACCAAATCCAATATTAAATTGATCCCAAACTGTAGATCTGAAATAAATATTAATTAATATCAACCAGATAGCTTGCAGACAGTTGAAATCTTCTAAAATTCATAACTCATTCAATACTCAGTGTTTTTCCATGAAACAAGATGCAAAATAAACTAGAAATTTAGGGCTTTCCACTGCATTAAGAATCTGAATTTTCTGATCAACAAAACCACTCCAAAACAGCCCCAGAAAACTGATTTCAAGTCGCTAGGGTTAGATAAAATTATATAAATTATTATCAGCCCTTCTTTAGCCTCAAAACACTCCAAATAACTGCCCCAAACTTAGATAATAATGCTAACACAGATCAGATTGCAAATCTAGCACATATGACACCAAAACATGATAAAATAAACCCCAATCCCAGTCAGCTATGGTTAAATAAATTGCAGCAGCAATAACAGTCACAAAAGTACTTCAAACCCTTCACATACAATGCAGATTTACTCTCAAATGAATGCACCAATACTCTAAACCAAGTCACCAATACTTAGAATGGAGAAACAATGCATAGATTCACTCAACAATGATTGCAAGAAGGCTTTAAAGCTAGGGCATACATCCCATTTCTCCAAGCATGGAAATTTCAAAAGCTCAATAAACATAACCCACTAAAGGAAATGCGACCTCCTTTTATAGAGTTAAGCGGTGCAATATTCAAAAACTCAACCTTCCCCTTTTGGAGGAAAACATAAACTCTTATTATAATAAAGTCTCTAATAAACTAAGACTATGTGCACTTTATTATTTTTAATTAAATAATAAAAGCAACTATCCTATATGCACATTTAACTAACTTAAAGAGCCCTCCTTGTAGTGCAAGGCATGCCAAGGGGTTACAAAATAGACAATAGACATCTTAGGACCATCTTCAAGCTCAATCCTCAAACCCATGAGAAGAGAGAATGGGTTGAGGGTCTTCAAGTCTTCAATTTCAACAATGTCCCAAGAAAGGGACATTACATACACGTTTTATTTGTGTGTCATATCTCTGTTTTAAAACTCGTGATTAATCGCGTGAGAAACACGATTAATCGTTTTAGGCAAGCAAAACGATAAACCTTTCTGAAAATTGCGATTCATGTGTGCCTGATAAAACGGCGATTTTTGGCGATTAAAATCATGCAAAATCATGGAAAATCACAGCTCAAATCGTGGAAAATCGCTGACGAAATTGTGGGTTAGGTTTTAATGCGAAAAAAGACCAAATCGATTCATTTTTTCTGTTGTTTTCTCTTGCTCGTCACGGTTTTGCTCCAGCGACTCGTATTTCCTCCATTCGCAAGCTTATGACGTGATTTCGTGGGCATTTAACCTCATTTCGTGGCATTGGACGTGATTGCGTGGGCATTCCAGGTGGTTTCGAGTTAATCCGAGGTGGTTTCGACTGCATTTGAAGTGGTATTTGCCAAGATCGTGGCCCTAGCAGCGTGCAGGTAAACCGATACTAACTACAGTATTTTTTTTTTTTTTTTTAATATCTTTAATAAAAACCGTAAACTATAAGTTTATAACTACAGTATAGGTTTATAACTATAAGTTTAATAATAAGTTTAATAAGTTCAAGTATAGGTTTAATACTAACTACAGTATAGGTTTATAACTATAAGTTTAATAATTATATTACATAATTATATTTATAAGTTTAATAATTAATTATTATATTACATAATAGTAATACCGAATACCTATAGTTATACCTATAGCTTTACAATATGAATAAAATATTAATATATTACAGTCTTGTATATATTTAATATTTAATATATTAATTAGTTTTGTTAGTTTTAACTTTTGTATATATTTAATATATTACAATTTACAATATATATTTAATAGTTAATTGTTATAGTATATAGTTATACAGTATACTATATTAGTATATATCGTATAGTTATACATTTATATAAAATAAGTTATAACAATTAATTTTATACATATTACAATCTTTAAAAGTTTAATGTGACTACTTATAACTTATACACTTTGTATCTTTGAGTGCTCACTAACTATAAATTTAATTTTATACGTTTTGAATTTGTATAACTATATACTGTACACTATTATAAATTTATAGTTAACTGAACAATATATATTATATACTATACAATGATACACTATAAATTTATAATAGTATACTTTATAACGATTTTAAAAATATTATATGAAGTTATCATAATATAATAGTAATAAATTAATAATACAATATACTATATAAAAAATGAGAATCATATGTCTTCAATATAGCTTTGTTGTAATGTTTTCTTCATGCAATAACAATATTATTCTTAATTTTGTCATACAATTTAATTTCTCTAAGGCTTGTAAATCTAAGACAATTGTTTTTGTTTTGTTTTGTAGAATGGCATCAGGATCTCGGTTCAGGTTCAGCTACTCATAGTAAGCCTAAATCAAATGACCCCTCTTGGAAGCATTGTGAACTAGCATAAGGCAATTGTGTTGCATGCAATTATTGTGGCATGAAGATGAGTGGAGGTGTTTATCGCCTTAAGTTCCACATTGCACGGATACCAGGGAATGAAGTGACAGTGTGCAATCAAGCACCGCCTGAGGCTCAACGAGAGTTGTCTGCTTACCTTGCAGCTTATGCAGAGAAAAAAGAAGAAAAGAAGAGGAAAGCTGATGCACTTGTAGCCCTAGTAAATAGGAGGGCAGCGAGGGAAGATTTTGACATTGGGGCATCTTCTATTGCCCCAACTCCATGAGGTCAGACACTGGGACAGGGTTCATCCACTGATAGTAGTTCAACGATGTTTTTTGTTCCTCAAAGTACTTTTGGTTCACAACCTTCATTCGAAGGTACTGCTTGGAATAAAGAAATGCACAAGGAAGCAAGAATAGCTACAACAAACTTTTGGTACTACAACAACATTCCTTTCAATGTGGCAAAAAGTCCATATTGGGAGAATTTGGTCATCGACGTTATTTATTCTTTGGGAAGGTGTTCAAGGCTCCTACTCCCCATGATTTGTGTGGTTCATTGTTGGAGGATTCAATCACACATACCAAAACTCTTGTAGAAGAGCAAAAAAAAGGATGCAACATTTTGTCCGATGGGTGGATAGATGGGAAAAACCACACATTGATTAACTTCCTAGTGGCATCAGTGGGCAGTTGGTCTTCCTAAAATCAATTGATACCTTCCACCAAGTAAAAACTGCAAGCACTTTGTGTGATATGTTAGATGAGGTGGTGAAAGAGGTGGGCGTGGAGAATGTCGTCCAAATTGTGACAGACAATGCGGCGGCATATGTAGTAGCAAGGAGACTTCTTGAGGAGAGGCACCCTACACTTTTTGGACCCCTTGTGCAGCCCATTGTTTGGATCTCTTATTGGAGGACATAGGAAAACTCTCATGGGTGAAAAATGTGGTTGAAGACGATAAATATTACAAAATTCATCTACAATCACACTTGGGTGTTAAACTTGATGAGAGAGCACACCAATGGAAAGGAGCTTGTGCGATCAGGGGTCACACGATTTGCCACAAACTTCATTACATTGCAGAGCATTGCAACCTCATTAACATCCCTTAAGTAGATGTTTGTGAGCACGCGATGGTTGGAGTCTCCCTATGCTAAGAAGACCGAAGGGGAAAGGGTCGTGAAGACCGTTTTTGATGATATGTTTACAAAGAAAATGGAAGAAATCATGAAGGTAATCTAAACTTGAATATTTGTTTATTTATCATTTGTTATATAATTTTTTATTAATTTTGATTTTAAATATATATGTTATTTTGTTTTAGGTGTCAGAGCCTTTGGTTTGAGTTCTACGGATGGTGGATGGGGAGAAAAACCCAATGGGTTATTTGTATGAGGCTATGGATGTGGCCAAGGAGGCCATAGCTAAATATTATGGGCACAATCAACGAAAATATGAACCCATTTGGCGCATAATAGATCGAGAGATGGAACAAGACATTCCATCAACATATACATGCAACGGTGTAATTTGTTTAAACCCGAAGTTTTCTATTCCCCATCATTTAAGGCTGATGAGAAGGTTATGGATGGCCTTAATACATGCATAGAGAGGATGGTGTCGACAAAAATATTAGAGATACAATTCTTGACGAGCTCTGATTTACAAGATTGCAGAAGGGAGGCTTTTTTCTTTGGCTCTATGTGTGAAAAGAAGAACCACTTCTCAGCCAGGTAAAAACAAATTGAGTCATTTGTATTTAGTCTCATTACACGTAAAACTAGAAACAAGAAGTCTACAATTTTTTTATTTATTCAAGCCTAGTTAACTTACAAAATTATAAATGTCTTATTTGCAGATTTGTGGTGGGAAGATTATGGTGCAAAAACACCAAATCTTCAAAGCTAGCCATCCGCATTTTGTGTCAGCCATGTAGTGCTTCTGGATGCGAAAGTAATTGGAGCATGTTCGAAGCTGTTCACACAAAGAAGCGCAATAGGTTGACAACACAACGCCTCAATGACCTTGTCTTCATGTGATAAAATCTTTGTCTTCATGTGAGACAAGTGGAGGTGGCACAGAGTTATGATGCAATTGACTTGGTTGACATTGATCCATATGATGACTGGATTGTTGACCCTGATGATGTAGAGCCTATGTTTATTGTAGAGGAGATAACAACTTTGGAGAGAGAGACTGAAGAAGCAATACCATCAGGGACATTAGAAGTTGGTGATGATCCAAATGATATGTTTGTAGATGACAATGTTGGTGTTGTAGAGGAGGAATATTTACCTTCCACTTCCATAGAGGCAGCCGCAAGTGCAATAGACTTATTTTAGGTGTGCTTGATGAAATAGAATATTACTCATATTTGATAGTGATACTTCAAAAGTCACATGTGACATGAATCTATGAGCATTTTTGTTTGCAAACTTTGTACTCTCTTTTTTGATCAAAACTTAATAGAAAATATGCATATGGGCCTATGGCATTCTATAGAGTCACTTCTAGCGTCATTTAACATTGTTTTTACATTTAATTTAAGTATATTTTATGAATTTAAATGTTTTTAAAAGTAGCAATAAAGTTGTCGATTAATGCCGATAAATTGCTGATTCCTGATTTCCGATTCAAAATTTGGCTTGCGATTAATCTCGATAACGATTTTTTGAACTATGGTCTATATATATACATACCTATGATTGCGTGCATATAAATATGGTTCTTGTATATATATATATGGCGATGACATGATCAATTTAAATGTAAAGTGTTAAGTGTAGTGAATGTTTTGAACATTGATCCTAGTATAATTTTCAAGTTTTATATTTCTTATTGACTAAAAAATGAGTATATATATATTATTTTTTTATTTTAAATTTATTTTTAATGTATATGTCTTGACAAGTCCAAGGCGTATTGTACTCAAGGGTTTTTTAAAATTGACCTATCTCGGGTATTAAACCCAAACCCATACCTATTTCTGGCAACATAGATTTAGAACACCTATGACATGGGTTTACATTAGTAGAACCATTGACGGATTGAGAGCTATGGGGTTAAATAATGTAAGAATCAGATTTTCCCTCATTGTTTGGTTTCCTATCAATGGTGAATGGCTTTCGGGATGTATTTCCTACCATTATTCTTTATAGGGCATCAATATGATTTTCAGCTCTTCTAGGTACAATAATAGACCTTTCAAAATAGTCGTGTTCGAACATCTTTACCTCTATTTGAGTATCAGCTTGTAGTTCGGAAATATAGAGCTTTTGCATCAGCTTCGAAGAAAGCCTTTCCCAAGATTCGAACACACGAAATTTATTTGTGTACTCCTCCTTAGACACATCTTTATGAAATAAGTGCATCATCCGAGTATCGTGTGGCTCATCTGAGTTCTGATCCACATGTTCTGTGAAAGCATCACTAAAATCTGCAAAGTTCCCATCGGGCTTTGAAAAAAACCGTCTTTCTCCCCATGTGTGGGCAACACCTTCCAAACATTGTAGGGATGCATTCAACTTGTGATCTTGCTTTATAATAATTTGCACCCAAATCGTTAGTTTGAGCTTGTTCAAACATGTGTGGACCTCCATACCACCTCCAATATCATGTTGTGGGATCTTCATTTGTAGATTAAAAGAGGGACCATGTAGGATTTCTGCCTTTTCCTTTTCATCGTCTGGTGGGACTTGATCGACATTCCCCAATGATTGATAGACTCCTCTTTCTCATTGTCGGTGAGTGTTCTTGGAGCATTTGAATATCTTGGATCTATCTACTTTGGCTGTTTTCAAAATGAGCGAATCTACCTTAGGACCTCCTCAACAAAATCGGTGAATAAATCCTTCGTCTCATCCTTGGTCAAGAACTTTTGAGTTGTTTCTTGGATGAACTCCTCTCGGCATTTTGCAGCGGATGCAGAAATCAATTGAAGCTTTGATACCACTTGTAGTGTTGTGGAAACTAACAGAAACAAAACTGCAAAATATAAAGTAAAGATGTTAATAATCTGAAATATAGAAGCACCTAAAGAGATCTCACACAATGGCGGCTATCTCTTGTATTAGATTTTTGATATTGTTAAATTAGATACATTCTTTAGGGCTTTTTCTGACTTTTGTATTGAAATCATCAAAGTGCTAATCAACCCGTGACTTACTCATGACCGGACTCTTCACCAACTCTAGTCACCCGAAATATAACATAATAATAACAATGCTAAAACTAAAGACATAAATATATATGTTGTTTTTAGGTACAGAACACAGAGCTGCAGAGTTTAAGGAAGAGGCATTGGTATGGTTGGAACTTGAGTCTTTTTAAATGCAAAATTAGTTTCAACATAGATCTTTATTGTATAAGATTTTTCTAAGGAACCTACTGCAAACATTCCCTTCTGGTTCTTAAGACTAGGAAGTAAACTAGAAAGGAACTTGATCTTGACTCCCCTTCATGATTTTAAATTTCCAGCATGACTTGCAGCTTTGTGTAAATACAATCTATTGTTGCAGCGACTGATATGGATTTTTTTTGAATTGAAGCCTTCGTGACCATATATTGTCTTAATATCTAACAGGGTAGAACCTCTGCTTCTCAAATTTATAGAGCTATGCTACAATTGATATGAACCCATTTGAAGCAACAAAAGAGTACATGATATTTCGACAACTGTACATGTTCTACTTTCTATTGTATGTATTTTTAGAGTACAATGACATACAAAGAAGCATCTAGACTGAAGTAAATTTCTAAGAGAACAAAGAAAAAAGAAAGATTATAGAGAATGTAAACATCTAGAACAAGGAAGCCTCCAGAGGAAGATAAATAAATAGAATTATGTGCAATTAACAAAAATACATAATAAATATAGCCCATGTGACGGTCACATCAAGTTTTGAGGATTATTTGATTATTTGGATACTATTGCTATTGACCTTATTTTTGTGTCCTACTTGTGTGAAGAGTCATGACCATTCGAAAGGGCATCTTTGGGTTATAAAAGGAAGATTTAATCTTAATGGATGTCAACCACATAAAAACAAATCATTTAATCTTAATGGAGGTCGGCTGGCCCATTAAATAAATGCTGTTCCTTCATGAATTTGCTGTACATTTTGGTATACAATTATTACTTTCACTGTTAGTAAATATGATCACTGTAACACATCAATCTGATAACTGTTGTTTTTCTTTTGATCGCTGTGCATTCTCCGTTGACATCAATGACAATATCTCCAACACGAGTAAGGATGATGGGGTAAAGAAGAAGAATAAGGGATAAAAATGGAGGGATGACAGCCTATGGGAGAAGGTTCTAGGGTCCAGCCGCAAAACTTCATGCAAAGAAGTTAGGGAACGCGGAAAGACTTGGAAGCAAAAAGAATCTAATGACCATGATCTGCAATTAGAAAATGGATGGGAATTATCCTTTAAGGAGGACATAAAAACTAAAAAGGAGGTGGAAATGAGATGTAGCCGGAGCTTGGAGGATGGTCAGAAGTTGGATTCCTTGAATCAACTAAAAGAAGAAAAGAGGGATCTAGCCCATCTTCGTATGAGATATAGCCCATATTCGTACAGGATGTGACTGGTTAGTATCCGTTAGGACCAAGCAGCAGAGGAGCAGAAAATATTGCAGTCAAACGGATCAATATTGAAAATATGGGGTAGGAAGACAGCTGCCAAAGTTGTGGAAAATTGGGTGGTTAACCATTGGGAAGGTCTTGATTGATTTGCATACACTATTTACGTAAGGGTTTCTTCATTAGTTGTTCCCTAGAAGAGAAGTTGAGAGCTAACACTTTGAAGCTTGGTCCTTTTAGTTTTTTCATTCAAAGAATTGAGGCCTTCACAAAGGATTTATAAGGATGTGGTATTGGTTGCATCTGGAATTCAGGAATCGAAAGTTTTTTCAGGAGGTTGGTAATGCTTCAGGAACATTTTAGGGAATTGATCCTAGTACTAGGGGGAAAAGCTTTGCATCCTACACTAGTGTGGGGGAAAGCTTTGCATCATACTGACCTGGCCAAATCAAAGTTGAAAACAATATCATTCTCTTCACTTGGAGAAAATTATGCACAAAAAGTGGATTATGAATGGCCATGAAGGTGTTTTTCTTGCAGCCTAGAGGGACATGGAGCAAAGCAATGAAACTCTTAGTCTTAGTAAGCAGGCGATGGGGAGTTGTAATTAATTTTTAACACTGAAAGCAAGATTCTAACTCAAAAGACATGGAAGAAAGTTGAAATGAGGAAGATAGAAGCCATCTCAAGGAATGGATTTAAGGGGAAGGTTTTAGATCCAAGGATGATCTGGAGGAGAGAGAAAGGGCGGTAATTAAAGAAACCCAAGAAAAGCAAAAAGCTAAATTGGATCTCTTAGCACAATGGTTTAGGGAAAACAGAACTTCAGAGGAGGAAAGAAAAAAATACCTTTAAGGAAATATTGGAAAACTAAAAATTAGAGGAAGGGATGGAAATCTGTCATGACAAGACAGAAGAATGATTAGATGGCGACTGGTTTGAACTAAATCATGAGGATAAGGGGTTTGCAAATGGCTGTGGAAGAGGTGAGAAGGCCAAAAATAGTGGAAGAAAAGAGCTTTTGGGAAAACATAAGGCGGTTTCAGAAGAGAATTTCTGATCAAGATCCAAGGTACGAAATGAGGCATTCATTGGGGAAAAGAAGGAAGGAGAGAAACGCACATGGGCAGAAATATTGAACCATCAGAAGAGGACTGCACAAGAAGTTTGGTGTAAAAGGAAAATACTTTGAATAGGGAAGAGATGGAAATAGAAGAAATATTGAATGAAAAAATTGTTGACATCCAAAATCTGATTACAGGGGAAGATAAAGGATGAAGGATCTGGGAAGCTTTAACGGTGGAAGATGGGACCAGAAGAAATATGCAACCAAGGGTAGAAAAGACTTTGGAACATCAAATAGTGTCTGCAGAAGAGGCTACAAAATCAAAGATCATGCCAGGTGAAACAGTAAGAAACTGGAAAATGAAGGTTGTGGAAAAAGGTGTAAAGAGCAAGTCAATATTCGAAAAGGAAATATTGGACCTGCATAAAGAGTCCGTTTAGGAAGACACAAATGCAAAGATTAAGGAAAAGAAATTGAGCTTAATGAAGGTAAGAGAGATGTGGAATAGGAAAATTGGCCTGCAACGGAAATAGAAGATGAAATCATAAAGGCAAAGGATTGCAGTTTAAGCTAGAGGAAAATAGGGAAAATCAGAATCCTTAGCAGAGATAGAAGAAGAGGCCTTATGGGAAATGAAGATAAAAGAATTCTTTAGGTTAGGAAAAGTGTCTGTAGAAGAAGAAACAGCTGCTGCTGAAGTTGTAGAAAGAATGTAGCAGAATGAAATGCAAAAAGGAATGAAGGGAAAAATACAAGGGGTGGAAAGTAGCGCAGGTACAAAAAGAGGAAGGTTAAGGAATAGAGATATAGGCAAAAAGGATTACAGTAAGCGAGGAGGAACTAGCCATGAACCAGGAGGTAGTGTAAACCAATACTCTGGGTGCCAGGGTAGGGATTGTAGAAGAATGCAAATAAGCACAAGGATTGAATGATTTATATGAAGGGATAGAGTTTGGTTTTGGTGAAACAGACGAAGATGATTTGGAGTGCAAATTTTCCAATCTGATTGTGTAACCCCTGGGGTCTCCATCTTTAAAAAGGAAAGAAGAGGGAGAAAAACTGAACTGAAAAAGCTCTAAGAGATTGTGACGGAAAACATAAGGCACACATCGAACAGTGAAGGATATGTTTCAAAGAAGTATGGGGAAGGTCCTCCCATTCTCTTTTTGTTAGAAGTTCACGTGACTGTTATGGGGTGAACGATCTTAACTTATGAAGTAGGTTTTAATGTCTGCGTGTGTTAGAAAGATTTGTTCAATGGTAAGGAATTAAATTAAAATCTTGGCTTAAGGGAACAATTGTGAAATCAACTTTTTGATGTGGATTTTCAGGTATTGACGTGGAATGTGATATATGAAAAGCTATTAAACCTTTTTCACTGTACTTTTATTAAAAGTGATGAGCGTGATTAATGATTCACGAAGGTGTTGGTTTGGGATGTAAGGATAAGTTGCAGTGGGATAGCCTCTCCTATATTAAGGTTTTGGTAGATGTGCATTGTACTGATGAGAAATTGTCCATAAATGTGAATCATCTCTCATTGATTATTTGCCGCACTAGTATTGGCGAGGAAATATTGCTTGGTGGTGATCTTGGCTCACTTGGGTAAATTTCCTTTGAATTATCTTGAACCACTTTCAATTGGGCATACCTTCATTTGGAGGGTTAGGGGCCTCCGAAAAGCTATGAATTCTCTGCCCTGGGCCCCTCCTGTATTTATTCCTCCATCTTGTTTCTTGCCATGCTCTCTAGTACCTTCCTTTTGGCTTAAACTATGGGGAGCAAACTCACTGCCATGTTTCTCAGATTTTTCCTATATGCAGAGAATAGGAAATGGCATTTCACACACCTATCTTTGACAATTGTGTGTAGAACATTTTTGTCATGTGACTGGGAGACTTTAAAAAAACCTTTCAAATTATGTTGTAAGATGATTACCTTGAGATGGAAACGAGGAGTACAGTGGATTCAGAGGTGACATTTATCTTCATAAGAAATCTTCTATTATTTATACCGGACAAAGTAGTTGTGACGAATTCGGTGATGAACTTTGTTTGTGCCAAAGTCAGGGGCGGGCTGAAAAAAGTGCTGGTAGTCAACAACATCCTCATTCATAGGGTGCTTCCTGTCTCTGGAATTGAATGCAGGGGCTGGCTTGAAAAATCCCTTGTATTCACCAACATTCTCAATCCT
Organism: Taxus wallichiana var. yunnanensis; assembly: GCA_018340775.1. Taxonomy (NCBI): domain Eukaryota; kingdom Viridiplantae; phylum Streptophyta; class Pinopsida; order Cupressales; family Taxaceae; genus Taxus; species Taxus wallichiana. The sequence goes on along the minus strand of CM031243.1, from coordinate 296,679,661 downwards.
AGGGTGCTTCCTGACTCTGAAATTGAATGCAGGGACTTGGTTTCTATGGAAACCTTCCGTGATTTAGAGAAAAGATTCTTCTATCCTAGTTTTGTAGTGCATATGCAAAATACTTTGTTTAAGGACGGTTTTGGATGGATGAGAATTTACTGGCATTGGAGCTGGCATCCTTAAGGGGAGGCCCTTGGTCTTTGACACCTATGCCAAAATGCCGTAAAGGGGAAGCTGCAACACAAACTACGAAGTACCTCATGTGTGTTGCTGGGGCGATTTCATGTTTGGACATTGTATCGGGATTTGGTATGTGGGATCCCAGTGCTGCTTTTGTTGATATGAGTGCTTATGAGAATGCTGTTGTGTTTAAGGGTTGTCAAACTGGAGTGAATTGGGACGAGACTACTAAAAATATGAGGATTATGGAAGACAATCTTCCTGGTGCTATGGTCTGGTTTTCTAGCTCAGATTCCCGACGTGTCTTTTGGAAAGGTTGTGGTGGACTATCTCCTATCTCTGGGGTCTTTGTTTTGATGGATGGAAAATTAGGAATAAAGAATGCAAAGATATAGGATTCGAATACTTTTAGTATCAGTTGCTAATACTTAAGGGTTGGTTTAGCTCTGTAATATTTTCTGTCTTTAAGATGTTCTGTTTCATTTCACAACAGAAGATATTGTCTTTGTAGGTAAAGACAAATGTGGGGACTAACTGTATAAAGAAAACCTGATATGTGGGATGTCTTTGTTTTTGGTTTGCTTTGTAAAGTGAAACCTGCGCTTCTGTTTGGCTGTAGAACCTATGCATTCGGGTGCAAAAGTTTATTTGCTTTTGGGTTGTTGTTGAGCGTTAGATTTGGAATGGTAGTTATATGTAAAGGATACATATGTAAAATGTGTTTTAATATGAATAGAATGATGAGGATCCCCCAACCTCATTTGATCAATAAAAAAAAGAATAAAACCATTGAACCTTGAAAAAGGGAAATATGTGAGATATGGGTGGAACTTGAAATAATATTTATCACGTGATCAAAAATTTCCTTTCATGGTATGGTGGATCAGAGTTATAGCAAGATGTTCTCTTAAGAAACTTATTGAGTTTAGGAAATAAAAAAATACATCCCTTCATGATTAATTATGTTGGAAATTTACCGGAGTTTGATATAATGGTGGTGATGTACAAAAAACTATATGTAGAAACAATTTTTGGTCCCAAGCATATGGAATAGAAAAGGCACATTGTACACGAAAAAAATGTTATAGGTTTTAATAGATCAATAGTGAAAGAAAAAGAATACAGCTTATAAACCTTATTCAAGCTTTCATGGCTATTATTTATAGTTTGAAGATATTGCAAGTATGTTTCAAGGCATGAGGTGTCACTTACCATCTAGGGATATAATGTTACACAACCAATATAGTGGAATTCTAATCTAGTAGACATAATTGGAAATTGCAATAAGACATATTTGATGAGCTTGAAGCATTGTGTTGAGAACTTCCCATGTACATCCCTGACCATATATCATTATATCTTATATATGCCAACTTGGAGTTTTAGCTAAAGTTTTGGTGGGATAACTTGGAAGCATGGAAACACCTTCACGTTCCTGTACCTCGTAGAGTACGTCCGTGTGCGTGTACGGAATCACGTCCGTAGCAGTATGGAAATGTGTGTGCGTACCGACTTTGAAATGTCTTCTACAAAGAGGGTATGGCTGAGAAATGCTACGGGTATGGTTTTCCTGCACTTGAGGAGTTTACGGGACATACGTGGGGTGTTTTTGGGTTATATCTACGACAAAATGACATTTAAAAAGAAAAGAAAAAAACATACTCAGATTTTGCGGTTATTGTTTATAACCCTAATCTACCCACCTAACCTTCATAAAAGCTATATAAAGACATCTTTGGTTCATTCTAAATCACATTCATTTCTTTCTCTTGCTGAGTTCAATTTTCATTAAACTAACATTCAACATTGTAAAGACCAAAGAGGCATAAAGGAGCAGCATGAATGAAGATATTAGGAGGTGATACTAAGAGTGAAGAGCATCAAGGAGGAGTTTAGAAGCGGATTTGGAAGGAGGGATCAACTTCAAGTAGGAAAAATCTGTTTTTTTCAATTTTTTTATAAAGATGAAGTTATCATGTTCGATGATCATGAATGACGTGTGCATAATTGCACACATCATTCATGATCATTGATCTCGCATGTCATTCATGCTCATTGATCATGATACATAGTTTTCATTTTTAAACTCCATGTAAATAAAATTGTAACATTTCCTTTGCATGTTTTTTGGGTTGTAAAATATAGTTCTTTTGTTGTTTTAAATTAAAAATATCATTCAAACTCTGTGTATGCTCTCACCTTGCACCTATATGGTGAACTTGGTGATAAAAAGCGAAGAGTATGCCTATGGTTTAGGGTTTTTGCTATTTTTAGAGTTTTTGATGTTGTAAAACAATAATAATCCGATCACTTTGTATGCTCTCACCTCACTCCTCAATGGTGAACTCGGTGATCGGAAGCAAAAATGATGTGTAGGTTGTAGTTTAATTTAATGTTTTTATTTTTCATTGTAGGAATGAATTTTGAGATAAAAATATAAATGACATTAAGTTCAACTTTAGGGAAGGGCTTTGGGAAGCAAGCCAAAGGGAGTGTCCATAGTGAATCATTTCATTTCCCACAAAACATGATCATGTTTCTCCTATTTGGAGACATGTACAAGTGGTGGAGAACCTTGTTGGTGGTGGCACTCAATCTTGGATGTGCAATCATTGCAATATGCGATTTAAGTCCTCATATACCCGACTAAAAGTTCATTTAACTGGGGTAGTGGGAATGGGGATTAGAAAGTGTCCGAGGTTTATAAGACACAAATATTTGCGTATATAAAATAAAGAAGAGGAGGTTGCCTTGCAAGTTGCAAGAGCTAGATCTAGAACCGTTCCTTTGCGAAAAGAGGGTTTAGGAAATCCACCCATACCATCAAACCATCATTTCATTCAAATTTAAACTCAAGCGCTTGAAGTTGAATCTCTCGGAAGAAGAGGTCACCTCACGAAAAGGAACAAAAGGTCCATTAGAACAAACATTTGCAATTGAGAAAAAGATATTGCTGATGTATCGGTTTTGCTCAATTCATTTATACATGTGGGTTGCCCTTCGATGTGGTGCGGTCATCATATTGGAAACAAACGGTGAAAAGTATTAATGAGGAAGCATAAGTGATCTGTAAACTTCTACTTTGAAAATTCACAAAATCATAATTAGTTTGCCATTACGCTTTCTCTTTGGAAAATGACAGATTTGGTTGAAGATTAGAGCTTTAGTGACTGATTATCTAGTGCTTAGAATTGAATTAAAGAGAGTGCCAACAAAACTCAAACACACAACACAAGAATTTTATCCTGGAAACCCCCAATTTGAGGGAAAACCAGTCGGGAAGGGAAATTGCTCTTTCTTCCCACTTGTATTGGCCAATAATCAAATTTTACAGATTACAATAAGTATGAAAAGAAGCAACAATGTAAACCTTCTCTCCAATTACTTGCTTGCTCTGTTTTCTTACACCTTGCTCCTACAATTCCACTCTAGCACTAAAGAATCTTTGCTCACTTGCTCTCATACAATTAAACTTTGTTCTTGATCTCTTTGGATCTTCGAATGCCCAATTCTCTAGCTCCTCCTTGTATTTATAGCCTTCCCCATGTCCTCCGTGCACTGGAGAATGGGAAAGGTCAAGGAGGGAAGAGACACAGTCAGACTCCTTGAATCTGTCATAAATGACGGGACCGCCGCCGATGCGAGGCCGGAGGTTACAAAACCGCCGCCTGTCATCTCGGTGGCGATTCTGGACCGTCACCGAGGTTGGGCTTGTTTGCATCTCGCCACTCTGCACAAAGTGGCGACGACTGTTAAAATGTTGACAAAACCTCCTTTCCCTCATTTTTCTTCACTTTTCCTTCTTGGTCATTGATGGATGTGATGGAATGGTGTGTTTTTCGGATACCTATGGATCATACCTCCCCTGCTTAGGAGAATTTTGGTTCCACAAAAGCTTAGTGGGGGAGTGGTAGAGGAGTCAACTCCCTCTCTTTCTCCTTCGAGTACCCTTTGGTTTGCCTTGGTGTCTTCTTTCAACGCCCAACCCGCCAAGACTCCTGTGGATCTCTTGTTTCTTTGCTCTAGTCACACCCGAATCATGTGTCCTCTCGTCTTCTGCTGCCCTACTATCGGAGTCTAGTGAATTGGTAGGTAGACATGGTGATTGCATCGCGGAAGTTTGTATTGCTCCTTGAATGAGTAGTTCTGTGGTGGCTTCTTTTGTAAAAGTTGACAAGTGCTATCCAAATTCTCCATCCTTTGGTTAGAAACATTTGTGCTCTCTACTCCATTTTACTTTTCTTCCAATGAAAGTAAACAAAACTGATGATTTTCTGAATAAGTCTTTGTGCTTGGTTGGCACTTACCATAGCCTTCTTTGATTTTCTTTAGTGCACTCGGATGTTAAAACCGACTCCGTCTTGACCCATCTGTGCAGTTCTTCCTCCTTGTGAACACAACATCCCTGGCATACAAGTAAGGACTTAGAAGACAACATCAAATGCATCAAGTGGAATGATATCAACCTCTAATACATCTATGTATTGGGAATTTATCCCAAATCTGAACTTACACTTTCTTGTTACTTGGATTTCTACACCCTTCTTTACCCATCCCAATGGGTATGGACGTGGATGCTCATAAGTTTCTAGACCAAGCTCTTTTACAACCGTATCAAAAATCAAATTTGACTGAGAACCAAAATCTACTAAAACATTTACCTTAGTCTTCTTGATTTGGATTCTGATTTGAAATAGCTTACTCATCTCTTCTTCTTCTTTTCCCCCGTACATGTTAGTGGTTGTGCATCCCAGCTTCTCATCTACATCCGAATCATCCTCAATCTCCACCTCTCCTTTTGTTTTGACATTTGCCATGGATTTCTTGGTTTGGTGCTTTGGAGTGCGATTCGGATGCAACTTCCAACACGTGGTGTCGGTATGTCCATTTATATCACAATTCTTAGAGAAATTCTGAGGATCTTTACAAGTACACAAAATAGTGGCAGCCTGTTTACCTTTCCATTTACCCTTGCTACCTATTGACCCCTGTTCTTTTTGCTATTGCTAATTTGTTGACTCGTGTTCCTTCGCTCTGCTTCTCCTTGCTTCTTCTCATCATCAATATAGTATGCTTGTATACAAGCTTCATTGAGAACCTTGGGCTTCATGGAGATTACCTTCCTCCAAAGGTGAGTATGAAGTCCTTCGAAATACTTGGTGAGAATGTCCTCATCCTCCAAGTCCATATTCGGTAACATTCCTTGTCTCGAAACTCCGTAGTATAGTCCTGCACGCTTTGACCACTATCTGTCTAAAAAATCGACACTTAATCATCTGGTCAATCTTATGGCCGATAGGATAGAAGTTAGCTCTAAGAAATTCTTTAAAACCTTTCCAAGTACTGACAATAGGACATTTCTTCCTTTCACAAGTGGCTAGATGGGTTTCCCACCAAACCAGAGCATGACCTTCCATTTTGAGATGTGCAAAGGTAATCCTTTGTGCCTCAGTGACATTATACACACTAAAATAAACTTTCGATTGTAGTAGGTAATTCTGCATCTACTTGTCATTAAAAGTTATTTATTTCAACTTTTGTTTCGACTTTAAAAGGTGTATGAGCAGATTTTACCTTCTCACTTACAGTTGTAGTCTCTTCTTCACGCCCTTCCAAATCTTCCTCATCGTGGCTTCCTCCGATACCAAATTTTTCATCTAGTGCTCGAACCACTAAGTCCATGGAATCTTGCTTAAGTCAAGCCGTCTTTTGCAAATCTGAAAGCTCTTGTTGTTTTCTATGCAACCTATCCATCATGGTCTCTAACATCTCAACTCTATAGACCAAGTTCTCTTCTTCCATTTGAGCTCAAATTCTCTGTTTGCACTTCTTCGTAGAAAGATATGGCTTCGCAAGGTAAAACTTCTTCGGCTTTGGACCTTATTCATTATCATACAAATCACATGAACGAATTGAATACCACAAAGGTCTTTGGATATATAAACAGCTACGATACTAAAATGATCTGTAAACTTCTACTTTGGAAATTCACAACATCACAATTCATTTGCCATTCTACTCTCTTTGGAAAATGACAGATTTGCTTGAAGATTAGAGCTGTAGTGACTGATTATCTAGTGCTTAGAATTGAATTAAAGAGAGTGCCAACAAAACTCAAACACACAACACAAGAATTTTATCCGGAAACCCCAATTTGAGGGAAAACCAGTTGGGAAGGACAATGCTCATTCTTCCCACTTGTATTTGCCAATAATCAAGTTTTCCAAATTACAATAAGTATGAAAAGAAGGAATAATGTAAACCTTCTCACCAATTACTTGCTCTGTTTTCTTACACCTTGCTCCTACAATTCCACTCCAAAGACCTTTGAATAATCTTTGCTCACTTGCTCTCATAAAATTAAGCTTTGTTCTTAATCTCTTTGGATTTTCGAATGTCCAATTCTCTAGCTCCTTGTATTTATAGCCTTCCCCATGTCCTCCCGTGCACTGGAGAATGAGAAAGGTTAAGGAGGAAAGGGACACAACCTAGACTCCTCGAATCCGTGGTACATTTGCTTTGCTCTTTTTTTTTTTTCGTTATAAATGATAGGATTGCCGCTTAGAGTGCGATTGGCGATACCCAGATTGCCGTTCGATGCAGTCTGGCGGTTACAAGACCGTCGGCCGGGTTGGGTGGTGGTTCTGTAACCGCCACTCTGCGCAGAGTGGCGGTTTTGTTAAAATTCTAACAGAACCTCCTTTTCCTCAATTTTTTCTTCAATTGTGGAATGGTGTGTTTTTCTAGATCCATATGGATCAATAAGGGTACAAAAGCTCGGTTATGAGAAGGTTCAAACATCATTGTTGATGAAAGAAGTAGACCATATACATAGCTTTTAATAGCTAATTAGGAATTCTTGGAAGGACTTGGAGGTGTCTATTATTTTAGATGGATGGAAAGTTTCTCGAAATAGACCCTTAGTCAACATTGTTGTAGTATGCGCTAAAAGAACAATGTATGAAGTGAAAGGTCGTTGATTGTGAGGATGAAGTGAAAGAACCTCAATTTATTGTTAATATTTTGATTGAGGCTATTGAGTTGGTGGTCCCCGAAAATTGTAGAGCAATAGGGTTGATTGTAGAGAGGAGATATGGGTACATATTTTGGACACCTTGTGTAGAGCAGTCCATGAATTTGATGCTGCATTAGACTAGAAAAATGCCATGGATAGAGGAGATTTGTATGGAGGTAAATGACATTTAGATGTTTTTCAAAAATCATCATATGTCCCTAGTTATCTCTAGGAGATTTTCAATGTTGGAGTTCTTTGAAGTAAAGGGAACAATTTCCAAGTTTTTAATTTTTAATTTTCTAACTTTCGTAAAATTATCAATTGGATTTCTTTTAAATTTGTACTTTATTAACTTGTTTTAATTTATTTTGATAGGTTGTTGAATCAAGATTTGTGTCTAAAACACTCATCTTGAGACGACTTGCAAAGGTAAAGTAGGCCTTACGTAATATGGTGATTGATTTGTGTGGAGGCAAGCAAACACTAAACTAGCCATCAAGATAAAATCATCGATACTTGATGATGATTGGTGGGCGAAGGCTAAATACTTGCTCAATTTTACTAAGCCTATTTTATCCATGATTAGATATGCAAACAAAGATCATGCTTGCATAGGGGAAATATATGATGGCATTGATTCTATGCTTGAAAAAATAAGAGACATTATACACAACAAAAAGCAAGATGTTGAAGAAAACTTCTACAATGAAGTTAAAAGCGTGAAAATGAGGTGGAATAAAATAACCTGCCCATTGCATCTCCTTGCCTATGCCTTGAATCCCAAATATTATGATGGAAACTTAGGCTACCTAATAGGAAACCACCATATGATGACCAAGAAGTTGTATATAGAACTAGGGCTGCATTTTGATGGCTTTTTCCGATCCGTTTGTAGTTAGTGCGGTTTGCGATGAAATGAGTATGTTTGTCTCTACGAGATGGTAGCATGGGAAAAATTGAGGCGCTATATGACATGTTCACCATGACCCCGGTCAAGTGGTGTTATGTACATGGCCATGATGCCGAGTACCTATGATCTATTGCCATCAAAATCTGTCACACGTGTGAAATGAAATCAAAAGTTTGTTGTTTATTGACTAAAAGTTGGAGTTATTAGTATATTATTATTGATTTGAAATTTTTAGCAACCTATTTTTTGTAACGAGTGGCTAGTAATTCTTCGGTTGAGTGGAATTGGAGTACATACACCTTTATCCACATAGGCAAACGGAACATTTCAACATCCAAGAAGGTTGAGGATTTGGTATATGTACATTCCAATTTGCGCCTCCTATTGCACAAGGTGAAGGCTATATTAGAGGTCCCAACAATTTTTTTGATATTGATCTCGAGGCTAGTTACTTTTTGTTGCTACTCTTGCCCAACTTTGATTGCTTGGTATTAATGATGACAATCCAAAAACTCTATACAAGGGAGCGGTAGAAGCGATAGTGGAGTTGCTAATGGCATTCATGGAAATGATTACGACGAAAATCTTGATGATGTATTTTAGAATCTAGATTCTAATCATGTATATATGAAATTGTAACCATGTTGAATCTTTTGAACTTCAATGAATATTAAATATTGAGTGTTTTATCTCATATAGAATAAAATTTTGAAATTAAATACTATGCGCGTGCATATGCACTTGCGCACACCACACACACACACACACAACACACACACACACACACACATAATATATTATATGGAGGTTTCTGTAATATTTCGTACCCAAGGTTTTTTCTGAAAATCTGTGTTTCTGTGTTTTGAAGCAATACTTGTTTTCTGGTAACTTAGTGGGATAGCATAGGGTGCAAATAGGTAGGTAGTAAACTAATGAAAGGTTTTAATATTAATCACGAAGTTAGTTTAGATGAATATTAAACGTCAACATGTTGGATAATTGGTTATAGCTTTTGGTGTTTATGAAAACTTATTCACCTTGAATTGTAAATCATCACTTATGGCGGAGTCGGATCCACTAGCAATGGAACATGATATTTCCTATGTCATTTTCATGATTAAAATGTATAAAAAATACAAGTTTTTCCTATTTAGATTTACAATACATCATTGTTAACTACAAATCCTTTATGTTGATTTTATAGAATGAATTTTTTCTCTTATGTACCAAATTATATGAACTATCCAAAATATGAACTTTAGTGATATGTTAGGGTCATTAATTTGACTGATGGTGTTTTGTGTCCCTTCGGATCTACCATTGTCGACATGCTGCTGGTCTCTTTTTGGGATATTGCATTTGTGTGGAGTTCATAGAGCATATAATCTTTGGAAACTTTGTGAGATGTCAATAATTCTACTTTTTCATTTTATGAATGGGGACATATTAGCCTATGTAATATATGAATTTAGTAGAGAGAATAGCTCTCAAACATAGGTACTTTTGTATGCTGACAGGAGGAACTAAAGAATATGAATTTTCAAAAGAGCATTCAGATTTTTCTACGTGGTTAACTATCTTCTCTGTTTTTTTTTGTAATGCAGTTGTATTGAGCACATCCTTTTCTTTGTTTTTGCTTTGTGTTTCTACACTACAATCCCTCTAAGCCTCCATTGATTAGTAGTGGAAATTATAGAATTTATTCCATTTTTTTAGGTTCCCTGACTAAACGTAAGGATTTTATTTGAGACAAATTGATATTTTTCCCACATGACTTTTATGTGAAGTGACTTGTAAGTTTCTAACAAGATAGGTTCTACAAGGACAGGAAATGCTCTTACGTCATTTCCCAAATTAGATTGGTTATAGTAAGTTTTATTATCATATATTCATTTGCATCTTATTTTATATTTCCATATGAACTTAGTGGAGTTTTGTATATTTAGTTAAGTTGCATGTTCTGTTATTTGGACTCTATTAAAAAGGTTTCTTAAGATCAAATACTTGCAAAAATTGCATTTCCGTGTGATTCAAATTTTGCAGTGAAGTTATTGTATAAAGTGACAGGATGGTGTGTAGTTTACATTGATATACTTTTAAAACCATCTCATCAATTGGATCTTCTTGTTGCTTCAGCAATATAAAGGTAACCTTAATCTGGGAATGGACCATAAAACTGAACTTGAGGCGAAAATTGAAAAGGTACAGAATTGGATCAGATTATCTCTTTCATGCTACATTACAATCATTACTTATTCTGAATTTGATATAGGCATAGTCTGTTCAAATTCTTCAACACAGACATGCTGAAATCTCTTAACAGTTGAAAAATTGAAATCTGAATTTGTGGTAGTATCGAGATTATCTCTGGGAACTATGGGTCATGCCATTATGATGCAATGCTGATCGTTTCTTTTTATGCTTATTGACCTGTGTGCCAGCTATTTAACATGGCATGTGATAAAGCAGCAGAACTAATTCTGAAGAACCGAAGGTCATTAGATGCTCTAGTGGAGCACTTGCTTGAATATGATGCTGTGAATAAGAAGGTATTAATTTTTAGGTTATATGCATTGTAGATTGACATAATTGAATATGATGTTGTGAATAGGAAGGTATTAATTATTAGATTATACCCATTGTAGATTGACATAATTCCTATTATTATTTTCATAACAAGTATTTACTGAGAATTATTTCTTTCCATTGTAGAAATTGAAAAATGCCAAATAAATCTACAAGACTTTAAGATCTTATGTTGAGTTTTTTTCCAATTTGAAATGTCCCTTTCCCACAATTTATAAACTCTGAATTATTTTGTGAATTGTTTTTCCAATTTTGGATATTGATAACATAATAAGCAGTGACATACAAGATTAATATTCTATACCCTACTGATAACACCAAGACCCCACGGATTTCTTTGTTTCAATAAGCTGAAAATACAATGCAACTAAAATCTGTTAATATAATGGCTGTAGCAGCACTGAAACAAACAGAACATGTAATAAATCTAATCTTCGGCACAAATATGATCCTGTATGGAATTACCACAACTAGAATTGGAGGGATTCCATCCTCCAATTCTGCACATCAAAGCGTTTTTGTCCTTGGGTGAAAAGATGAACACAAAGGTTCAAGCTTTGGAATAGGGTTTAGCTCCAATGAGTAATGAATAACGTATCCTTAAAGCCCAATTCCTCCTTTTATAAGAATTCTTTTAATTCCAACCCTAAAAGCATTTAAAACACTTTAATAAAATATTACTTTTTGGCCCGCATTATAATAATAATGCATTAGTGTCCTTTTACCATGCTATAACAAATGAAGTGACTTAGAACCACCTAAGATATTAAATTATTTCCCTAATTTTATGCCTTATCTCTGGGAAATAAATAATAGTCTATGGGTCCTCAGATTACATTAATTTGGAAAAGGGGACATGATAGTCCGCCCTTCCCGAATTGCTTTCTGCATATAACGATGCTCAAGAATCTCTGCACTCACCGCCCAACCTCTCACCCCGAGCTTGCTCATTAACTATCCACCACCGCCGATCTCACCAATCACCTTGGTGAGTCGCTCACCCCAACCTCGCTCACTAACTACCCACCTTTCCGAGCTCTCCAATCACCTCGGCAAGTCACCCGTAGACTCGCCGCCAAATCCCTTCCTTAGCTCATCCCTAATCCGTCGACCCCTCATCGATTCGCTACTATGACTCACCCCTTGGTCGTAACTCGCACTTCTTTACCGAGTCCCACAACACGCTCTCTCCTCGACTTCTTACCTCCCGGCTCGGTCACTCTTGCGGACCGAGCTCGTTCCCACCACACTCCACCTACCCTCCCCACCTTAATCCTCTTGACCCAACTTTGCCTCGCCGGTCGTACTCGTGACCGACTCATCTCACCCCGAGCCTTGGCCGCTATCACTTTTCCCCCACCACGGCTCGGCGAGCCCACTCAACCCTTTTCACCTGACGACTCGCCGCCCAACCCAACTTACCTATTCGTCCCTTCGCAAGCTCGACCGACCTCACCCCTAGTGGCTCACTCCCCGTGCCCACCCTTCTCACCACGCCCTGTTCGGTCACACTCGTGACCGAGTCACACGACACACCTCACCACTCAACTCACCTCCAAATTAGTGAATTGCCCTGCGACTCGCTCCGGCTCCTTGTTGAGCTTTCTCCTAAGCGCACTTTAGTAGCTTCTTTGTCCCCCTCAACCCTTCCCCCTCATTCCACCTCGCGCCTACTTCAACCCTATCTACCTAGTCAAGTCGCGCCCTTGACTCGGCTCATTCCGAGATCCTCACACACCCCGGCTTGTTTGTGCTTGCACGAGGCCCCCCTACACGCCTCACACCCATCCCCAACCTAACTATCCACTCCTCGTAGAACTGTTTCACACCCATCGCGTAATGCGAATTTGCTCACTTTGCCCTCTCTTTCCAACTATTTGTCCCTTGTTGTTTGATGCCCTCCGCCCTCCACTTCGCCTTGGCGAGTCACTTATGCGACTTCGCACACCCGGACTCATCTCGCCGAGCTACCCCTCACCTCCATCGCGTTGCGATTCGCTCATTGTTTCTCCGCTACCCCCAACTCGTCTCCTCGTCTCACCCTCCCCGGCTCGGTCGGTCCCGTGACCGATTTCACCTAGAATCCTGTTCACCGTCCTCCTTTGACTCACTTAATCTACCCCTCGCATCGCAGAGGTAACTCCTCTCCACTCACCCCAACCTATGTATCCACATCCCGGCTCCCTATGACCCATCTTGCCAAGAAAACCCGGCCTTCGCTCAAGTCCGCTCACAATCACTCCAACCCGCCATTGAGCTCGGTGAGTGCACATGTGACTCGCGTATAGCTTGCGTCCATCGCGACACTCCTTACGACTTGCTACCGAGCTACCTCTACCTCCGTTCTTTATTCTGACCTACCCTCCCTAACTCAATCGAGTAAGTACGACCGAGGTCACTCGGACTTGGACTTGTCCCATTCGCTTTACTCATCCCTCACCCTTTCACCTACCGAGCCACCTCGCACTCGCCACCTTGTTTACCATTCTTAGCTCGACCACCTTGTGGACCGAGCTTGCTCCCCACATGATCTGTCCAACACTTCCCTAGCCTTCCTTCACTTCACCTTGCCCACACCACAGGCACTCGGCCCGATCGGCTCGCCCCTAGTCCTGCTCCCCTGCGCCCAACCCCGAGCCACCCCTTATCGAATGCGACTTGCCCAACTCGCTTCACCACTCCCCACTCGGTTGTTGTGACCAAGTTACACCCCACACTCCATGCCCTCCACCCACCCAACTCGCCGATCCAACTCGCCGAGATCACCTTGCCACTTGCCATCCGGCTCGCCCCGCTTACTCCCAACTCCTTTCCAACTTGCGGCTTGACTCGGTTTACATCTCAATCGTCCGACTTGTCTCCAACATCACCTAGTTTACTCCCACCTCGCGTGTAGCTCCCCTTCTCGCTGCATAGCTCACCGCCTCGCCCCACGTAGCTCGTCGCCTCACTCGTGCCGCGTAGCTCGCTTCCTCGCCCATTTAACTGTCGTCGATCTTTTCATCAAACAACTCTACCTATTCACCACATGACTTACCAATACTTGTAGACACTTTTATACATACTTGTCACCTAACATATCATTTTCATTTGTCCATGAATTCGTCAACCTGTCATCGTTTCCACTTGTCGTGCCTTTTTGCGAAGGATCAATTTCTCTCATTTTCAGACACCACTTTTTGTCCCGCGTCACGTTGGGCAACCTACGGTTCCCAAAATTGTCACTTGTGGGGTAATCCTACATGACTCTTTTCGTTTGATTATATGACATTCAATTACCAATGATCAATCAACTAACTCTATAGTCTCTGCCTCACGAAATCAACCTATCGATCCCTGCACGGAATCCAATTGAAGTGGCCCATCGATTGCATTTCTAGGTTCCTTTCTATCTAGTCAACCATCTAAGCCTCATGCTGCGCGACCACCGTCACAGGGTTAGAGGATCGCCATCTCGTCTTCGATTTTGCGCTGCATTTGACCTGGTGCAACATGCAACCCAAAAAGGGAAAAATGTAGACACTAGAAAACACACCTTGCGCATAAGGTCCCTTATTCGAAAACACAAAAACATTATAAAACACAAAAAGACCAAAAAAATCATAAAACCCCACAAAATGGAGCTAAAAGACAACTCACCACCTATTTACTAACCTCACCCACTCACATTTAATTTTGTCCCATCACACCTACCCATGTGCATGCCCAATGCACATTGCACCCATGTGTGTCCCACTCCCCTATGCACTCCAAATCTATAAAAGCACCTCACCCCCTCATTCCAACCCTTGGCTCTTAGTGCACAAAGACTATACTTGAGTTTTCTTTCTCTCTTGCTCGCATATCTTGGTTTTGTAGGTCTTGAAGAAGAAAAGGCAAAGCACAAATGATAGATCTAATTTGCTACGATTTACTTTGTTGTGAAATATCAACATTGATTGGAATCACAATTGAGATAGATTTGCGATCTCCGTGCGATTTTCAGGTATACTTGTCATTTCATTTATTGTTTTATCATTTTACATCAATAAAATGTCTTTTATCTCCTTAAAAGGGTTAGGGATCTGATCAAGGCAAGTCCCTTAACCACAAAAACAACTAACATTTTTCAAGTGTGTGCAGGTTTAGATTCAAATCTGGAAGAGTTTTACCCACTTTATTCAATGAAAGAAACCACAATTGTCCCTCTCTTTACAATGGCATCATAAGCCCATTCTATTTTAGTAGCATTGATTTGGAGTTTTCATATTAACTAATCCATCTTACAGGTGATCTAAATCTAGGCATATAGTAACCCATGTCGAAGATTGTCAAAAACCTTGGCATGCTTGTCACGAGATGGCTTGAATATTTTTGTTATACTGTTATTGTTACAAAATCTGATCTATAGAGGTGACTAAACACTCAGCTGCCCAAGCAATTTTCCTTCCATGAAATGCTCTTTCCATCCTTTTGCAATTACAATCATGGGTGCTCCATTTGCCATACCATGTAACATTATCTCTTGGTTTGCTGATTTGAATTTCAGCTGTATTGTTTGATAATTTTGTAGAAATTCTCCAAGAGAGTGGAACTGTTGTACACTGAAAACTAAATCAGTTTCCCCATTACCAACCACATAAAAATCATCTATGACCTTACCAATAGTGATTGTCGGTTGTGCTATTTTCTTGGTACAAGGGATGTGAAGCCATCAACTCTTTTGTGACATTGAAACCTTTGAAATCTTCTAATGGCAGCCCCAATCTCTTAACCAAATCAGCATCTATGAAATTATGAGTTGCACCACTATCTATCAAAATAGTAACTCTCTTACCTTTTAATTCTCCTCTTACACAAAAGGGTGGTACCTTGGAGCTTCGGATAGTGTAGCAAGAGTACTATCCAAGTGGTCAACTTCTTATTTCTCTTGGTTTCCATCTTCATGGGACTCTTCCTCTTTTTCTTCTACTTCTTCCTCCCCATCTGAAATTACCTCTATGTAGTGCACTTGTCCCTTGCCTAAGCAATGATGGCTTGAAGTGCAGGGATCCTTGCATGAAAAAAACAGTTTTTCTCCTTAATTCATTCCTTGTATTATCAGCTTCTTTGTTGTTCCTTGGAGGCTCTCTTTGTGGTGTCATACCCTGCTGAAATGGCTTCCTTGTTTGGCTGATAGGGGCTGTTCTTGGATGCCCTTGAATTGGGGGTCTAGGATGCCCCAATGAAGTCCCTCTTGACTGTCCAAAGGGCAGATTTCTATTTTTAACAGCTGAAGATTCCAAATTCAGCAATCTTTCGATGGCTTCTTGAAGAGGAGGCTCAAAAGCCTTCACCAAGCCCTTAGGAGGTTCAGTCAAGCCTTCTATGAATGAAACAATCATCCTTCTTCCACTCACATCCTGTCCCATGACTGCAAGATTTTGAAAATCAACAAGATACTTATTTACTGAAGTCTCTTGTTTGAGTTGTCCCAACTCTTTAAAATGCACTTCAGGTCCTTTCTATTAAACCTTTTTATTAACCTTTGACTGAACTCATCAAGAGTGGTAATAGAACCATGTCCTTGTGTAATTTGTCATGATACCACCATTCATGAGCCACACCCCTACGAATGCAAAGTAACAAATTTTAGGGCCTCTTCTTTATACATGGGATTTAATGACAAATAAGTGTCCAATTTTTGTAACCAAGCCCTAGCTGAACATTTATCAATACCCTCATTTGTACGAAGAGTAATCTTACCCAGTCTATGCTAGATATCTATTCTTAGCTCTTGATGACTTACCTTATTTTTTGTCCTTCACTTCTCTATACAGATCCCATTTGTCAGCAATTCCAAGTGCTTGTGGTTGTTCAAACTCCACTTGTGCTTCTTCTCTTTGTATGAATTTGCCACGTAAGAAGAATTTAGAGGGGGTCTTGCTTGAGACCCTTTCTCCACGATTGGTAGAAGAGCTTCCTTCACCATAATTACGTTGGGGGTTCGGTCTGGTAGTGCTTAGCCTCTTTATAGATTGACTCAAAACAACAATATCTCCTACAAAAAGAGTTTCTTAAATCGCTCTGAGCATCCAACAAACGGGTTTGCAATTCTCTATTACCTCTAGTGAACATCTCATTCAAATAGCTCATCTCATTTATTGGTGGTCTTTTTCTATCACCCATACCTTCCTTTCCTGGAGTTCTTCTTGAGCAGTGATATCTAAAACCCTCTTCACCTGTGTCCATGCAAAACTGATCTTCTCCTTCACAGGCTGGGAGAATCACAACTCGATACCACTGTAATATCCCTCTTTTTAAATCTGAATTATATAAACTGAAAACTCCACAAAAATTGAATTCTAAAATGATGTCAAACTGCCAATACAAACAATAATGAACAACAAACTGAAAATAGCTTTTATTGATGCAAATAATCACTTTCCAAGATACCCACAAGGCCAAAAATGGCGATTTGGGGTCTAAGAACAACTTACAAGTGAAATCTGAATTTTTCTACACTTGTATGAATTTACAAAAATAAATCAAGGGCTGGAACAATGTAGAAAATAACAACAGTGATTATTATCAAAATTGTACCAATAGAGGGCTGGAAAATGATGTTAAAATTGTCTTTAGTGATGCCAAAGAGTCTCCAATCACCCACAAACTGAACAACAATGAAATACCCTTCCAAAAAGGGGTTGCACCACTCTCCTAGGGGTCTGCTTTTGGCCTAAAAGTGCCCAGATCTGTTCCAGCTGCAAAATGACTTGAAAATAATCAAGGTTTGGCTGATCCAAACCTCACAAACTCACAAATTCAGATCTGTTTTGAAGCTCAACTGAGATAGAGTGAAAACAACCCACAAAGTGTCCTAGATTTGAATTATAACCTTGCCAATAATTGCAAATCTGAAGTGTAGCACAATGGTAAACCCGGGTGGATTCATCTCTCAAAGTTGAGGAGTTTCCGTCCCCAACCTTCAAACCTTGGAGTTTTTTTGGCCTTAGAAGATTTGATGCAAGCAAAATAGCTTAACATGCAATGAGAGAAAATAGATTGGCAAAAGATGCTCCCCATGGCTCCCCACACCTCTATTTATCCTTTTTCCTATCACAAACCCCAAGGGAAACACCCATATGGGTTGCCCCACTTTATATTTAATATTTTTTATGATTTGCCACTTTTATTTCTTCATTGACTTTTACCTTTTTCCTCTTAATCACTTTAAGTGACATTATTATAAGTTGCTTTATAAAATAAACATAAGAAATGACTTTAGCAACTTAAAATAAAAGTCACCACCTTTCTCCCCTTTTCACACCCCTTAAGCCCCGGGAAGAGAATTGGGCTAAGGGTCTTCATAGGATTAATATCGAGAAGGGGACATTAGGATCGCCCCACTTTATATTTAATATTTTTTACGATGTGCCACTTTTATTTCTTTATTGCTTTTACGTTTTCCTCTTAATCACTTTTAAGTGACATTATTATAAAGAGATGGGGCGGTGACTTTTTTGGCTTCGATTTCTAGGGATATAGAACCCCAGGATAGAGAACTCTATCTGGGCCATAGTCTTTGGCACCCGTAGTGTTTCTTTGGCACATTCTCTATCTATCCCAAAGAGACTACTCTATAGAGAGAGAGGGCCTTCTCCTATGTTCTCTATAGTATAGGTGTGCTCATTCTGTATGCTTGCTCTTTGGGCCCTCTCTCTATATCCTCGTATTCTCAAGTGGGTAGAGTCTATCCCGGGAAGAGAATTGGGCTAAGGGTCTTCATAGGATTAATATCGAAAAGGGGACATTACAACGATTCTCCTTAACAAGGACCATTGCCTATTTGCAACATGTATGCGTAACACAAGATGAATGATCTATGAGTTTATGATTTGATGATTTTATTGAGTCGAACATTCTTGTAGTTCGCAAAATCTAGTATGGATTGATCTTGGTCTCTATTATATACAATCATCTGCAAGAACAAGGGATGAATAAAGCTCCACCATTTTTTCTTGGAATCAACTTAATCCGTAGTTGATTTCAACACACTTTTCATAGTCTTGTTGATTTCATGATTGACAAATTTTTTTGACTTTGTTTTTGACTAGGATCTCTATATTTAATAATTGAAAACTTATATTTTAGTTTTCCTACATCTAAACTTGGAGACTATCCTTTTGACTTCAAAATCTAGAGTCTTTGCAAGATTTGTCTTGCCCTTTTTAGTGATATTTTCAGTACACCTAAAGAATGTTGTCTAACATCCAAAATCACATTAGTTTGTAGGAAAATTCCATTAACGGAGAAAATTATCCAATGCTGAAAAAGGAGATTTTATTTGTAAATGCATGGAAAAAGGTGAAAGGACACCTATTCCTAATCTTGTGAGCGAGGATTATCTGGAATAGAATAATGAAGCCTCCTTAATGTTGATATTTAGCTTACTTGATGAAACTCTACAATAAATTAGAAATCACAAAGGCATGAGGGATACCATTTGTTTTTATATGAAATGACAAATGAATTATGGGTATTATGTCTCACAAATTTTTCATCTGCAATGAAAAATTGGTATTATGAAATTTTCCTTTTAAGGGTTGAAACTGAAATTTAAGAAATTAGCACAAATCCCAAAGTTGTGAAATCTGATTTTTAAAACCAATAGACTGAAAAAATAAACTCAAATTAGGCGATGAATTGAATTTAAGAACAATAGTATGAAAAACTCACAATTTCACCAAAATACCATCCAACAATGCATCCACACTTTCTATAAACCTTTTTGAGATATTTTAGAACTATTTTCAACTCCAAAAACATGCATATGTTTAGCTGAAAAATTAAATAAAACCAGCAGAAGTTCAGCTCTAAAATAATTATGAAAATAGGGTTTAAAACCCCAAACTCAACAACATATAGAAAATTCTGGCTTTAGAAATTACAAGGAAGACAAATATAAACTCAATTCAGATTTCCGTGCCCTAGATGGCACCAAACCCTTCACCAATGCAAGTCACTCCACAAGGGAGAGGTTCAACAAAGCATATAAAAATTTGATTAAGTCTTCTTTCCTCTCAAATATGAAATATATCTTCAAGCCAACAAGGTAGGAGGATTTTGTCCTCCAACCAACCACTAAAAGGGGTTTCATCCTTCTAGGAAGATGCCATACACATGGATTGCTACCCAAGAGTGGAAGAACAATGAGCTACCAGCCCACAAGTCCCAATAGAGAAAACGCACAAATCTATGATGATGCAAATGAGCTCTCTAACCTTCCTTTATATCCTCTTTCGGCATCAAATCCTCAAAAGGACAAGGCCGACCCATACAATGTTGTTTTTAATTGTTTATTTGGCTTTATTAAAGCTTCAAACTCAGCTGACCTATTAAAATAAAAAACATACTTAAAAAAGAATCATTAAAATTAGAAAATAAATGCAAACGAAGCTCAATTCCTTTTCCCAACTCTTCTACTTCGTTGCCATGGAAAAGGGGATGACAAGAAGTCCAAAATTAGGTCCTTAAGTCGGAAAAAGGGACATTACAGTCGTGCCTTCCCAAAATTGCTTGCCCTCAAGCAATTGCAAGTTCCCAGAGATCCCAAATAAGCCTTAGTTGCTCCTTCTTTCTACAATTGCCTTCCAAGCATTGGTGATCCAACATTTCTCTTACATTTCGCCAAATACCAATGTAATTTTTCTCTTCTTCAAAAATCAGAATGAGGGGAACAAGAATCCCACCTTTACTTGCACAAACTAGTACAAGTATGTCATTGTGTAGAGAATAAAATTTCTGGCTATAAAAGTGTTTCTCTATGTACCAAGACTTTGAGAAGAACAAACTAAAAATGAATAAAACAACAGGCCTCTTCGGAAGAACTATGCTCAATTTGATCCTTTGGTCAAGGTGTTTACCATCCCATCTTCTTCTTGTGACTAGGCAAACAATTCTTTTGGATAAATAACACCATGGTGACTGAATGGGGGCTGTATAGTGTCTACAACAGCCATGAAACACTTGTAACTCCTTCAACCATATGATTGAAAGTTCCTTCCTTGGTGGCTTATAAGTAAACAAATGGCTGGATTTTTTTTGTATAACAGTAGAAAGGAGAGTACAACAAATGTAATCATGACATACCTTCAAGGTTCCTCATTCTATCAATGTTATGGGGCTGGCCACAAGGTTACAACTGATAAAAACTTGGAGAAAGGGCTGGAAATGCTTACATAAAAGCTTATGGCAGCATACTTGGAATCCAAAAATATGGTAGTCTTACTACCTTCCTCCAAACCAACAACCTCAAGACCATTTCCCCATGATTTAGTAGCTTCAAAAGGAACATTCTTATAGCTGTTCAAAATTGGAAACAACTCATAATCTGACTGAACCCAAACCAACAACTTAATTTTTCTTCTAAACTTATTGGGTGGTTGAATTTGCACATGCCCAACCATAAATAAGTTTTTCCAAAGGGCTGATATATGAAGAAAAGTATCATAATGAAATTTTCCCAAAAACTGGAACCATTGCATTCCCCAAACAACATTAACTTCAGCTGGCTTAATTTCAAGAAAAACATTACATACCTTGCACCTTCCCATGAAATTTGACAACATGAAGATGCTATTGGTGATCTTGAAGCCTTTGAAACCAGCCTTGCTTGGCCCCAACCTTCTTGCCAATTCTTCTTTGATAATTTGATGCATACTGCTGCCCATTCCTCCTAACTCTTCCATTTTTATGGATCCAAGGGTTAACCATATAAGAAACAAATTTTTAAACCATCATTATGACCCAAATACCGCATGATGGAGTTCCCTTCCATAATGATTTTAAAATCAGATATTCCTCCTTTTGAAGGACTCATCATAGCACCTATATGCCACTTGCGAAAACACCATAGAAATTGAGCCCAAGTGTCTATATGTTCTTTACTACAAAAAGTACTTCTTACCTCCTCACCCCATGAAGTATGATGTGCACGAAGGTATTCAATCAGTGGTGACAAAGGAGGATACAACATACATGAGACATGAGTACTCCTAACCATCGTCCATGGTAGAAAATCTGAAATGATATATAGGCAAAAACTGAAATATCTTCATACCATGGGCTGCCCATAACATTCTTAGGACTCAGAATTTCTGAGTTTAAATCAGCACTCCTTGGCATGATTTCCTTTCCGGATGGGGTCTTTTCTTTCTTGCATTTGTTCCCAAGTTGTTGGTGCTTGTCTTGGGTAACCTTTGGCTTCTTGTTAAGGATGAGTATTCCCTCAAATGACCTCCCTTTGACTGCTGTTAGGAATAGACCAGCCACCTCATCAAGAGCCTTATGGAGAGATTTCTCCAATCTTCTTGACCATATAAGACTTGTTGAGATATCATCAACACAACCCCAAATTATTCTTTAAACATAAGTATATCAAGTGGATTGCCAACCAAACTAAAAGAGGAAATAGTTACCTTAGCATGCATACCGTGGGCCTTGGAAAGAGGGTTACCTTTTGTTACTTCAATCTCAGTCCTTGTGCCTAAAGCGACATTTGTCTTGATACATGCATAACTTGGGGGCTTCCGGAAAGGATGTAAGTACCCCTTACTACTCAATGTGCTCCTCATTTTGCCCATATTTGTATCAAACTGATTATGATGATCAGCTCCATGTGATGGTGAACTAGGGAGCAATAAATCTGAAATGTATTCGTTCCTTGGACTTTCAACAAGACTTTCATCCTCTTTTTCCTTTGCCTCTTTGATACTTGGAGCTTTCTCCCTTTGCACAACCACCATACCTTGTTCACATGTGCTTGGGATGTCTTTGTGGCTCTTACCCAAGTTTAATTCTTCATCCTTTGGCTCTTTATTGTCTGCTGTCATAAACAGACCAACAAGCTTGTTGTCCTTATATCTATTTGGACAAAGGTTTCCTTTCTCTTTTCCCACTTGCTCAAGCCTGAATTCATCATGTGCCAAAAGAAAATTAGTATTAACCAAACAATGATCCACAATTACCTCATAATGCTGAATATCCGGAATAAGAATGGGAGTAAGGGCTGCATCTTCATCCTTTATGGCTCTTGTTCTTCCAAGGTGCTGAGATCTTGAGTTACATGCTCACCGTGCTCCTTAGCTCGTGCTTCACTATGTCATCGAGACCCTCGTTTCACCGTGTAGGTACAGATCTTGAGTTGCATGCTCACTGTGCTCCTCCTTGGCTCATGCTTCACTATGTCATCAAACCCTCGTGTCACCAAGGTGTTGTTAGGAAAACCAGCCAAGAGATCAACCGTGGCAAGAGGATCGGAGGTTTCTAATCCTCCCAAGGGCTGCTCCCTCTCAATAACCAGCTGCTGCAATATACCATCCTCTTTCTCATCCTTAGGGGAATAGACATGCCCCTCCTCCCCTAGCGAACTTGGGAATTTGATTCCCTCTTCAAACAGCTCCGTAGTTGCTCCTTGCTTTGCCCACAAGATGGGGCTCTTTTCCTCAAGGGTTGGGATATCCTTCCCATGACCCTTGTGCATGCCTCGAGGCTTGGGCCAAGTTCCAATGCCCACTCTTTTTGTTTCCAATTTTACAAACTCTGAAAAGGGTAGGGCATCATGAATCTCCTCCGAAAGAGCTCTATACTCTTCATACCAAGTACCAATGTTGCTTCCTTTGGGTGACGAGAGAAGGAATGATTTCCCTTGAAGAGATTCTTCCACCATTAGAGCCTTGCATGGTATGGATCAGCCGGGCCATTGTGTTGGCCAATCTTTCTTGCCCTGCAATCAACTTATCAAATTTGGCTTCTTGATTAGCCATATTGTCTTCTCCCTTGATTAATCCACTCTCCTTCTTTGGTAGTATGACAAACCCTTGTTGCTTTCTTCCATTGAAACCTTACGCCTTTGAGAATCCGTGCTATGATACCATTGAAATATCCCTTTTAAGGGCTGAAACTGAAATTTAGGAAATTAGCACAAATCCCAAAGATATCAAATCTGATTTTTAAATCCAGCAGACTGAAAAAATAAACTCAAATTAGGGCATCAAACTGAATTCAGGAACAACAATTTGAAATGTTCACAATTTCACCAAAATACCATCCAACAATGCATCCACACATTCTATAAACCTTTTTGAGATATTTTAGAACTATTTTCAACTCCAAAAACATGCATATGTTTAGTTGAAAAATTAAATAAAACCAGCATAAGTTCAGCTCCAAAATAATTATGAAAAGAAGGTTTAGAAACCCCAAACTCAACAAAAATAGAAGATTCCGACTTTAGAAATTATGAGGAAGACAAATATGAACTCAATTCAGATTTTGGTGCCCTAGATGGCACCAAACCCTTCACCAATGCAAGTCGCTCCACAAGGGAGAGGCTCAACAAAGCATATAAAAATATGATTAAGTCTTCTTTCCTCTCAAATCTGAAATATATCTTCAAGCCAACAAGGTAGGAGGGTTTCCGTTCCCCAACCGACAGTAGAAGGGTTTCATCCTTTTAGGAAGATGCCACACACTTGGATTACTGCCCAAGAGTGGAAGAATAATGAGCTACCAGCCGAGAAGTCCCTATAGAGAAAATGCGCCAATGTATGATGATGCAAACGAGTTCTCTAACCTTTCTTTATATCCTTTTTTGGCGCCAAAGCCTCAAAAAGACAAGGCTGACCCATACAGTAGTCTTTTTAATTCTTTATTTTGCTTTATTAAAGCTTTAAACCTAGCCGACCGACTAAAAGCAAAAACATACCAAAAAAAATAAACAATAAAATTAGAAAATAAATGCAAATGAAGCCTAATTCCTTTTCCCAACTCTTCTACTTTGTTGCCATGGAAAAGGGGATGGCAAGAAGTCCAAATTCTGGTCCTTAAGTGGTAAAAAGGGACATTACATATTATGTCTTACAAATTTGTCATCTATCTTGAAAAATTGGTATTATGTCTTACAAATTTGCCATCCTCACTTTGAAATTGATGGACATTAATTATTGGACACAAGAATAAAATGTGTTCTAATGGAGCGTCTTTGGTACTTTAAAGTAGTAACTTTCTAGATTCATGCAAAGAACATTGTGAGCCAAAATAGCCTTTTCTCAATAAATAATAGATGTCAAATGTTTTTAACCAAGTGGAAGAGTGTGGAAGAAGAGGATCCGATAATGAATATAGAGTTGTGTTTTAAATTTGTTATAGGAGGTGTCCATTTTAAAGTAGTAATTGCAAATACTTGACAAGATCATGGTGAGCCAAAAGAAGCTTTTGTTGAGTAAATAATAAAGGTCATGGTTGTGCTCATGGATGTTTTTACCGAGGGTAAGAGAGTGGAAGAAGAGGGTCCAATAATGAATAAAGAGTTGTCTTAAATTTATTATAGAAGTTGTCTATGGTTTGAATATTGTGGCAAGAATAGGCACATTACATACAAAAGGATCAAAGCAGTAAAAGTAAAGGAAAAATGGGTAGAGGGAGAATTCAAAAACATAAATTGTTGGCAAGAAATATTTTTGGTGAAAATGCAAGCGATGCTAGTGATTGTAGTACCCCTAATTACTTATTTATTCGGTTGGAAAAGAGAATAACATCAAGATGATTGATATGTTAATTTAGGTGCCCAAAGGCACATGACAAATATATCATGCATGCCTAGACTAAACAATTTTTTTATTTTTTTGTGAAAGTTGATTGATGACGATATGATTATTACACGTGAGAAGCTTGAATGCTTAATATATAAGATGTTTAGTCATCTTGTTGTCCGAGGAGTCTGTGAAAATAAAGCATAATAATTTGAAGTTCAAATTCAAGGTTAGAAGGCATTAGTAATCGATTCAAAAATTACATTATGGCATGAATGGTATTGGGAATTTGAATTTATTACACTTGAGGTTATGGAAAAATAACATCATGGTTTATGGACTTCTAGATACTCATAATTGTGATGAAGTTTGTGAAATGTTCCTACAAGAGGAAACGATGTATACACCGTATTTCTTACTCTTACTATTGATTTCTTATTGTAGACTTGTAATGTCCCTTTCTAGGGCACACTGGGAAATGATGCAATCACCACAAATCTGATCACACACAACTGTAAAGCACAAATATTAGAGCATAAAAATGATCTTGCAACAACCATAAACCAACCAGCAAATCCTCCCAAGTATGGCGAATCAGCCTATATAGATCTGAGGGCTTTAACCTTCATAAACCCTACCCCAAATATGAATTTCACAATCTGAAAATGACAGTCATAAACCAGCAATTGAAGATTGAGGGCTTAATTTAACCTTCATAAACCCTCAGGAGCGGGCCCGTTTTTAATTTTTTTAATTTTTTCCATGTTTTTTCCTTTTTGGCGTGATTCGTTTTTTTCGCTCTGCCATGAATTTCACAATCTGAAAATGACAGTCTTAAAAGCAATTGAAGTTTTCTTTAGAATTGATGCATTTGGCGATATTTTTCTTATTTTCATAAAATCCATTTTTGCACCTTTTTGGACCAAGCAACCCTTAATCACTTGAATTTAATTTTATTCGTTTTGTATAGTTAATAGTATAACTCTTTATCTTGTTTTTCATATACATATGTTTATAATTAAATTCTCCTCCCACCGCCGTATCCTGGATCCGGGGTCAAAAAAATTTGCCGTTTCAGCGGCTGGTTTCCAAAACGGGAATCCAGTAACCCTTGAAACTGGGAATCGAACCCGGTTAATTCAACCTCAAAAATTGCATAAGTGTGCCCAAAAATCTTAAATAAATATTAGCAACAACTTCATGCAGGAAAACTGAATTTTCATGCCCTAGATCTGGAGATATGATTTTATGTCAAACCCTTGTCTGAAAATTATGGCAACTTCAAAAATTCATAACTCACTCAATAATGCTCCGATCCACACAAATAAACTATGCATAGACTCACAAAAATAAGGAGAACAAGAATATGAATGCTAATCATGAGAAATCCCCTCTAAAGTACCCAAAACTGCACTTTTACTAATTCGCCCAACATAAAAACCCTCCAAAATGGATGCAAACCCCACACATGCAAGTCGCTTCAGCCCTAGAGGGCAGATCTAACCATGCACAACACCCACAAGTAATTCGCTCCACATGGAATAGGAAATATACACCGTGAACACAAAGAATATGCAAAATAACTCCCCAAGGAAATTCACTACAGCTAGGGCACAAACCAGCAATGATAACACACTTTATTTGCAGAAATAAACTTCAAATCCGATCTTCAATCCAGCTCCAAATCGATTGGCAAAGAGAAAGCAACAATAACAAGCTAGGGCATACATCCCATTTTCTTCAAGCATGAAGAATTCAATTTATCAAATGTTCAGCATAACTCTCTAAGGCCATGCATCCTCCTTTTATAAGCTAAGGGGTGCAACATAAGCAGTGGCCGACCTAATCCCTTTTTGGAGGGAAACATAAGAAAACATAATTAAAATATAAAAGTACTAATCCTAAGTGTACTTTATGACTTTCTAATTTACTAATGACTCCCACTTGTAGCGCATGGCATGCCAAGGGGTTACAATGCAAGAAAATAATGCAACAAATATCTCAAAGAAGTCCCCTAGCTTAATCCTTGAACCCACGGGGAATGGAATGGGTTGAAGGTCTTCAACTTTCTTTATGTTTGAAAAAGGGGACATTACAATCCACCCTTCCCAAAATTGTTTGCCCTCAAGCAATTGCAAGCTCATAGGTCCAAGTATCACGTCCCAAAGGGAAGACATGAAATGGTGCTCCCAAAGTCTCGATCTGGTGCCTGTCAAATGGTGAAGTACTTGGAAGAACACACTCCTCTTGTTTGCTTCCCTCGAGCCAATCCAAACATGAGTGTAATCAGCCCTGCAGTATGTACTCCAAACTGTTGTACCTTCATCGGAGTATGAGGAATCAACAACTATATGAGCTTTTCTAAGCTCCAAGGCTGCCCACCCAAGAATGTCATCATGGAGTATATAGGACAGCAGCCTTTTCTCACATGACTTCAGTCCTGCACATGAAGCAAACATATTAGAAAAACACTTTTTCAGCCTCTTCTTCATGTCTCAAAGGCATGAGCAGCTCACAACTCTTCCCCCAAAGGTGGTATTTCCAAAGTTTACTTCTGCTGCCCCTCATACTGCTGTCATAATGCTCCTTGCTCCTAACCATCCTCCCAAGAGTGGCGTAAAATCCACTCAAATCTGCCCAATGCATCTCTAGGATAATAGGTGTCGGGAAGAACAACTCCCAAGTGTCAAAGTACCATTTTTGCAACATGGAGAGGAGAAGTATCAAACTGAAAACACAAAATACAGCAGTCCACCACATCATGTTAGCACGCGGGCTGTCCTTTACTAACACCATGTCATCATAAGAATTGGGTAACATTTGGATGACTTGGCTGTAGCATGCTATTTCTGTACTTATCTTAGGCTGTATGAGGACTAAAAACTGATTATTAATCGCCCAAAATACCATCCACATGCTACAAAATGGAGGTCACAAGTTCCCAAGGCTATGTTGTCTTTCTACAACCAAAAAGTTGAGAATAACTGACTGAAAATGCAAAATACAGTAGACAACCATTTGCAAACAACCTTCATATTCAACTAGATAAAAATCCTAGATATCTGTGCTAGCATTTGATGAACATGATTAGATAACAAAAAGAGAAATCAATGTGTGGCGGAGTTGAGGAGACCCTAGTGGTCAACCCCCACCGATCGGATCTAGGTATTGCACTACCTCCGTTAAAGGCGGGAACAAACTCCATGTAGTTCTCTTAGTGTATGTGCAATTGTGTATGCAAATCTAAGCCAACCCCTATCTTGCCCTTGTGTCTCTTGACACAAATATAGTGGACATAACTATAAAATAAGAATGTACCCTTCACGATTGTGATATACCGTGTTGTGTTTGTAAATGCTAAGTTGATTCACTTTGTCCCATAGAAACTTTATTCATGCTTTGTGTTGGCTTGACCTTGCAAATGGCTTGGCTCTAGGACCTTCGGAAGCTTGTAGATGGGGAAGCTAGAGTCTTGAACCGGGTTTGAGTGCTTCAGATTTGAGTGGTGGCAATTCTTAGAGGTTGTAATGTCCCTTTTGGGCTCAAATTTGAGGAATTTGGATTTTCCCCAAAACCCTAATGGAACATTGCTGGAATTTATGACAGCCACCTATATAAATCTGATTTTTTTATGACAACAATCTGATTTGATGCAAAAATTAGGGCAGTGACCTATTTTAGGTCCCCAAAACCCTAAGCGACCTAGGTAAAATTCAGATTTTAGTATTTCCCACACACAATCTTCATAAATACATCAACAACATGAAACCCTTGATGAAATCATGCAAAATAAATGTTTCAACAACAAAATACAGACTGCTCGAATTAATTACTACTCAAAAACGATTGAAACTTCTAAAATCCATATCTTCATAAATACTTGGAGATAAATTGCCAATGATAGCTCAAAATGACCACAAAAATGACAATTATCAAACAAAAATAAGATAAGATTTTTCCAGTTATAAAAACCCCTTGAAATGCTATCTCGGAATCTCCAAATGGGTCGCCCAAGATGGAAATGAATGAGGCAGCCCCGAAAGAGCATGCCCAAGCTGGAATTTGTGCCCTAGCATGGATGGAAACGCTTGCCGTTTTGCAATTCTGAATTTTAAGCGTACTTGTAACTCCCGGAAGAAGGCACCAATGCAACAAAGGAGGGATTTCGTCCCCAAGTGTTGTGACTATTGAGGGTTTTTGTCCCCAATAGGATCCAATGTGGGTTTCGTCCTCAAAAGCTGAAAATGAGAGCTCAATGCTCCAATTTCCAAAGAGAAGTATCAAATTCACCAAATGATCCTTACAATGAGCCCCAACATTTGCCTTTATAGCCTTTTCTTTCTTTTTCCTTGTGGAGCGCACCATATGGGACCCTTTATTTCTTTTTAACATTTATTTTTCCCCTTTTTAGTTCTCCTTTTGGGTCACTCCACTTGGGCATTTAAAAATAATTAATTAAATGCACTTTTCCCTCTTTTTAATAATTTAATTAAAGTGCCAATAATTAAAATTACTTTAGCACTTAAAATTAAATTATTAATTTACTTCCTTTCTAGCCCCACCTTTAGCCGATTGAAAATAGGCTAAGGGTCTTCTTTCTATTTTAGTATTTAAAAATACATTTTATTTTAATAATAATATTATTAAGTTGCCCATAAATAGAGAGTTATCTGGGCTCAACTTAAAAATATTGGTAAGTATTTCTAATTTTGAAATGGGACAATTCAGTCCTCCCTCCCCAAATTTTCTTGTTCTCAAGTAAGGCTGGCCTGCAAATACCAAGGTGCTCAAGTATCACCGTACCAAGGTGCTCAAGTATCACCGTACCAAGGTGATGAATCAAATTGAAATGCCCATGTAATCTAGATCATGTACTGTTAAGTGGGATAACTCCTGCCAATCAATACAACTCCCAACTCCATTCTCCACAATGATTATGAATGACCCTTGCATCGTAGGAGACAATCCGGCAATCATGAGTGGATGCAATTCATTCTCACAATGCTCTTCCTCTATTTGACATTGCATGAAAATATTCCCGAGCCCACACAAGACCCATAGCTGCCATATAAACTTACCATTGTGCTTTTGTTGCACACCTTGGTTCTTCCCATGTGATGGAGAATCTAGGACACTCATTTGAGCTTCATGATCCAACTTGCAAGATCCTATGGCTTCCTTAGAGGGGTTGCAATGAACACCTTCCCAAGTAGAGTTCAAAATACATTGTGTGAGGGTTGGAAATAAGTCAGGACAGTCATAACTCACCTAAGAGTTTACCCAACTGCGTAACCTGCTGGCTGTGATGATGATTCCCTTTAGCCTAGCCCTTTCTCACACTTCGTCCATCCCATAAGCTCCTTTAAAGTGTGCCCATTGGCAGCTGTTCATGACTGATAACAACTGCCCCAACAACATGTCTATGGTGTAATAGTGGTAGAACTGGTTTCCTCTTGCACAACTTAAAGGTGTAAAGGCTGGAAACTGCCCCATATTAGCTAAAAATACTATAACAGAGGTAACGAACTGGAAATTCATCCATCTTCTTGGTGCGGTAGCCACGCTTGGAACTCCATTCACTCTACCTTGAAGTATTGCCTCTTTCCCTTTATCCTTGAATTCCAACACAAGATATAAGCAATGCATGCCAACACTTATGCTCACCTCTTTTGGATTGTTGTCATAATGATTACCTTGGCCTCCAAAAGATGCTTCCATGCTGCCCCAAACTAATCTCTTCAAAATTTGGTTCGGATCATAACTTATGAGTGCTGGTATGTAAGTGTAACAATCATACCTTGCCCTAAATTTCTTCCCAAACAATACCAAATATGTTGGGACGTTGGCCTTACAATGAACCCTCTTACGCACAATACTAAATGAAAAGAATGTCGTCAAACCTGCCCATCTATTGCTGTCCAAAGAAGATATGCACAGTCCAACACATGAAATTGGGGAGAACATCCTATCATGGTTGTAGCATTGCATTTCATTACTCAAAATTGGGATTGTGGTGGCTGGAAACCATCTTGCACATGATGCAAACACCTCATCAATTACTGTGGGTGGGAAATGCATCTCCCTTGTGATTAACAACTCTTTTATAGCTGCCACTAGAATGTGGGGAGAGCTGGAAATGTAGGTAACAACACTCCTAAAATTGGAGGTAGTTCTCATAATGATCCATGGATCATAGCTCTTGTTACCCAAATTCATACCAACTATGTTAAATTGGTAACACAACCAAAAGATCCCCTTTTACCCATGTCTCACCCTTTTTGAACCTTCCTTTCAACAACAAGCATCTTGTTGTCCCAACGACTGTGATCTTCTCCTTAACCTTGCCTTCAAGTTTAGAAATTGGCTCCACAGAGTGACTTATGAATTGTGAGTATTGGTCCTTCACCACTTTTCTAGAATTCACAATATGCAAGTTTCTTTCTATCCTAATGCATAGGATGGTGAACTTACCAACAATAATGATCATCATTTCCCTCAAGTTGAAAGCTCCCACAATGCTTAATAGGAGTATGGAATCATGGCTGCCAAGCTGAGTTCCCTTACTCAAAATCAAGAGTGTAAATGTTGAGACCCACCTAGCAAATATCTCATTTATGACAAAAATGGGATATGCATTTTCCTTGCAATACAATACTCCTTAATGGCTGGACATGGGATGTTGAACAAGCTGGAAACTACACTTCTGACATTGAAGACAGCTCCCAAATGATCCATGTGTCTCTTAGCTCATAACATAGTAGTCATTACATACCTCATATCTGCCCCAAATGTTAAGGAGCAGTTGTAAGTCTATGGTGTAAGGAATGATGGAGTCCCCCAGTGTTTACCTTCTTTTGCTGGATGAGTATTTGTTGGGATGTCTTTAGAATGCTCACCTCCTTGGGCTGAAGTAGGAGCCTTTGCCTTCACACTATTGCTCATGTTATGTAGGAGCTTTGCCTTCACATTGTTGCTCATGTTATGTACCTTCCCATAGCTGTCCTGAAAATCCATTTATATGGCGATGGCTCAAACTTTGGAATGCTCGGAAGATGGATAGGGGCTTCTTGGAAAGGATCCTCTTTCCATTTGGTACCTTTCATCTTATCCTCATTGTTAGAGTAATTCTCATGACGATCAAAACATTGTACCAGTAAATTCAAAATAATCATTTGTACCCAGTGAGTTATCATTCTCATGTGCATGTCTTCCCACAAAGTCTTCCTGGAACTCCACCTCATAAACTTCATGATTTGAAGGGAAAATTGCTGCTATTTTTTTTTTTTTGCCACCTTCATTTACTGCTTATTCTTTATATTTCTATAGGTGTTTTGCTTGGGCATCTATCAACTTAGCTTCCCTAGCTCTTCTTAGCCATTCATCACACCTTTGTCGGGTCTTCCTTACATCCTATGCACTTGAAAACCTGGATTCCTTTTTTCTTTTAACCCCAACATTTTGTTCATTCGATTCCATAACTTTTCCTTTGGAGGACTCCTCAACTTGTAAGGTGGACTCCTCTATGGGTTGTTCCTTCTCAATCTCCAACAGCTCTGATTGCTCTTTTTCCTCATGCTCCACCATCAAAATGTCTTCCTTAGCAACTTCTTGAGGTTTTGATTCTTTCTCTTCTTCTGCAGCCTTCTTTTAAGTTGCTCTAATGGTATCACCACAATTGGAATGGGATCTAACTTTTCTTCCCTTTGTAAGAACATTGCTTGGAAAAACATTGGTAGATTAGTTGTTGTCCCCATGATTCACAGGATGGGAAGCTCGATGCGGGCTTGAAGTTGAGGAATTTGGATTTTCCCCACAGCCTTAATAGAACATTGCTGGAATTTATGACTACCACATGTAGAAATCTGATTTTTTATGACAACAATTTGATTTGATGCAAAAATTAGGGCAGCGACCTGTTTTAGGTCTCCAAAACCCTAAGTGACCTAGGTAAAATTTAGAGTTTAGTATTTCCCACACAAATTTTCAAAAATACACTTACCCCATGAAACCCTTGATGAAATCATGCAAAATAAATGCTTCCACAACAAAATAAACTGTTGGAGTTAATTATTATTCAAAAATAGCTGAAATTTCAAAATCAATATCTACGAGGGGAAGACTTGGGGATAAAATGCAGGCGATAGCTCAAAATGACCACAAAAATGACAACTATCAAACAAAATTAAGATTAGTTTTTCCAACCACAAAGCGTTCTTGAAATGGTGTCCCAAAATCTTTAAATGGGTCGCCCAAGCTGGAAATGAACGTGGCAGCCCCAAAAGAGCGTGCCCTAGTTGAAATTTGTGCCCCAAAGCACGGATGCAAACCCTTTATGTTTTGAAATTCTAAATTTTAAACTCACTTGTGACTCCTTGATAAAGCCACCAATGCCACAAATGAGGGTTTTCATCCCTAGTCATATGACTATTGAGGGTTTTTCAACCCCAATAGGATCTAATGAGAGTTTTCATCCTCAAAGACTTAAAATGAGAGTTCAATGCTCCAATTTCTAAAGAGAAGTATCAAATTCACCAGATCATCCTTACAATGAGCCCCAACATTCGCCTTTATAGCCTTTTCTTTGTTTTCCTTGTGGAGCGCACCATATGGGCCCCTTTATTTCTCTTTTAACATTTACTTTTCCTCTTTTTATCTCTCCTTTTGGGTCGCTCCACTTGGGCACTTAAAAATCAATTAATTAAATACACTTTTCCCTCTTTTTAATAATTTAATTGAAGTGTCAATAATTAAAATTACTTTAACACTGAATTAAAATTAATTAAATTATTAATTTACTTCCTTCTCCCCTTTTAGCCAAGCTATGCAAATAATGAGAATAGGCCAAGGGTCTTCTTTCTAGTTTAGTAGATAAAAATACATTTTATTTTAATAATATATTATTATTTAGTTACCCATAAATAGAGTGTTATCTTGGCTCAACTGAAAAATATTGAGTATTTCTAATTTAGAAAAGCGGACATTATAGAGATGTGCTATTGCTTTAAAAGATTTAGGAGAGCTTTGCGTTCTTTTGAAATGTTCTTTTCAATGGAAGCTCTTGAAAATGCCGGGGATTTAATGAGTGCATTGGACTTGCTTATGTAGGATTTCGTAGGCTAGATGTCGCATTAAGGTCAACCTACGGGATAAGAAAATACCCATAAAAAGATATAAAACGAAAAGAGCCGTTGGAGAGCTTGAATGGGACTATATGGGTTGGCTCAAATCGTGGTATGACCTGGTCTTATTCTATATGGTTTCAAATAGGCAAATTGTGTTGGCTTTGCAAGATTCTAGGAAAGATGCCTAGAAGTGATACACTAGTTTGGATAAATGCAGTGAGTAGATGAGCGATTGAGCAGTGTGTGTGGTAAAGCAAGTCACATGAGAGAGAATGCGAGAGAGAGGTTATTTTGGATTAGGATGTGTGCACAAGTCATAGTGTAAAGGAAAAGCCGAACTTGTCATTGCTG
The DNA here is from genome assembly GCA_018340775.1 of Taxus wallichiana var. yunnanensis. Taxonomy (NCBI): domain Eukaryota; kingdom Viridiplantae; phylum Streptophyta; class Pinopsida; order Cupressales; family Taxaceae; genus Taxus; species Taxus wallichiana. Next base: position 296,644,954 of record CM031243.1, on the reverse strand, counting down.
CAAAGGATAAGTTTCCAAATATATGTGTCTACACTACGTTTCTATTACTCGCTTAATATCTCTTTATGGACACTTGATGTCCTCAATATTATCACTTTTACATCCGACTACGACACCTTCAAATCCCTCCATACCTTCTCGATATGTTTTCTCTACTTCTATTCTACCTCTTCTCCTTACCTTTTAATCCGGACTATTTGTAGCCAATGGCATTAACCTTGGCTAATTCCATCGGCTAAAAGAGATCATGATTTCAGGTTTTTATCCCTATTTATAGGCATTATTGTTGTCGTTTCTCTAAATCATCAGACAGAGTTTTCTCTACTTTCACTCACAAGTTTACTCCTTAAAGGCTTAATTTTTTTGAGTCTAGTAAAGCTTATACTTGAAAGTCTACTTTGGAACATCAAGTTATTAGGAGCAACAGAGTATGAGTTGTAGAAGAAGTGGTCTATTAGGTTGTTGGTGTCTCCAACTTTGGTCTTATTAGGTTTTTTACTTTCTAGCGTTTTCGGGAAGTTTCGGCATTTCCAGGAAGTTTTCGATGTTTTTGGGACGTTTCGTAGGTTATATATTATAAGAAAGAGTTTATTGCAGTTTGTTGTTGTGTTACTCCACTTAATCTTTTCAAATATAGCCTATATTTCTGCTCAGATAATTTTCCAAACCCAGGAATAAGTTACAGTGTGCTCAGCTGTAAAGTCTTATAACATTAAAACTATACTAACAAGGAGGCACATTAAACAAGCCTAAAGATAGTTTGGGTTAGAACAGAATCCAAAGAAAGCGGGAAAAATGTAGTAGAAACCAAGAAATGTCGGGCTAGAAAGCGATTTTGACTCAGTGTATTATTGCTCCTTAGAATATAATTTTCCATTGGAATCCTCAATCAAATGAATACAATGAAGCAGGTTACAACAATAATTTTTGAAACATGGATGCATGACAGATGATTATGAAGAAAATCTAGATGATATATTCTAGAATCTAGATTATAATCATGTATATATGAGACATTGAAATTGTAACCATGTTAAATGATGAATCTTTAGAACTTCAATGAATACAAAATATTTGGAGTGCTTTATCTCTTATGGTCCATGGACTAAAATTTAAATAATGAGTTCTATGCATATATATAAATATATATATTTATATTTTTAGTTATTTTTATAATATATTGTACGGACGTTTCCATAACGTTTTGTACCCAATTTTTTTTAAAATTGGCATTTCCACATTTCAGACCCGTGCCCATACCTATTTCCTAGCAACATAGGCTGAAAACAATAGATAAACTCCTCCAAAAATAGCCAAATTATGGATTCCAATTTTATAAGTTATGGAGAATCAGAATATCAAAGAATATACGAATTATGTGCCCTAAAAGGCATCGGACCCTCTTCAAACCCTAGTCACTCCCCTAGGGAAGAGCTCTAAAAATCATGCAAAGCTTTTGTAATCCTTCTTCTTAATGTCCTTGATCCAAATCAGCAAGCAAGTCTTCAAGAGATGTCTTCAATGCACCAACATGGAGAGTTTTCGTTCTCCACCAAGCCACAAGGAAGGTTTCCGTCCTCCTTGGATGCCACACAAGAGGGTTTTCGTTCTCAAGTGGAATGGTATTGAGCAACCAGCCCAACAAACCAAGTGTAAGTGTAAAATGCGCCAAAAATGATCTCCAAATGAGGTCATACAACCTCTTTTATACCCCTTGCTTGGTGCCAAAGGCCAATTAGATGAGGACCGACCTCTTAAGCTTCACTTTATCTTTTAATTTGCCTTTTTAATTCCTCCAACCCAGCCGACCTGCCTCATAAAGGAAAAACACTAAAAGAAAACATTAAAACTAATAAAAGAAAACTGAAATGAAGTGCAATTCCTTCCCTTGTTCACTTATTCTTCTTCACCATGAGAAGGGAGTGGCAAGAAGTCTTCATTTGTCATCAATTCAAAAAAGGGGACATTACAAATTTGGACGCATTTTTAGGATGTTCCATGATTGTGTCGATATCAATATATGTATTGGGTACGTCGTAACATGAGTATGGGGCCTCTTAGGCATTTCCGGGCATTTGAGATCTCAATGATGAGGTCTTTGTATATGTTTCCCAATATCCACAACATCATGTAGCTCCACCTCTATCTATCATATTTGGCATCTGTCATTGCACTAAGGTATTCACTGCTCTCGTCTTGTTCTCATTGGCGGGATTATGACCTCAAATCCCTCCCCTGTTCTCCCCCAGTATCTACGGTATGTCTCAATTTGTATCTACAAGTATGTCTCAATTTACATGGAGGTAGAGGCAATGGAGCGGAAGGATACGACAAACCAAGCAGGGACCTTGTCATCAACATTTTGCTCTTTCCACCATAAATTGTGCCTCGTAATCTATATGATCCTCGTGATGCTACAATAGATGACCAAGACGACCATGCATTTACTATGGACACGTGCATCGGGTCCATACTATCTGATCCCAGCTATTAGTCCTCTATCTCAGAAAATCTACTTGAGGTTGTGTTGTAGGCCCTCCCTCCCATTGTTGTAATCGTGGTGCATCTGTTGGAATCTCTAGAGGTGTCCCAACCAGCTGGTTCATAGGGAATCTCTAATATCTCCATGCCATTAACAAAATCACCATCTTATATGAATACAATACTAGTTACAGGCCAGTAAATGCATATCCTAGTACACCAGTTCTATAAAGTCGCCTTTTCCAATGCTTCTTGGCATGCTACTAATGCATGTACAGTACTCAACCATTTGATTTGTGGCACAAGATGCATGCTACAACCAAGCCTATGATTGCCTTTTAGATAGAAATAATAGGTACCCTAAAAACTACACTGAGTCTAACAATCAATGACTGCGACTCATAATAATCGTCTACTCTAGCCCACCAAGCAAGCACCCTACACTTGACGTTTGTCTCGACACATCACAAAAATCCATGACCCCTTTTGGCTGTCCCAAAAATGGTGTGCACGTCATCTAAGGTAAGTGTGGTCTCAATCACATCTTCCTATATTGTCCATCTAAATTTTTTTGACGGATATTGTCAAGCCTCTAGAAACATCTGCACCAAGTTTGCATCCAACGAAATACGACACATCTCCATAATACCCCCATAACTAAGGGCATCTAACTACTCTATCCTAAGTCGAGAAGCCCCTCAATAAGCCGGGTAACCATGAAGCATCCGCTTTCCTGCAATAGTGTACTTGTATTTGTACCTGCAAAACATCAAACAACATTCATGCGATCAGTCTCATTCAGAGAAAAATCTGATCAAATAATCAAAGCATAAAAACTAAGTAAAAGCATCATTTCATACAACATTTTCCCATGTGCAAATAACTGCATTGGCTATGTAAAAATTCCTACTTTAACTAACTGCATCTGTCATGCATTAAAAAGCCTACTATGTCAGCCCTTTAAATGCATAACTGCATTGACCATGTTAAAAATCTAGTTTTTCCTTATTGCATTGTATGTTTTGTGCAAATCGCCACGTGGAAAATTTTGAACTGGATTAGCAACCCTACGATTGTTTTGGCCGAACATGGCTGATGTCATTAGGCGGATGGATGCATGATCTTTTCTAGCCTTAAAAATGTATTATTTAAGTAAATGACATCAAAATGCGAAAATAACCCAAAGCTACCTAGAATTTGTCGAGACCCTCATTTTGACATAAGTTGGGGCAAATTCTAGCTTACGGACTTGGCCCAGGTCTATTTTTCCGTTTTAAACCTAGCTACCCATTCCCTATTTAAATCAAAACCTATTGATGGATAGTCTGGTATGCACCTTTGTTTGCATCTGCCACAGCCACCTTAGTCACTGCCTTACATCCTCACTATAGCCTCTAATATTGCTGAAAATGATAAACTTAGAGATCTAAAATTTTAAAAATCTCTGATAGCAAAGTGACAAAAGTTGGTTGAACTTTTATGTATAGATTTCAAATAAAATTTGGAAATTTTGAATATTTCTAAGTAGCTAGTACGTTATGGATACAAGTACAGATACGAAGAATCCTATATTCAGATATGGCTAATTTTTTTCTCCCAAGATACGACATGACAATATATATATTTATATATAGCATATTTGATTTTTCGTGGAATTTATATTTTATAAAGAGCTATTGATACCCACATTGTAGATATCTCCTAATCATAGCTCATCTATTGAGGTAGAGGCACTCTAAAAGGTAAAGCAATAGATGGTTGGAAATGAAGCTAAATATGTCAGGTGAGTTTTTAAATAGTGTTTTATTATCCATGTAATATTTGGAGTCACATGAATATGCTTGGATCCTTCATTGTTCGAGTGTCTTTGAAATCTCGTCATTCCTTTAAAATTTAGATTGTTGTCTATTTACTGTCTTAAAATAAATGGGAAAATTTTGTTGATTTCTGCTATTGTTTTAATAATTATGTATTTCAGCCTAATATATTCAGATTGTGTCTTAATGTTCGCTGCCTACATTTTTATTGATTATCCATTTTAGCTTTGTTCGAAAGTCTTTTTATATAGTAAGGTTAGACATCTTCCCGAATTTGATGCATCTGAAATGTCATGGTCAATGGTTTCTATGTTTGTTATGCCAATTCATAACTGTTGCACATAATATATGATTGTTTTTCATAGTCTTCTTCTTCTTATCTTTACATAAAGTTGAAGACATAATTCTGGACACAATCTAAGATTTTATGGCTTGTTACAAAAAACCATAGCGATGTAACTGATACCCTGACTCAAATTTTGCTTGTAATTATTTTAGGGCATGTCGAGAATTTTGGAAGAGAATGGAGCAGTTCAAGAGCCAGAGCCATTTATGCTTATAACCTACAAAAACTACGAGGTGTGTATTCATATTCAGAGCCAGTTTTGCAATAAATAATGTTAGAAAAGTCTTGCATTTTATATTGTATCAAATGCCTAAGAAATTATAATACGGTAGAAGCTATTTTAGGGATGATGTGAATTTTATTGGCAATATGGTGGACACCTCATTTAGCTGTGGAAACTTAATGTTTTATGAAAGAAATAACTTGAAGCAAACTAATGAAACAAACAAACAATGATGATACTGTAATATAAAGGGAAAGCCTTATTGCAAATGAAAGTAATTTCTGATGAGGTGGTGATCTCTGAGGAGAGATGGGAACCTACAGCAGTAGAATTATCACATTTGGATTACATTTTTTAATAGCTATTTTTATCGAGAATTCAAAAGTGTAACAATAGAAAATGAAATAATTTTCTTGAAATTTTCAAAAGCTCTAGTACAAGTTCTCCCTAAGAAGATCTATTGTGAAGTGGATCTCATGAAAATACAATATTTTGGTTTCAAACTTTTTGGGGATTTTAAAAATATTGTTCTATTTTGCATTTTTATGCCATTTAGAGTGTTTTTTTGGAAAATCTAATGTCCGAAAGGAAAAAAGAACTGCATAGAAAAAATTATCAGCTTTCCAATGCATCTTATGGATTGAGATTCCAAACACTTCTAAAGAAACTGTGACATGAGAAATGTGACTTTAAGGGGAGGTGCGCATTTGAAGATGAGGAATCGACCATTGGCATGTGGATTAGTTGTCATGTTTGGTAATTGCAAATATTTCTGAGTTTGAATGCAAGAAAATCAACAGATAGAAATATTGTGGTTATACTTCCCACGTAATTCTTAGGATGAAGAGTCCAACACTGAATGGATATCCCTGTGCACCTTAGACCAAAGTTCTTGAGCCTCATCGCTGCCTCAGCTGGTTTTTATATTCTTTGACCATCCTTTCCAAGATATTGACCAAAGTATCTCATTGTCCTTAACGATTTGTAACTTATTCCTTATGTATGTTCTTCAAAACTACCGTATGGATTTGATGGATAATCAAGGTGTTGAATATTAAAGGGGCTTGCCATGTTGTCATTTGTTTCTGTTTGGACATCTTTTGTTGAACGCGTGCGTTGTCTGCGGCTCTTTGCATTTGATCCACAGAAATCAACATTTCTCTTTAGCAGCTGATTCTTCATTAAGCTTTGTCATATTTTAGTTGCAAACCTTTGGTGACATGGTCTCCAAATTGTGAAAGATTCTTGTGAATTCTTGTAATTTGCTCCATGATAAGATAAGGGTATTCTGCAACCATTTCTTCTCTTCCGTTAAGTGTTTGTTTTTTTAATGGCAATTAGTGCTTTTTTGACTGATCAAAGATATTGTATAAGCTGAACCACCTTCAATATTATGTACGAATGATCAAGCAGGGTCATGATAGTACTAAATTTATATTGAGATAAATGTTGCATTTGCAAGTAAAAGGTTGACCAAACAAAATGTCACATCCTTCTAGGTGTGACCCATTGCAGTGTAATTCATCTAGAAAATGCCCTTTTGCATGTGGGAGGTGGCATTGTCATTTGAAACACATCATTATCATGATTCAGCCAACTGATTGTATATGAATGGTAGTGAGATGTTGAATGTAGATTGAACCTTTATGATGATGTTCAGTGAAATGAGGTTCTTTTTACTGCTAGTATCCACATTGAAGTGTAGGGATGTTCGGTTTTCTCGTAAGTGTGTGTGGAGGAGACACTCACTGTCCTACGGCTTGAGAGAGAAGCTAGTTTGTCGGCAACAATAGAGTAGGGATTAATCTCAATCATTTACTTGCCTTGTACAACATTGGCGGCATTGTCAGCACTTGTGTGGGGACTGGTTTTGTGGGGTTCTTAACTCAACCGATAGTGCTTATTTGGTGCATCATTCTTCTTTCAAGTGCTCTTTTAGACGTCACACCACTTTCACATGTCCTTTTATGGACTCTTTTCTGGAGAAGCTTTCGTCAAAGGAGGATTTGAAAGAAGGTTTTATTGCTTGGAGTGGCTTTTTTCTTGCTGTTATGTTTAAATTTCTCAACGATTTTAACCACATACTACTAAGTTTCTCCCAATGTCTTGGCTGTCTGTTGAATACATAGAATGAGTTTAAGAGGTTGTAACTAACAACCAAATGTAACCACTCCTCTCATAATAAATTCACCCTGCCTGTGTCATTTGATGAAGTGCAGTTTTGCCTTCTTGCTTTTTCTCTATGCTTCTTCTCATACTAACAGTGGTATCAGAGCAAGTTAGTCACGTCGCCATTGGAGGAAGCAGTCGCGAGAGGTTTTAGGTGAGGTCGATGTAGGGCAGAAGGCACTGTCCTTTTTTTGTTTCTTTTTCTCTCTGAAGTAGTGGCATTAAAGTCCTCTGAAGCAATGCCATTAAAGTCGCAGGTGCTGTTGGAAATCATGGGTTCAGAAACGTGAACTAGTTGCAAATCCTGGGAGCAAAGCTGTTCACGAGAGCAGAAAGGAGAAACATGAACAGTCAAAGAAAAACATGACGCCAATAGCAGAAGTCGTGATTCCATGGACAGTCGTGTGGGCCAATAACAGTCCTAGGAAAAAGCAGAGTCATGGTCGCAGGCAAGGACAACGAGGGCAGAGGCAAAGTCGTGTGGGCAGACTGTATACGTTTTCCTTCCATGCTCTTCATTTGTTGAATAAGTCACTTATTCAATTTATTGGAGTGGGCAAAATATTTTATTTTTTCCATTTTTATTATTTCCATTACTTTGGCATAGTAAAATGGCAAATATTTCAAACCTAATTCTGCCAGACTCGTAAAAATTAATGGGCACTAATTTCAATGTTAAGGAGCCATAAGATTTTAACAGTTGCAGAATTTCGTGATTATGATAAGATAATCACGGGCAGTGAAAGCAGACCTGCTACAAATTGATGAAAGTCCAATGACAATATTCATATATGGATAACATTAGTCAGACAACAATAATCCATCCTTACTTTGCATGCATCGTGAGGATCAACAATAAGCCTAAGATGGTTAAATGTTGCAAAACTGACTAGCATCTCCTTTTATGGGTTCTTTGGCATCATATCAAACTCTTACCACTGCAATAATATCAGTATATTCAAGCTCAGGGTTTCATGACCCCAAAGTTCACTACTTGCATCTTCTTAAGCAAGACTGATCTATTTTCTTACTTGAAGCCTTATTTCGTTGCCTTAAATAGCATTCGAGATCCTCCTCTCTTCATGTATACTGCGAAATCACCTTCAACACAATGTCAAACCAAGTATCTAAGTGACATTAAACTTCTAATAGGTCAACCTTGTATTCAACTTGTCAACAATGCTTCTTCTTGTTCTCAAGAACATACATCTTGCTAACACCTAGGACATGAGCTTCTTTAGCTATTAATAATGCTTTAACACCTCCTTTAGCTGCCCTCAAATACCATTAATGTGCATGCAAATTCTTGGGTGCCAACTCTTTGCACCACTCCCGCTAGGTTACATTTTGCAATTTTGTTCACAAACCCTCTCTAGGTCAAGTACAGCCAATTCTTTCCCATAACTTCATTTGTAGAAAGCTCTAGGTCACAATCATTGCCTTTTAAGACACCTATTTCAGAGTTTATTATGCCTACAAATTCTTAGGATTGAACTCCAAGGGTAACTGTTACTTTCTTTGTTAAGTGTCCTTCAAAATTATCCTCCAAACTGGTTTAACCACCTGTGTCTAGACTGTCAAGAAATTCTACTCATTGTATCGATGAAACTTCAATATTACTTTTGAATCTCCTTGAGGACCTTCCTAGGATTATTTCTACAAATTTTCATGCCTTAATTTCTCCATTTGGGTCACTATCTTGCAAGCCCTAGCTCTACTCTGCCTATAGGCTACAGTCAAGCTCGAGAGGTTCTTTTTTTGTTATAGCTTTCTCTAGAAGTCTATTCAAAACCCTAAACTTTGCAAGGACTGTATTGACATCATGAAAGAGATTTTCTTACCAGAATTCGTGGCAACTAAGTTTCAAGTCTTCCTTCAGGTGAAGATTTCTTTCTTCGTCGTAGAAACAGGGTATAACACCCTCAAAAATAATAGTCAAAGGAAATTGGAACCTCTACTTCATGAATCCTTCCCTCCTCGTGTATGCATGTACATTAGTCATCTTAATGGCCTCCAAAGCCTTCAAACTCTTCTACAGATCGACATCCCTTCACATTTGAGTCACCTAATCAAATAACTTGTCAATCCACTGTGTTAATTTGAAACATCTCTGAGTTTTGCATAGAAATGTTGCAAGAGTTCTCACATCCACACCTCCTTATTAGTATACAAATGCTTGGGCTGTCTTACTACACAGATTTGGTTTACCCTGAGATAGCATGTCCAAGGGTCACAACATTACACAGTCCCCCAACATGCAGTTACCAAAAAAGATGAAGATTCATAGAACTTCATTAAGATTACTCCTCGTCAAACTTGTTGACAATCATATCCCTTGTTACAAATATAATAAACTGGTTCTATATTCAGGTACAAGAATGGTCTTATCACTTGAAGGAATATTATTGTACAAGAAAACCAAAACCAACCCTCAAGAACTCAATGCCCTTCACACAGTTTAAGGTCACTTCACATACATTTCTGAGACCAAGAATACAATATTGACAAATACAACCATCATGCAAGAGTTATCAACATGTGAGTTATTACAAAATTATGCAAAAGACCATCTTTGTCTTGCCTCAAGTAGACTCGCCTCTCAACATTGCAGTGCAACTCTTCATTATTTGCAAATACACAACTTTAAATTCTTGTCAACCTTGATCTATCCACAAGTACAGAGCATAAGATTTAAGGATTACAAAATGGAACACACAGTCATTACAAGCAAGCTATACAAACTCAATTTTTCCTTCAATATTCCTTGAAACCTTTACAGTTTTGGATTCATACCCGGGTAGTATAAATGAAATACAGTTACATCATGCACTTTATAGTCTTTTCACCTTTCTTGCACGAGGTTCTTCTCATTGAGTCAGTTACAAACGATCTCATAAGGAGATTCTATCCAAAAAGGGGTTATTTTTGCTTGATAGGCCTAAGTTTGGTAAGACCAATTCCTCTTATGTGACCTAGGAGGTTCTAAACACCCCACATTTACCCCATTCTACCCTTATACATGATTTCCAAGTTCCAAGAACACCTTACAATTCTCAAACTAAGCCAAAATGGCTAAGTATTCAAATATTGCAAAAATGGAGGGAAAAGCTCCATTTGAATTCTAAAGAACCTAGACACTAACTAACACCTCAAAATGACTTAAATGGACCCCTAGGACCTACAACCACACCTGCAAGCCAAAATTGATGTCATCTTGATCTATTTACAAAGATGGAGTTGATGCTCTTGCATCACAAATTTTGCGGTTTATGACAAACGTCATAAGAAAACGTTATTGCTTCTCAAGTTATCAATGTCGATGATATGATACCAGAAGTGTGGAATGCCACTATGGTAAGCACATTGTGGGCCAATCGAGGGATAAATATCGGACGTCGAGAGAAAGGACGGGTTTTTGTACTGAAAAATACATTGTTTGCTTTGAAACTACAAGAAGGTGGATTCTTTATCTCAAAGCACCTACTTCAAATGAAAGACCTCCGAGACCAATTATCTTCCATAAATAAAAAGGTGGACGATGATGATATGGTGGCTTTGGTTGTAAAAAGTTTTCCTTCTTCATATGAGTCATTTGTGGAGGCACTTCATTTAATGGCTAAGATTCAAACTCTTACGTTTGCCAAGGTGAGTTCCTACTTGTTGCAAAAGGAACGAAGACAGACACATGCTTAAGAGTCTAGTTTTGTACAATCTGAGAGCACTTTTGTTGCTCAGTCCAAAGAAAAGTGGAAACCACAAGCTGAGACATCCTCTTCCTCTCCTAAACATCAAGTGAAATGTTACTATTGTCACAAACTTGATCATGTGAAGGACTGGAAAGCGACTAAATGCCCCGACGAAGCAAAAGAGGTAGGCACATGTGGCTACTGATTGGACACGAGTCAAAAGATGAATATGCTCTCATGGCATCTTGCAGTGTTAATGGCAGTCCTACTCGGTGTTGGTTCTTTGATTCGAAGCATCATGACATTTCACATGTTAAAAAGATTGGTATGTCAATTTTCATTCTTGTTCTTGATTCGATTACCTTGGGGATGGAAGATCACATCTTTGTAGAAGGTATAGGGGATGTTTGTATTATGCTAAATAATAGTTCAAACTTCAATCTAAAGGGGATGTTTGATGATATTTTTGCAAAGAGAGTTATCGAGATCATCAAGGTAATTTCAAACTTCAATCTATATTTCAAGTGATTCTTTTATTTTAATTTGTTTTTTTTTTTTTTTTTATTATGGGCAAATAGTTTTTTGAAAGGGACTATACCCTTATACAAAAGTGCTCAACAACAAGATTTTATCCCAAAAAAGCCCAACAACAGAAAATAATCTGTCGAGGAAAGAACCAGCAAAAGCAAACCAGCTGCTACCAAAACAGCTAATAAACAACAACATAACAGCAACACAGCTGCCTAGCAACTGCGTAGTAGGCCATTTGCCTAAATGTAGCAATAATAGCACCCAAAAGACAAGAATCAAACCTTGTCCGATATGGTGGGGGATTTAGATTTGGCATTTCCCTTCTTTTTCCTATCCACCACTGTCCATTCCTGATTTCCCACATCCACTACAGTCGGAAGAAAAACTGCAATGGGTTTGATGGGGATGTGACCCATAGGAAGGGGGGTCGAAATATCCTTAATCACTGAATCAACAACCTGTAAAGAATAGTCTGGAGGCTTCTCTGTATTGGTCTGTGAATCAACCATGATGGGTGAGTTAACTTGCAGGGGGCACTAGATTCCTTAGCCGGATCTGAGTCAATTGTAAGATGTTCAGGTAGAGAATCCTTCCACCAGGCTGTTTTGGTCTTACGTTTGGAGTGTTCACAATCATCTGTAACATGACCAGTTTGGAAGCAGCGCCGACATCTGAAGGCAAGTCTCTCATAGTCTATCCTCTGCACCCAGAGCCTGGCACCAATCTGTAGATTGATTTCTGCTGGTAAGAGTTTGGAGGTATCGAGATTAACCAGATTCGAGCATATTTTATTTTAATTTGTTAAATTATAAATATATTGTTATTTACTTTTTTACTTTATTTGTAAGTTTGTAACCTTACATTTTAATTTGTGTGTAGGTGTCAGAGTCGTTGATGAGGGTTTTGCGTTTGGTTAATGGAGAGAAAAACCTATGGGTACATCTATCAAGGCATTGATAGGGCCAAAGAGTCTATCCAAAACTATTATAGGGGGTAAATCACCGGATATGGTCCTTTTAGGAGATTATTGATTGGAAGTGGAACAATCAACTCCACCACCTATTCATGCAACGGAGTACTACTTTAACCCCAAGTATTTCTTCTTCGACGACTTCACAGATGTGAATAGAGAGGTTATGGAGGGCCTTTCAACATGTATTGAGAGGATGATACCAAATGTTGAGATAAGGGACCTCATTATTTTAGAGCTACAAAATTACAACATCTTGGGGAGGCTCTTTTCTTCAGATTAACTAAGGAAGAACCACAGACACTAGGTAATAAAAATTAGAATGTTTACTAAGTTACTTATTAGTTACAAATTTGATTTTATTAATTACTTATAAACTTTTGATTATCTTGTTTGTAGGTTCTTGGTGGGAGGATTGGGGAGGAAATACCCCGCATCTTCAAAAGCTAGCCCTCAAAATTCTATCTCAACCTTGTAGTGCTTTTAGATGTGAACACAACTAGAGTTTGTTTGAGGCCATTCACACGAAGAAGCGCAACAAGTTGACTCAAAAACGGCTCAACGACTTGGTTTTTGTGCAATACAATCTCTAGCTTCACACAAGAAAAGTGGAGGCCACATCAGAGGAGCTTATTGATTTGGATGAGATAGATCCATACAACGAGTGGACTGGGCGAGAAGAGGAAATCCTGCGTTCACAGAGGATGAGATTGCTTCTTTTGAGAGGGAAGCTATGGAGGGAGAAGCACTAGCAGGAGATATTGGATTGGATGACATCTTTGGAGGTGATCTCCAACATGCGAAAAGGAGCCACCACCATCTACTACCAGGTTGGAGCCAGAGTCACAACCTTCTAGGAGGAGCGAGGAGATGCAGCCGAGTGTGGGGACTAGTAGAGGCACTAGACCCTCTCCCCAATATTTCTCTAGAATGGGGAAGAGGAAAATGTAACTTATTGTATATTGTAACTTGCATAGATATGAAATTTATGATGATATTTTTCAATGACAATCATCATAAATTCATATTACTTATCAGCCGGTTGTTGTATTCGCATGATGATGTGATTTTGTATTGTATTTGTATTCAAATCTAATAGAAAACACTTCTCCAACATTTTATGGACTCATTTGATACATTTTGTAGCTATAATTTGCTTAAAATTTATGTTTTTAAAGAAATTTGCGTATTTTTGAAGTTGTCGAGTATCCTCGAGTATTTGCGATTCTTGCCTAGTTTTCTTTGAGTTAAATTTTTTTGGGGTCCGTGAAGTATTTGCCAAGTACAAGCAAGCAAACTATGGTGCACGTTATTTTCTCTTCTTTGGTGGATGATCATTCGCGGAAGATGTGGGTCTATTTTTTGAAGAAGTTTGATTGCGTTGCTTCTTTCGTCAAGTTCAAGGCCTTGGTGGAGAATCAAACCAGCCAACGGATCAAGACTTTGAGATCCAATAATGGGGGTGAGTTTACCTCTAAATAGTTCGATTTCTACAAGAAAGAAGGGATTGATGCCGGTTGACAACCCCTTATACCTCAAACAAAATGGGTTGGTAGAACAACGGTACATAACCATCGAGGAGATGGCAAAATGCATGATACACAACCGATGAGTGCCATATAAGTATTGGGGAGAAGCTGTTAACACAACTGTATATATTCTCAATCGGAGTCCTTGCAAAGCTTTGCAAGACATCACACTAGAAGAGGCTTGGTCCACCATCAAACTAAAGGTATCAGCATTTTGTGTTTTTGGTTCAATTGTTTATACTTTGGTTCCTACAAGTAAGAGGAGTAAGTTAGATTCCAAATGTTCTAGATATTTTTTTGTTGGTTATAGTGATCAATCTAAAGCCTATAGATTGATTGATACTTCCACTAATAAGATCATTATTAGTCGGGATGTTGATGTAAAAGAAACAGAGTCTTTCTTTGGTTGTAATCAACAAGGGGACCAACAAAGGGGCAGCGATCAGCAAGGGGTCATAACAGAGTTTGGTACTCTTTCCTTGCCCGATCATGAATCTGGTTCTTCTCATACTCCTCCACAGACTCCAAGACAGTCTATACAATCTCCCACTGAGATTTTTGAGCCTCTAGGAAATCAAATTGCATTAGTTTCTCCTTGGAACGTTTGTTGGTTTCTCTTCCAGAAGCACCACAACCAGATACCACATCCACAGTTCAGCGGAGGCCTAAGTGGTTTTACTCCACCATTCAGGATTTGAGGAAGAAAGAATTATCTCCTCTTTTAGATGGAAGATCTCGATGAACTGGTTAGCAAATTGATTTTTCCGAGCACGCTCAATTTGCTCTTGCTTCCGATCTTCTTCATGTTCATGAGCCACGCAAATACTCTGAAGCACGCATACTAGAATGGGACACTGCCATGCAACTAGAGTATGATGCCTTGATTAAAAATAATACCTGGAAGTCGGTGCCATTACCTCTAGGGAAACATCCCATTGGTTGTAAATGGGTATACAAAACCAAGTCTAAAGCAGATGGTACTTCGGATAAGTACTGAGGCTCGTCTCGTTGCAAAAAGGGTTTTGAAACAGGAGGAAATAGATTATGAAGAAAGATTTGCTCCTACCGCGAAGATGGTCACTTTTCGGTTTCTTTCTTTTTGTAGCTCGGTTTGGCTAGAAAGGATATCTAATGGACGTCAAAAGTGCTTTCTGAAAGGGGATTGTGAGGAAAAAGTGTATATGACACAACCTAAGGGTTTTGGGCTTGTGGTCATGAGCATCCGGTATACTGATTTGATTAAGTCCTTGTATGGACTTAAGCAAGCTCCTCGAGCTTGGTACATCAAAATAGATAAACATCTTAGAGATTCAAAGCTTCACATGTAGTCATTCGATCCAAATCTCTATGTCGAAGCAATGATGATGACATTGTGATTCTTATTGTGTTAACCTTTCGAGAAAAAATCACTTTCTAAGACTAATGAAAACATCACCTAAACATCGTAATCCTTTAATGAAGATATTCCTTGAAATGAACATCTTATAACCACCAACTTTGTGGCAAGAGGCTCCTTTGCATGGTTTAGATGAAACCATCATGCAACAATTGTCGGCTTTCAGATTGATCAAGCAAGCGACAAAGCACTTTCGCTTAATTTTCCTATTCAGTTCATAATCCTAGACGAACTCTTGTTTTGTGCCAATGACCCTCCTCTTCTCATTAACACCAAGATCGACAAAGTACAAATGAAATGGACTCATAGAAGAAGGATTTGGCACATGCGTCGTATCTTTTGGAATTTATCAAAAAAACTCTAGGTGATCAACTGATAATCTAAGATCAACCCTTAGCGCATTTCAAGGGTATGGCCGAAGACAATTTTCCCCAATGGGACATGTTGATGTCTTGAAATGTCCACTTAATGTCTTGCACATTTTAAATACAACAATGAGATCTCTTGCCAATTGTGGGACTATTGTTGCAAGTGAACCTCAAAGTGACCTAGTTCTCATTTAAAACCTACCTATAATACCATCATTATCTACCTATCCTAGTGCGATTCCAAAAGCTTGAAAGGGAAAAGATGAAAGAGAAACAAAAGAAAAAGGGAGGTAATCCACTAAGACTTGAGTTTGGGGTTGTATAGTTTCTTTGCATGCCGACTTCACCATAGAATTCATGGACATACAAAATAGTTGAAAACACAATTTGGAAGCAAGAGTAAGAGGTAAGAAGAATAACACGAGCAAGAGGTGAAAAATCCCCTTCTCAAAATTAACGGTGGAAGACCTTTAGCCCAATCATTGTTTCGCGACGGCTAAGGGATGGCAAAAAGGGAAACTAATCCTAATAAGTTAATTAAAAGTGCATAATAATTGTATTATAAGCACTTTAATAATTTAGTAGTGATAAAATAATAAAAGAAAAAATCAATTTATTTGAATTTCCCCTTAGTGAGAAAATGCGACCCATATAAGGGGGGATAAAAATATTAAATAAATTAAAGCAAAGGAAAATATTAAATAAAGTGAAGGGAGCTAATCGAGGCCTTTGTATGGGTAAAGGGGCCAAGAGAAATTATAAAAGAAAGTCACCACACTTGGAGAAGGCATCACTTTTATATATTTTCATTTGAAATTTGCTTGAGTTGTTTGTTTTCCATTTTTACCTCAAAGGACGAAAAACCCTTTGATGTGTTGAATTAGAGGATGAAAACCCTCTATGCCAAGGTTGAAGAATGAAAACTCTCTTCGTCCTCTGTGTGAGGAAACTCTATTCAAAGGTTTTATTGAGCTTCAAGGAGTGTTTCACAATTTCAGTAGTGATTGAAGACCTAATATTACTGATTTGAGGCATTTCAAGTTAGGGTTTGAAGACACAAGTGTTGGGACATATTTCTACCTTGATTCAACCGGATCTAGGATTATCTACACCCTTTGGGATTTCGGGCGAGCATTTCGAGCATCATCCGTGGGAAGATTTCTTCAATTTCGGGTTACATATTCATCATTTGGTCTCTTCTTGCCACATGGTGTGTCATTTATCAGAAAAATTGTTGTAATCATACATGAGTATTTTCTTGGTTTTTGGGTGTGAAGAATTAAATAAATAAAAATCAGATCTTCGTTGGAAAAATTATTTTCTTCCATATTTCTATTCTTAGAGGATTTCTAAATGCTTTGAGCCTTCTGGGTATTTTTACTTTGTCAGTATTTGTTGAATAAAGGAAAAATTCCAGATTTCATTAATTCTTCCCAAAAAGGGTTATTACAGCCATAAGGGTTGGGTATAAATTCAAATCTTAGGAATTTATATTCTTTCTTTAAGGGTTTTTCTTGGGAGATTTTAGTTTGTAATTAACTTATTGAAACGGGTTTGCTAGAAAAATCCAAATTAATCTTATTTGTCTAGGAAAGGGACATTATATCAAAGTGGTGATCTTTGCCAGCTGTGGGAGAAATATATTAAAAAAATCAGATCTTGATGTATAAGGAAAAATCAACTCAAGTTTATCAAAGAAGAAATCAAACTTGAAGGAAAGGAACTATGCATAATAATTGTGGTTATAGTAAAATAATAAAAGAAAAAGGCACTTTATTTTTATTTCCCCTCAATGAGAAAATGCGACTCATATGGGAGGGGATAAAAATATTAAATAAAGTAAAGCAAAGAGGAAAATATTATAAGTGAAGGGAGCTAATTGGGCCTTTGTGTGGGTAAAGATGCAAGAGAAATTATAAAAGGAAGTTGTCACACTTGGAGAAGGCATCACTTTTATATATTTTCATTCTTGAAATTTGGATGAGCTATTTGCTTGCCATTTTTACCTCAAAGGACGAAAACCTTTTAATGTGTTGCGTGAAACGATGAAAACCCTCTATTCATCAAGGTCAAGAACGAAAACTCTTCATCCTTTGTGTGAGGAAGCTCTATTCAAAGGTTTATTGAGCTTCAAGGAGTATTTCAGAATTTCAGTAGTGATCAAGACCCAATATTGCACATTTGAGGCATTTCTAGCTAGGGTTTGAAGACACAAGTGTTCGGGAAGAATTCTACCTTAAAATTCAATCAGATCTACAATTATCTACACCCTTGTGGGTGGAGTTTGACACATTCTAGGGCATGGTTGTCCCGGATCTCATCACCAACATCTTTGTCATAATTTTGGAGGCCATATTCAACTTTGTTTCAATGGATTTGGGCTTGGGATCACTTCCTTCCGGCCATTTTTGTAAGTTGTACTTCTACAAATTTTTAATAAATGTCCAACACTTATTTGGGGTCGAATTTTTTTTTTTTTACGTCGTAGGCATCTTTCATAGTGTGGTTCTCTCCTATTTTTTCGTGATGCTTGCAAACGGGCTCTGCATTTTGACACGTCTTTGCTTTATCCTTCCATGGTTCCACTTGTCCTCGGCTGTTTTTTAGATTTGTTACGAGAGTTTTGGACATTTTTTGTTCCTGTTTGGTATCGCCCTTTTTCATGGCTGCCCCTCCCTAACATCTCCACGGGCATGGGAGGAAAGAATTCTGTGGTTGGCTGACTTCAAAATTGACTCGGCAAGAATTGTATTAACCGCAATTGTCCTCGAATGAAGTGCCTCCTAATCCTCAATCTTTGTCTTCTTCTTCTTCCGCTTACAACAAACAAAACAATTCCAGTTAGTAGTTTCCTCCCAGAGACAATTGAACCCTCCTCAAAAGCAGATCCGATCAATCAATTTGTATATAATAAAATGAGGAGATATTAGGGTCACAGATTTATCTCTGTTGGAAGAGCATCTTTAACCCATAATGGTACGAATTTTAGGATGGCTAATAGCGAGAGCTCCGTTTTGCACAACCCCGTGGTGTTCCGTTTATTTTATTCCTTGCTGCAACTATCCTCATACTGCTAAATTTAAAATGTTAACTCGGGTTTTAGCGTGGTCAACACCTCGGATCTTAATTAATTGCTTGTATTAAGGAAATGACAGGTCTGAAAATCCGTGTAGGATGGGCCACCCTCCATGTTCTCCTCAGGGTTTTGAAAGGTGCTTAACCCAATTGGTGGGTTGTTTGAAGGAGGTCTATTTTTCCCGCTAAATTCTTATTTTGCGCTCAATACATGGAGAAACAAACAACAATACATTACTTTTGAAGCTATACGATTCATAAAATAAAGTATTTATAAAGCACAATTCTTAGCAGTGTTTGAATTTTATATATAACATATTTCGGGTAGTTTAGGTTTAGAAAGTTATAAAATACTTTGTTTATATTATTATAGTATATATAGCTTGAGCCTCATGAGATAGAAAGGTTTAGTTTTAAGTTATATTAATATAAGTTAGTGCATAGAATATTTTCATTATATAAAATATATATTAGTATATATAAAATAATATGTAAACTATACATTCTATAACATGTTATATCACATAGTTAAGAGATGGTTCGGATCCAACCATTTCAAATAAGGTTTTCCTTTACCGTACGATACTATATTTACATGTTTACACTCTAATATAGTACAAATACTTACGTGCCTCTGTTGATGCAGGGGCACAAAGTAACGACCTCATTGATGAAGACGACCTCCTCACTTTTTCAGAGGTCACCCCCAAAAACTAAAGGAAGCTGCCCACATGCTAACACATGCCACATTCGCAATTGAAGATACACAACAAATAGTTTGCAATAAATTCTACGAGTAATTCTATGCAGCCCAAAAAAAACGTACATTTGTATATACCACTACCACTATACTACAACCCATTCATATGTAAACACACACTCATAATCTCAGTTTCATTACATCGTAACTGTTTACTACTGCAACCAACATGCGACTCTTCGACATGCTTGGTTCCAGATCCTGTTCTCGTTATGGTTGTTTCATTGCACATAGATGCGGCAGTTGTATGCATTATATGTACGACGATTAACCAGCTAGGATCACTCAATATGACAATATGAACACGAAACCAATGTTCGCACCTATTGACCTTGGTTGTACTTTTTATAGATTGCTTTCATGTGGTTGCTTCCTATTGTTGCGATGGATACTCATGCGATAGTTTACTTGCACAATTACAAAGTGTTTTATTGCTCACTTTTATGGTGATTGTTGTTCCTTTAATAATGGCGTACCCTTGCTCCCGTGGAGGAGCAATTGCTAGTGGTATTCATACATGCATAATTAATTCTGATTTATTTGGCCAATATTTGGTTAAGTTTAGACCAAATTTGAAGGTTGTTCATCTCTAGATCAAGTCGCCATTTTTAGGGAAAATTCAGATCTGCATAAAATATTTTTATTTTATTCAACTAGTTGGCTGTCATAAATCAGATTTTACAGTGTTCCCTTTTGGGTTTGAAAATCCTCCATTGGGGACATTACAAGAGGGTAGACGTAAAGGAACCACACTAGCTTTTGTTATGCTTGAATATATTTAATTACAACCAAAGCACACAAAGGCTTGATGTTTTGACATGAATAGGGTAGAGGTCAAGACAAAATGAAATAAAATGTGGCCCAAATGGGTCCATGAAAGAACCAATTAATAACAACCCTTGCATGTAGAGAGACTCTCTCTACTTATACAATTTGAGAAGAGATAGAGGAGGAGCAACCTCCTCATTTCCTCTATTACAAGAGGAGGAACAAATTCCCATTCATCCAACCCCTATCTTTTCCATAGATGGCATTTGCAAGGAGGCTCTAGCTAGAATTTCAGATAAGGTTGTTGAGATGATGGTAACAACACGTGCCAAATTAAGGTCCTTGAAGAAGTTGAGGACATTAAGATTATGACAAGATATGATGCATAAGTAACATATTTTTGATGTCATAGGGGATGTTTGCATTGATGTTGTGAGCCATCTAAGAGCTCGTCATTTACCTGCACATACTTTCATATCTAATATACTTCATATTGTTGCAAATTACTATTTCCAATTAATGTCACCTTGCTTTATTGTCTTTCCCATGGGTTTATCCGGCCATTATGCCTTTTCAAGTCCTTTGTTGGTAGCTTTTTTCTTTTATAGATATTTTTCTCTTGGGTTTATTTGGCCATTTTTCCTTTTTAGGTTCTTTGGTAGTTAATATTTACTCATTCACCCCGCTTGGATTTGACTAGCCATTGTGCCTTTTCGGTTTTTGGTAATCTATTTTCTTTTTTTTTCCCTCTTGGGTTTATTAGGCCTTTTTGCCTTTTCGGATACTTTGGTAGTTTGTTTTTACTTTCTTTTCCCTTCTTGATTTGATCCAGCCATTTTGTTCTTTCGGGTCCTTTGATGGTTTTTTTGGCATACCCCCTTGGGTTTATCTGACCATTATGCCTTTCCTATTCCTTTCGTAGCTTTTACGTACTCTTTTTAAAATATTTTCCCTATTGGGTTTCTCCAGTCATTGTACCTTTTTGGGTCATTTGCTAGCTTTACTTTCTCCCCATTCCCTGCTCGGTTCATCGATCATTGTACCTTTGGGGTCCTTTGGTAGCTTATGTTTCTGCAACCTTTTTCTTGATCCCTATTGGATGATATAATACTTATTTAACTCTCGCCTCATGTATTTTACCATTGTCCTTTCTTGTGCTAGACTTATTATAGGTTTACACTCCTATCTCATAATATCACTAGCTATTTCACTTGTTGCACTACTCGATTCTTATCTTACCACCTTACCATCTTCATTCGTTATGAATCAAAACTCCCCTCTTGTGGTCTTGTTACTAGCATTATCCTTTATTATATCATTATATTCCTCGTAACTTTCACTTTTGAAGCTCCCTCGCACTTGAGGGACATATCGAGATTGAGATCACACTATTTTCTTAGGGTAAATCTCGGAGTATATAAGTGTCTTGGATGTAGGTTCTCCTTTGTAGTAGTGAAGTGTAAGCTCTCTAATGTTATCATCTTTCATGCCCAAGAATCAACCTTCTAAATTGGTACAAAGGAGAAACAAAAAAAGCCAAAAGAGTTCAAAGCCAAAATGAAAATATCAATAGCAAAAATGTTGAAATGCAATGTCAAAGGCCAAAAGTCATAACTCTATGACAATTAAAATCAGATTTGATCAAAGCATTGACATGTCTCAAAATAGAGTTGGAGGTTCTTTGGGGTGGAGTAGGCCGTTTGATAGGGATTTGAGGCTATATGTCTATCATTTGCGTCGCTTGCCTTTTCAGGAAAGTATTTAATCCCTGTAGTTGGCCAATGGCTTTGTTGGATCCTAAGGAACGAGGAACACACCATAGAAAGGTGGGAACTTTTTACTTTTCTTGCACCTTATAGCAGATATGGGATATTTCCATACCTCACTAATTGGCCTTGCAAAATTGGGTTCCTTAATACCTAGATGTCCATTTTCTAGTCTTTCCCTTTTGACTAGAGTGTCTTACGTCTGCTAAGGATCTTGTATTGCCATTGTGGCATCTCTCCTCATTTTTCTATGATCACTCCTATATCCCCTTGATGTATATTGTTATTAGTTGACCATGTCACTCTTCGTCGTCATACTTTTCTATACCATGCTTCATAGTTTCACCTCCTAAGTTTCAGCTATGACTAAAGATTTGTACGTTTAAGATTGTAAGATCTTAGGGAATCAACCAGGCCTTCCTCACAAATATCTCCTCCGCATCTACACCACCTCCATCACCTTAGTTTTGGCATTAGATGGTCATGCCATTACTTTGAGGCTTTTTAGCACAAGCATAAATTTGGTTTTACGTAATCTATTTTCTTTTATTTCATCCAATATTTTGTTTCCTGATATTTTTCTTGCATTAGATGTTCATTTTTATCACCTTGATCACATATTTTGTTTACTAGATCCACTATCTTTTATATTAGATGCAGTTTTTGCCTAAAACTTATTTTAACACATTCTTTTGTTTATTAGATTTACTATATTTTGCTTGTCTTTTTCCCAAACACTTATCTGAACACATCTTTTGTTTATTAAATTTATTATCTTTCACATTAGATTTCTGTCTACCTAACACTTATGTAACACATCTTTTAACTTATTACATTTGCTATCTTACACATTAGATGCCCTCTTTATTTAACAATCTAACACATCTCATCTTATTAGATTTACTATTTACTTTACATTAGATGTTTAACTTTATCTACTTATTTTTACCTTTTTCGCTTTAATTTTTACTCATAATTGTTTTCACATTTTTGCAAAATATTTATAAAAACATATATCATCACTACATGATTACAACCAAGCATAACATCCAACAAATAACATGAAAACATGTACATAGTCAAATTACTGTCATACACATACACACATGTATATATGTCTATGTATATGTAAGAAGTAGTCATAACATGAAGTAAAACAAACAATGTGTAAGAAATAGTGATCATATCAGTCAAGATGCTAAAACCAATGTGTAAGAAGTGATGTCAACAAGCAATAATGACCCTAAACTTAGGGCTTCGGGATTAAAGCACTGAATAACAATTGTGCAGATGTAAATAGTAAAACTATCTCTGAAAAGAGATGTATATTGCTCAAAAGACTATGATTACAATAGCTATCTCTGCAAGGAGATGTTTGTCTTTCCCTTGCGGGTTACATATACTTATATACTACTTTTAGAAATATGAAGAGACATCTAGAAGAATGTGGAAGGTCACTAATCTCGAGGGAGATGAGGTGGTTCACCTTCCGTGAATTACATATGTGAAAATTTTGTGAAATTACTATTTTGAGAAATTCCCATTTTTAGAAAACAGTTTAAAAATTGCATATTGAGGCCTTTAGAAGCAGATTTCGGGGGTCAAACTTTGCCAAACTGAGCTCTTGCACCCTTTCACCATATTCTACACGTTCCAAGCTTTCCAACGCATTTTGAATGAAGTCAATCGGAGCTATGGTGCAAAAGTTATGACTCCCGAAAGTTGCCCCACTCGAATTGCTTCCGGGTGGTTATTCGGATCAAATAATCGTAGCGTAAATCAACCATGGTGCCTAGAGCTAAAAATGCAATCTAGCAATGTATGTTAAAAGTATGTCAATAATCCATGTGTACAAGATACAAGGTGTATCAAAGAAATATATGTTGTAAGTTCAAGTATGTTGTTACCATGTGTATCTAATGACGATAACTAAAGCAAGTTACATAATATGTCATATTATATTCAATCTTGTTGAAAGATATAGCATGTATTATGTCGTAGGATGTTTGGTCTGTTATGGAAGATATAGCAAGTAATGTATCATACGAAGAAAGAGATGTAGTATACCCCTAATGTGAATGAGTATAAAACAAACAAGTGAGGAAATCATGCTTTGATATCCATAGTTTTTGAGCAAACGGCATAGATCATACCAAAGTGCACTATTAACCACAACACGAGATCACACAATTGTACAAAACAAACATGACATATGACATACAAGCATAGAGGAAACATAATAGATAGCATACACATGCATGGAGAAATCATAGCAGAGATAGTATCAAAAATCAAACGAGTGTCTAAAGAAATCAAAGTCAATAGACATAGTAATCACACAAATGCACAAAATAGTCAATTTAATCAATGTTGATGCAACAATAAAAGAATAAAACATGCAAGAGCACGAAGAAACGAGTCAAATAAATCAAATTCATATGGCAATCAAGGAATACAACACGCAGATCTGTTAGCATAATTTAGCATAGGCATATTTATTGCATTTTATTGCATTGTCTTTTATTTAATAATGTGCAACATGTGCACTCTAGTCTAGTGACTTGCATTCAATATTGTTATGTTGGATAACATTTAATATTGGTATTAGTAGTAATTACATGTGCATGTGAGATGGGTCTTAGAGATGCCACATCAACCAAGGATGCATGGGATAAGTTGAGCACAATCTATGAGGCAAAGAACAAGAATGCCATCCTCAACCTATTATTCTGTTGCATACTCTCAAATTCAAGCACAATGAGAAGGTTGAAGCTTTTTTGAGACGAGTTGCTACTTTGAGGGCATCTCTACTGGCATTGGAAAAAGAGATAAGTGATGAGGACCTCATACCAATTGTGTTGCGAGCACTTCCTCCTTCCTACAAAATCTTTGTGACAACTATCAATATGAGTGAACACACAGTCACCTTTGAGAAGTTGGTCAATCTACTCCAACAAGAAGAGGCAATGAACAACAAAGATCATGAAGATGAGCAAGCACTATCTTCCAATCATAAAGGAAAGGGGAAATTTCAGTCCAATCACAAGAAGTCCCAACAAAATCAAAGTCAACAAAGGGACCAAAGTCAAAGAGACAACACCAAGAAGTGTCCCATTTGCAATAGAGGGGGACATGACATCAAAGATTATTGGTACAATTCCTACAAAAAGGGTTCATCAAGCAATTCAAAACCCAACAACCAACAGGGTAACAACAATTCAAATCAAGGGAAGTCCAACAACAACAACAATCAAGGGCAGAAAAAATGGTAATTGGCAAAGAAAACCCAAACAAGGGTACATTGCCGAACATGAGGATAATTCAAATGAAGGACACATGTATTCTACTCAATTTGATGAAAAAATCAAGTCCACACAAGATATCGGTATGTTGACTCGGGTGCAACACGACACATGACTGGACGCATGAGGATGGTTCTACACACTACGTGATTCACCTAACAAGAACCATGTGTCATTAGGTGATGACTCGTCATATAGTGTCAAGGGATTGGAAACATTTCACTACCTCTTGGAAAGCATGATTGCAAAATCACGGATGTATTATATGTACAGGTTGACAAAGAATTTGCTATCGGTTAGTCAACTCCTTGATCACAACTTGAAGTTGGATTTCGACAAAGTAATAATGGAGAAAAAGTGTGTTTGATAAGAGATAAGTCAAGAGGTTCCAAGATCAGAAGAAGAGCCTCCAATGTGGGACACATTTTCCAACTTGATTTTGTCCATAAGGATGATCAAGCTCTAGTGGCAAAGACACACAATCTGCGAGAACTATGGCATCGCAGATATGGTCACATCAATTTTGGCTATCTCCAAACACTTCAAAAGGGCAACATGGTGAAAGGATTGCCTACACTCAAGCACAACACCGACAAGTGTCACATTGCCTAATTTGGAAAGCAACACGAGTAGCCTTCCGAAGAACACATATAGAGCTAAGGGAAAGCTTGATTTGGTGCACACCGATCTTTGCGGGCCCATGCAACCAAGTCATTCGGATGTCAATACTTCATGCTTTGTGTTGATGACTACTCAAGTAAGATGTAGATATGTTGTCTAAGAGACAAGAGTCAAGCCTTTGAGACATTTTAGAAGATCAAAGCACTTGTTGAGAATGAAGTTGGTCGCAAGATCAAAACTCTCCGCTCAGATTGAGGGGGGGAATTCACAAGCAATGAGTTCAAGACTTACCTGGAAGCTCATGGGATTCGTCGATAAATGCCTCCTACTCACACACCACAAAAAAATGGTATAGTTGAGAGAAGGAATCGTACTATCATGGAAATGGTGCGATGTATGATTGACGACTCAAGTTTAACAAAGACATTTTGGGCAGAAGCTGCAAGAACTGCAGTCTATTTGTTGAACAGAGTGCCCACAGTAGCTCTTGAAGGAGTGACACCTCAAGAAGCATGGTCAAATCGGAAACCATCAATTGCACACCTAAGAGTATTTGGGTGCAAAGCTAGTATGCACATACCCAAGTAGAACAGAACAAGTTGGATATGGCGAGAAACCGATATTCATTGGATATAGTGAAGCACTTGGGCATGATTATGGGATCCGAAAGCAAAGAAAGTATACACAAGTAGGGATGTTGAGTTCTTTGAGAAGAAATAAGCGATTCTCCACTCAACGACTCAACAAACATGCAGAATACACCTCTTGCGAAGACATAATTTGATGTTCCCACTGAAGATGACAGTGATGAATTGGATGATGGTGAAAACTTGGATCCACCACAAGCCAATGGAACAGCTAAGAAGTTACCTAAATGGTATACTCAATTAATAAGAGATGCAAATTTGGATGAAGCGCCTAGCACATCATCCAATCCTGGACCTAGAACTCACAGTCAAGCTCGTGAAGAGGTCAATTATGCCCTAATGAGCAAAGTTGTTGAAATAGTTGAGCCATCTACAGTTTAGGAAGCCCTACAATCAAAAGCTTGGAAAGATGCCATGGATTCAGAGTATCAGTCAGTGATGAAGAACAACACATGGCAACTTGTTGACCTTCCACCAGGGAAGAAACCCATTGGATGCAGATGGATATTCAAGACTAAGTACAAATCGATGGGACTATTGACAAGTATAAAGCAAGGCTTCAGAAAGAAAGGGGTATGCACAACAAGAAGGCATTGATTATGAGGAGACATTTGCTCTCACGGCCAAGATCAAGACAATCGGGATGATCTTTGCTCTAGCTACACAATTTGGTTGGAAAGTCCACCAAATGGATGTGAAAAGTGCCTTTCTTAATGGAGCTTTGCAAGAAGTCTATATGACTTAGCCAAAGGGTTATGTAATACTAGAAAAAAAGATGATGGTATGCAGACTCATAAAATCTCTATATGGCCTAAAACAGCACCTCGGGCATGGTACATCAAAATTGATGAGTATCTCATAAGTCATGGATTTGAAAGGAATCTTTATGATTCCAATCTCTACCTCAAAAAGCAAGGGGGAGATTGTCATTGTGGTTGTTTATGTCAACGATCTAATCATTACAAGCGATTAGTGAAGATGATCGATGCAACAAAGAAGGATTTTAATCGATCGTTCGATATGCTAGATCTCGGCTCATGCACTATTGTCTTGGGTTGGAAGTATGGCAAAAAGAGAATCAAATCTTTGTGTCGCAGTTGAAATACACCAAGACAACGCTCGAGAAATTCAGGATGATGGTGCACTCTATTGCTACACCTATGAAGCGATACTTCGCTTATCTTGTTCGATCCATCACCACCGGTGAATGCAACTCTCTATCGGCAGTTGATCGGGAGTCTCATTTACCTGACATATACTAGACCAGATATCAGCTTTGCAGTCAGCTATTTATCACGCTTCATGCAAGAACCGAAAATATGTCATTGGAAAGCAACAAAGAGAATACTAAGATATCTGAAGGGTACAGTTGACCTTGGTCTACAAAGACAAGAAGAACGACAACTTCTTGTGGGATATTGATTCGATCATACAGAAACATGGATGATAGGAAGTCAACATTAGGCTTCGTCTTCTTTATGGGATCTGGATCGATACCATGGGGAAGCAAGAAACAGAACTTTGTTTCTCGCTCTTCTACAGAAGCAGAGTATCGAGCTGCAGGTGAAGCTATTTGTGAAGCAATATGGCTATGCCGAATACTGGAAGGAATTGGTCTACCACAATAGAAATCTACTCCAGTATATGTTGATAATGAAGGAGTTCTGAAGCTTGTTCGCAATCCAATATTTCATGAGAGAACCAAGCATATTGAAATGTACAGTTCATTTCATACGCGAGCATGTCTTGAAACACAACATACGGCTCTAGTTCGTCTCTACTGACTTAAAAGGAAGGAGATGTTTTCACTAAATCACTTGCACGTGACAAATTCACATTGTTCAGAGAGTTCCTCTCCACTTCATTGGAAACTATGCAAAATTAAGGGGGGGAATGTTAGCATAATTTAGCATAGGCATATTTATTGCATTGTCTTTTATTTAATAATGTGCAACATGTGCACTCTAGTCTAGTGACTTGCATTTAATATTGTTATGTTGGATAACATTCAATATTGGTATTAGTAGTAATTACATGTGCATGTGAGATGGGTCTTATCATCTTGTAGTTGGTGCCTGATAGGGTGTCATGTCTATCCATATGAGGTTGTCTAATATCTATAAATATTACAGCTCTTGCATTGTTATGTAATTTGATTTCATGATCAATAATATTTGTGAGGCTTCCGTCCCTCTTTGGTCATTGCAATCTAATTCTATTCTATCATTTGGTATCAGAGCTATACCATTGTTATCAGTATCATAGAGCGATCAAATCAATTAATGTCTTAGAACAATCAAGGAATACAACACTCAAGAACATGGAGTGGTGAAGTTAATCAATGTGACGCAACATTTAAAGCATGTAATACATAAGTATATAGAGTAGTCAAAGCGTTCAATGTTCTAAAGCAATCAGAGAGTATAACACTCAAGAGCACGAGTTATCAAAATCAATCCATTTCATGAAGCAATCAATGGTAGCCATAACAGAGCCTAGGGCCAATAATAATGAACAAGTAAGAACGGTAAAAAAGAAATAAGCATAGATCATAGTTGTGTCGGTGTTTAGAAATAAGCAACGTGATCATCGAGATAGAGCCTTGTATAAAGCATGTGTCGTAAGAAGTAAAGTTGGATGACACACACACTAAAGTAATGTAGAGAAATGCGATCATGGTAAACTCAAGTGTATAGATGCCCTCGGCGTGGATATGCCCCAATATGGTAGGAATCCCCAAGATAGAAGGATGTAAGAAGCATGGTAAGGTGTTAAAGATGTGCTCAAAGTAAGCTTGGTATGTAAGATGCCCCGGTGTGGACATGCTTCGAGGTGGTTGTCTATATAATGTCAATGGGGACAAACCGCCTAATTCATTGAGTTTTATAGTAATGTATAGTGCTAAATCCATATGATCAAAAGGTTCAAAGCTACGAAGGACCAAACATATCACATATAGTCTTGATTTTGTATTTTCGTGATGTTATATTTATTTTTGTGTTTTTAGAATAGAAGACTTGAAATGTAAATGCAATACTAATGGCCTCAAGGCGGTGGCTAGATAGTAAAGAAGGCAAGGTGGGGTCCTAGGTGGTTCTAAGTAAGTATTGTTCCCTCAACAATTACAACGGACCAATGAAATCTGTTCATTGCAGGTGACAACTTAGTTAAGAGCTAGGAAAAAAAATGTCAAACAATCAATAGTAGTGATAGAAATGTGTGTGTACAACGTGTTAAGAAATAGGCTAGGTTTTACAAAGATGATGTTCTCGCTCTCATAGCTATACGTGGGGTATGCGATGAATGCAAAGTAGTCGTGTTTGCCGGTGTGTATTGACCTCCTGCATTGAGGGTATAGGTATGATACTCGATACTATCATCCTTGGTTGTGTAATGTGAATCTAAGCTGGGTCACTAGTAGTCGAAGTAATCATAGGCTCTTGGTGTGAATTAGAGTGCATCGGTGTCTAGCAGAGTCACACACGCATAGTTATTGTCGAACTATTGTGTGTTGCACACGGCTAAATAACACAAAACATGCATAAGGACTAGGAGTCATAGTGTGGTGGTGTTGATGCTCTATCATGGAGTATTGTGGGATATGTCGAGGGAGTTTTAATACTTGGTGTAGTAGGTCAGAAGCTGTTGTGTTTCAATAGGAGGCATTGGCTTGGAGTAGGAACTCAAGTAAGTGCGAGAATCGAGCAAATAGGGTACTCATATGGTAAACTAGGAATAGTCACCACCATGTTGTTGTGTATGAACTTCAAGCATCTATGTGCTCTCGAGGGAATAATGTGCATGTCAAGGACCCAAAAGCATCCAAGTAACATATTGATTCTTTCGTTAGAAGGTACAACAAGGAACCAAGTGTACGTCCTCCTAGCCCCAACATGTACGAACAAAACTATGCATCCAGCAATGGTGGTTGCTTTCCATGAAAGCCCCGAGAAGCCTCGGTGGTGTCTATGAGGTATTTGAAGCATAGCCAAAACGTGAGATTTGCGGATAGATCCATTGTCTACCATAACACTTTGGATTGGTTGTGAAATGCGTGGATCAAATTTGAGAAGTTCAATTATGCTAAATGTTATTGGTGTCTTCTAGACTTGCCTTACAATGGCAAGAAGAGATTGTTGGGTGAGAACAATTTTTTTGCATATGCCTTGGTGGCCCAAATGTTTATGATGCAATTTTTCATCGTTAATGCATAGATATGCCAATTTGTTTTTCTCCATTTCATTGAGATTCATATTGGCAACTCTCTATGCTTGGGACACCTTTTCCTCACACCTCTCATACATAAAAGCCGGAATTACATCTTGCAGGTTTGGGAAACCATATGCATTTGAGTTCACTTGTATTATTACATCTATGTTGTAGGTGTAATGTCCCCAATGGGATAATTTATATCCCCAAAAGGAATACCTGCAAATCTGATTTATAACAGCAACTGATAGAGATATATTTGATGAAAAACAATGCAGATCTGAATTTCTTCTAGAAAATGTGACTTGCTCTAGAGATGGTTGACACTCAAAACTGATGTAAAATCACTCAAATCTTTACCAAAACTGATCAAAATTTATTATATAGGCATGAACATTAAAAATATAATTTTTAGTCCCAAGAAGAAGAGTTGGAAATTTTATTAAAGTCTGCAGAAAATCAGCTTAAAGACATGGCTGGAAAAAATGCTTACAAAGCTGAAATCAGATACATACAAGTTGGAAATGACCTCTAAAAATATGGCAATGAAGATAAAAATCAGATCTAGAACAACCATGCCCTAGGAAGCTCAGATCCTTCCCCAAGTGGGTCGCTCCTCTAGAAAACAGCTGGAAAATGCATGCAAAAATCAGCTACAACACTTCTTCTTCAAACCCTAGCTGGATATAACAAAAATCTGCAACTTAGGGCCTTTAACACTGCTGGAAATTTAGAATTGTCCTTGAAACTCAATGGAAACCTTTGAATAGAGCTTCCTCTCACAAAGGATGAAGAGTTTTCATTTTTCAACTTTGGCAATAGAGGATTTTTGTCCTCTAATGCACACACATCAAAGGGTTTTCGTCCTTTAATGTAAAAATGGAAAGCAAATAGCTCAACCAAATTTCAAATGTGAAAATATGCAAAAGTGATGCCTTCTCCAAGTGTGGTGACTTCCTTTTATAATTTCTCTTGGCATATTTGCCCACACAAAGGCCCAATCAGCTCTCTTCACTTTATTTAATATTTTCCCTTTGCTTTACTTTATTTAATATTTTTATCCCCTTGCTTTATGTCCCTATATGGGTTGCATTTTTCCACTAGGGGAAATAAAAATAAAGTGACTTTTTTCTTTTATTATTTTATCACTAATAAATAATTAAAGTGCTTATAAAAATTCATTATGCACTAAAATTACTTTATTAGGATAAATGTTTCCCTTATTTTCCACCTCCTTAGCCAGCCGGGAAACAAAGAATGGGTTAAGGGTCTTCGACTGCTACTTTCGAGAAGGGGATATTACAATCCTACCTTCCCCAAATTGCTTGCCCTCAATATATGATATGTTACCATTTCTTTCATACCTTGGAGTGTCATCAAGATCTTCATTACCTTTTGTCTTCATGATATCTTGTTCCACATTTTTGTTGTACTAATTCTTAATTTTTAGCATGCTTGTACAAAATAGGCTGAATATCTTCATAATAGGAACAGAGTAATAAAAAGAGGATTTATCTCTTACCGTACAATGCGTAGCCCATGCAATTGCCCTTTTTGGAAGATCCTTCCATACTCGTTGTTCTTTTGCTACATACTTGAGGAATGTCATTCCTCATACCTTGTGGAACAACTTCTTTGTCTTGCACTTTGAATTTTAATTCCATAGTTTGATAATTTTGGATGAATTCACCCGAAAGATTCCAGCCATTGTACTCAAGTACTATATCCATCTCTCTAATGCCAATAACATAAAAATCATCTCTTACCTCGTGACTTCCTAAAGTGAGCTGAAGTTGTGGGATCTTCTTCGTGATCTTCTTCGTGTATGAAAGTGAATATCCATCCACTACTATCATATTGAAGCCTTGAAAATCTTCCATCTTCAATCCCATCCTTGTAACCAAGCCTTCATCAATGAAGTTATGTGTAGCTTGAATATCAATCAATACGGTGATCTTTTTCCCATGAAGGTCTCCTCTAAATCTGAATGCAAAGAAACTAGGTGGTACAGATAATGTAGCAAGTGTAGCACTCGTGAGAATCACTTCCTCTTCTCTTGCTTTTTTCTTCTTTCGGATCAGTGCTTTCTCCGCCATCTTCCTCATCCGAAACTACCTCAATGTAGTGGATTGACCCCTTTGCCAAGGCAACGATAGTTGGGCGTCCATGAGTCCCTCGTAGTTGAAGTGTAACTTTTTCCTTTTTAACTCATATTTTACCTGTATTAGCTTGTTGTGTTTTAACCACTCTTTGGGTCAGGATTCTCTTGAATGGGCTTGCCTTGTTGTCCACTAGCTGCTGTCCCTTGCTCACTATTTTGATTTTTCATTGGCTGTCCAAATGAGTCCTTTTGCTGCCCCAAAAATGTTGTCCATTGGTGTCCAAAATCTATAGTCCTAGGCTGCCCAAACTGCCACTTTTTGCATTTTGGGACTGCAGTTTTTAGATCCCAAGACTTTTTGATAGCTCCTTGTAGAAATGGACGACTGAAAGCTTTGACTAGGCCTCTTAGTGGTTCTGTTAGTCCTTCAATAAACAACAATACAAGTCTTCTTTCACTTACATCTGGTACCATCATTACAAGTCTTTGAAAATCAGAAATATATTTGTCTAATGATCCTTCTTGCTTGAGTTGAGCAAACTCTCTAAAATGAATCTCTGGATCTATTCTATCAAACCTTTTTGTTAAATATTGACTGAATTCTTCTATAGATGTGACAGAACCATGCCCTTGTGTGATCAATCCATGGTACCAACATTGATGTGCAACTCCCTCCAATTGCAAGATTGCAAATTTAAGGGTTTCTCCCTCATACATAGGATTCAATTACAAGTATGCATCTAACTTTTGTAACTAGGCTCTAGGTGAACACTTATATGAACTATCATAATAAGGAAGAGTTACCTTACCCGACCTTTATTGTATGTCTCTTCTTGGTTGCTCCTGTTGAGTTCTTCTATTCCTTCTTGTGCCT
This sequence comes from Taxus wallichiana var. yunnanensis, assembly GCA_018340775.1. Taxonomy (NCBI): domain Eukaryota; kingdom Viridiplantae; phylum Streptophyta; class Pinopsida; order Cupressales; family Taxaceae; genus Taxus; species Taxus wallichiana. Next base: position 296,611,315 of record CM031243.1, on the reverse strand, counting down.
TTGCTATTCTTCACTTGAGAGCAATCCCTAGAAGACAACATTTCTCTCACCCCAAACCGAGGGCTGCATGTTCTTCACCCGGTGTCTCTATGCCTTCAACATCACTTGGAGGATCTAGCTCAAGTGGTTGTTCATCTTTTGAAGGAACTTGGCCTGGATCTTTGAGGTGGAGGTTTGATGGATGTTTTTGCTGGTCTAGATGAACTTCCTTCACCATTGTTGGTTGCTCCTTGGTTGGTTGATATATTGTCCCTATATCACCTTAGCCGAGGTCCATGATTGATCTGTCAATGCATCACTCATTTCCCTTTGAGACTCCCTTATAGCTAGCTGCAAATCTCTTTAACTCCTTATAATTACCTCATACATGTAGCTCAGCTGATCTATAGGAGAAGCTCTTTGATCATGCTCATCCATTGTCCCCTGTTTTGGAGATTGATTTCTCATTTGATAAACTATAAGTATTTTCCCGGGTGCATGCACATTTGATCTCTTCATAAGATGGCAAGGAACATTCTTTGATACCGTTGTAATGTCCCCAATAGGATAATTTATGCCCCCAAAAGGAGTATCTGCAAATCTGATTCATAACAGCAAGCGATAGAGATATACTTGATGAAAAACAATGCAGATTTAAATTTGTTTTAGAAAATGCGACTTGCTCTAGAGATGTTTTTCACTCAAAACTGATGTAAAATCACTCAAATCTTTACCAAAATGGATCAAAATTTATTATGTAGACATGAACACTAAAAATATAATTTTTAATCCCAAGAAGAAGAGCTGAAAATTTTATTAAAGTTTGGAAAAAAAATGCTTCCAAAGCCCAAATGAGATGCATACAAGCTGGAATTGACCTCTCAAAATATGGCAATGAAGATGAAAAACAAATGTGGAACAACCGTGCCCTAGGAAGCTCGGATCCTTCCCCCAAGTGGGCCGCTCCTCTAGAAAATAGTTGGAAAATGCATGCAAAAACTACAACACTTCTTCAAACCTTAGCTGTATATAACATAAAACAACAACTTAAGGCCTTCAACACGCTTGAAATTCATAATTGTCCTTGAAACTCAATGCAAACCCTGAATAGAGCTTTATCTCACAAAGGATGAAGAGTTTTCATTTTTCAACCTTGACAATAGAGGGTTTTCGTCCTCTAATGCACACGCATCAAAGGGTTTTTGTCTTGTAATGTAAAAATGGAAAACAAATAGCTCAACCAAATTTGAAATGTGAAAATATGCAAAAGTGATGCATGCTCCAAGTGTGGCAACTTCCTTTTATAATTTCTCTTGGCGTATTTGCCCACACAAAGGCCCAAGCAACTCTATTCACTTTATTTAGTATTTTTCCTTTTCTTTCTTTATTTAATATTTTATCCCCTTGCTTTATGTCCCTATATGGATCTCATTTTTTCACTAAGGGAAATAAAAATAAAGTGACTTTTGTCTTGTATTATTTTATCACTAATAAATGATTAAAGTGCTTATAAAAATTCATTATGCATGAAAATTACTTTATTAGGATAAATGTTTCCCTTATTTTCCACCTCCTTAGCCGTCGGGAAACAAAGAATGGGCTAAGGGTCTACGACCTACTACTTTCGAGAAGGGGATATTACAACCGTCAGGAAACAGCTTTCGAAAAGGGGATATTACAGTAGGACAAACTTCTCTTTTATTAGTTAATCTTTCTCATGTAATATGTTTGTTTGCATACATTGATATTTTGGCTAGGCTATGCTTTTGTATATGGTTATCATTTTTCTCTTCAATTAAACTTTAATGGCACTTCTAGTATAAATGTAGAGAACTTGTTCCAATAAACCATACCACAAGTTTTGACCAATACTTATTTCGTTCAAGTATATCTACATCCTTTCTTAGTCTGTTTGGTCTGTAGTGCTCTTTATTTCAATAGAATAGTATGGCACATACCTGTTCTGAACTCTCCCACCAGCACCAACGGTCACGTCACCTCTATTCGCTTTTGTAATCTGAGCAATATGTGGACCCAACTTAAAATAGCATAAAGAATACACTAGTGGGTGGAGAACTTCGATCATGAGGATTCGACTATTACAGATAAAAGAGACAGGCGAAGGTACAACAGTTGACTGCTATAACTCAATCGCATGTAACCTTTGCTAAAACCATAACTTGCTAAGTAGATTACACAATGTGGCTAGCATCCTTTATTGAGTTCGTGTTTTATTCATGGTTTGTATACAATGATGACAACTCGTGTGATGACGAGATTGAACTCCACATACTTTGTAATAGGGTAAGTAATTTCCCCGTTTTTTTATGCTTGTTTTATTTTTATTTTTGAGTTCTTTTTCCAAAAAATTTGTGGGATGTGGCTCAGCACTCACATCACCAGTATGTCTCCTGTATCTACACTTTATCCGCATATAAACATGCATCCAGGCCACATCTAGGTGTGACGAATACTATTTTCCTATATGTAGAAGTTACACGTATATGCCATGAATACTATTTTCCTATATGTAAAAGTTACAAGGATACACATATCAGTGCCAATGAGAGGTGGTAAAAACATACTCTTGGATGCAAATCGCTGTCACAAAGTTTGTCATGGATATAAAACATACACAACTACATGTTGGAACCATTGCTAAAATTATAATTTTTGTAGGACATGAACCATTAATTTTAGAAAAATGAATTAACCATTCATTTAGTCATTAATATCAATTTAAATTCCCGTCAATCAGAGTAAAAATAATGGTCTCAATCAAACATTCACCACACAATTTTTTATATTGGCATGCCCTAGTTACTGGATTGAATGTGAATTTCAACGACAAAATGCAAATAAAGTCAAAGGTGGATGATTAGATAGTTATATTTGATTTATGCTAGACAAAGAAGACAATGTTAGTCAGAGATCCAAATAAGTCAGTTCTTACAGCCATTAATTTTATAATTGCAAAAAAACTTTATTGCTTGTAAAAAGAGTTAGAGAGCATTCCAGGGACGTTGTATTCAATTCAGCTTTGCCTATAAATGTTCTTTTAAAATGCATTTACGATCCATTCTATAATTGTTAATGTGGGGGTTTGTCTTATTTTGTTCCATTCATATGGACCGGTGGTAAACAATTCTTGACATAATTACCTCCAATGTAATGGTCTTCCGTCGTGGAACTAACTACCATGAATATGGATGTGCAAACAGTTTAATGCAGGCATGGCTACAAATGGTACTGGAAGGATTTCTGCAACACCACAGCCTGCAACTTCTGGATTTTGAGGCATACCCTCTGTGTAACATATATTCAATTCTGTGTTCATGTACAAAACAACGACTAGTATTATGTAGAAATATTGCAACATAATTATTCAATGTATGTTCTTAATTGTATAATATGTTCTACTTGGTAAGCTTGAAGCATTCTTGTGGAATTCAGAGTATTAGTGTCCAAGAAGTTTTGAAAACAAAAGAATAATAATTCTCCATTCCGTCCATATCTATTTGTTACTAACTAGTAACTGGATGTATTTAAACTACTTTGCATGGTTTGTTTTTCATTTCTCAGAATTCGTCATCATTGTGTGTTGGTGGCACTAATTTACTGATTATATATGTTTATTTTAGTTTATCATCTTTCACATTTTTTTATTTTTACCAAAGCTATAAATTCTTGAAGCTTTTTTCAACTTCTACCATCACATTGAATTATTTTATTCCATTTGTGTTTGTGCTTGTGCAGGCTATTAGTTGACGCCGTGTATCTAACACTATTAATCCGTTTTTGTTTATTAAATGGAGTTAACATTCATGACCTCCAGACCTCTAGCCTCTGGCCAGAAGTGTTTTGAAAGTTACCATGCTTTCAATTATAGGATTTTGAAACTAGTATTCATAAAATTAAATTATTACAAAACAAGTACGTTTTCTAAAATTTAAATATAAGGTTCCAACAAAAACTCATGCAACATCTTAACAAATAAAATTGATTGTTTTAATGAATTTCAAATGTACATGGTCGTATTATATTAATGTATATAACCGCAAAACATGTTAAATAAGGTAATCATGCTAATACATATGATCAATGAGAGTATTAAGACATTGTAGAAATTTATTTAGCCTCACACACATCGTATCTTTCCCATATGGGCATGTCAAAAGTTAATCATAATAAAGATGAATGATATAGGAAAATGACGTGATTATAATACACAAGTTTAGATTATAGTTATTAAATTTGGAAATCCGAATCCATTGAGGAGTGCATTTTTTCTTGGGGTGCATTTTTCTTTCTTTTTTTTTTTTTTTTTTTTTTTTTAATTTGGAGTTTTCAAAAATGACTGGGGCAAATTATATACATATTATTTATGAAGATATTTTTAAAATATGTTAAAAATTACAATTACAAAAAAAACATAAATAACATAATATATGCTAGAATAAATATATAAATATTATTCATCTAGATTAATTTATCATAGCTAAATAAATGTGAATGATTTGGTGAATATATAAACTACTCGCGTAGAATTTAGTCAATATCTTTAGTTAGTTGTTGGAACATTGTTGTAATTGTTGTATAAAGATTAGAATTTGGTTTGTGTTGGGTTAGATTGTATCGAATCGAGAAGGGTATTTTGTTGAGCGTTCAATATCTTTAAATATTGCACACTTTGTAGTGTCATAGCTAATGAATAAGATCACTATTGTTCTGTGCCTTTTACTTTTTAGTTCACATACATTTTACACAACATGGCAGGAAATTGAGCGGGATTTGTTCTCTTAGAGAGAGCTTCTTCGTGGTGACAATTATGTTGCGTGGAAAACCAAAGATGAAAACTCACCTGAAATTCAAAGAGATATGACACATTGGTGATGAATCCTATACATGACATGCCATTGATGTTGATCAACGACATAAGTTTGAGAAACCCAACTTGAAAGAAAATTTTATATTCATGTTTGGAGTATTAGATGAGTTACAACCCCATATCTGTGATGCTACAACATTTAAGAAAACTTGGGATGATATCATCATAGTGTATGAGCCCATATAATAGAAAACAATCCTCCACCTATAGAGTTAGCTTCTCTGTTTCAAATTGAAGGCTAGAAAAGCGGTAGAAGCATTTGTAAGATGTGTTGTAACATTGAGGGCCTCGCTCAAAGTTTTGGGTGAGAAAATAACAAATGACTCTCTTGTACCAATAATCTTGAGAGCTTTGCCTCCCTCCTACAAAATATTTGTGACTATATTGAATGTCATCTGTTAGAAACCTAAATTTGAATAGTTAACATGTTGCAACAAGAAGAAGCCACATACACAATAGAGGAACACACTCTTGCTTTACACCAAAAAGGGAAGAGGACCATGAATCCTTCAAATCGAACGTCTAAAAAGAGCAATCCATATAATCAATAAGGGATCAAATTGTAGGTCTACTTAATTTGTGGAAATAAAGACTAAATTGAAAGATTGTAGGTACAATGCATTCACACAAGATTTGTTTGGTAAGAAGCCCAATACTCAACAAACACCACAAGGTTAGTGGTACAAACCACACATATAGAAGGGAAATTGGAAAAAGCAACTATAGTTTCAAAGCAATATTACCAAACACGAAAAAAATTTGTTCGATAAGGATTGTTTATGTTCCATAAACCAATCGAAGAAAACACTTCTTAAATCTATCTTATATGTCGATTCTAGAGCATTTGGGCGTATGGCAAAAAGAAAATATTGCCTCACCAATCTAAATCATACACCCGATCAAGGCCAAGTGTCATTGAATGATGATTCATCTAATTGTGTCCAAAAGCATGATTGTACATTAAATCATATCATATATATTGTAAGATTTGCAAAAACAAAAATCTCTAAGTCAACAACTTCATCATGACCTTAAGGTTGATTTTGATTGCAAAGGAGGTAAAAAGATGTCTCATTTGAGACAAGTAAAAAAAATGAAGATTGTTAGAGTTTTTGGAGTAGGAAGATGTTTTCACTTGATTTTGTTCATAAAAGCAATCAAGCTTTTGTTGTAAATGATATAAATTCAATTAATTTGTTGCACATGAGACATGTAAACTTGACTTTTGTGTACCTAGTTGTCTTGTGAAAGACATAACATGGCAATGTGCCTTTCCTCTTTTAAAAATAATGATGTTTTTTCAATTTGTCTAGTAGGAAGACAATGCGAGCTCTACTTGGCATGAGTACATATTGGCTCATGTTCCATTGGATTGGTGTAGACTGATGTATGCAAGCACATATGACCTAATATTAGTGTATTCCAATATTTTCAACACTTCATTGGTAATTACTCATGAAAAATGTGGGTATACTACTAGAAGACAAAAGGACAAGATTTTCAAGTTTTCAAAGAATTCAAAGCCATTACAAAGTGAGAAACTAGTCACACAATTTATGTCCTCCACTTAGATCGAGGGAGGAATACACCAATAAAAATTCTCCAAATTTTTGAAGGCCCGTGGTATTCACCGATAGCTAATTGCACTTTATTCTACACAACAAAAGTGTGTTGTAGAGCAACGTAGCTGCCCTATAATGGAGATGGTGCACAAAATGATCGAGGACTCATAACTACATGGTACACATTGGGAAACCCACTTCACACAATAGTGTACTTGTTGAATTGAGCACCCACCAAAGCTCTTGATGGTATGACTCTACAAGAGGCATGGATGGGGCATAAGCTTGCAATTGGCCATCTTCATGTTTTTGGTTGTAAATCCTATATACATGTGTTTAAAAAGAAAAGAAAAAAGATAGATAAGAAACTCGTACCATGTATTTTATTTGGGTGCGGTGAAGTGTCGAAGAGTTATCAATTGTTGCATTCAAAAATGAGAAAGTAAAATCAACATGAATGTGGTATTTGATAAGAAGGGCGAGTCAACACCACCCTCCAATAGTCACCAGATACATGCAATAGTGTAATAAGCATTTCTAATGATGATACTAGTAGTGGGGATACGGAAACACATGATGGTCGGCCCAGTCCTCCAGTGCCACCTCCCACTAATATCATTCGACATATGCCCAAGTAGTATACTAATGTGATAATGGATGCAAAATTGGATGGAGTCTCACACACTACTAGTTTAGGATCGAGGACTCATAGTATGGCTCATGAAGAGTTGACTTTGGCCTTATGAGAACAATTGTTGAATCATTTGAGCCTTTTATGATTCGTGAAGCCCAAGAGTCAAAGCATTGGAAAGAATCCATGGGTGCTAGATATTAGTTATTGATGAAAAACAATACATAACGACTTATTGATCTTCCACGGGGAGAATTTGAGCGATTGTAAATGAGGTCTTCAAAATCAAAAATGAGATGTGAGTGTTGACAAGGAAAGACTTGTAGCAAAATGGTATACACAGAGAGAAGACAATGGCTATGAGAAGGTTTTTGCTCCAATAACAAAGATAAAGAGAATCATAATGATTTTTGTTACGAATGCACAATTTAGATGGAAAGTACACCAAATAGATATGAACACATGAATTCTTGAATGGAGATATGCAAGAACAGATGACTCAACCAAAGTGGTTTTGTCACACCGCCGAGAACAAAAGGCATGTAGGCTCATCAAGACACCACATGACCTCAAACATGTCTCCAATCATGGTAGATCAAAATTGATGAGCATTTTGCATAACATGGATTTGAAAGGACCATTTGATTCAAGCATCTACCTTAAATGTATAGAGGGGAGGTCATGACAATTGTTTTATATGTCTATGATCTAGTCATTGTTGGAATTTTAGTGAAGGTGATTGATAAAACAAAGAATGATCTCAAACAATTGTTTGACATTAAAGATTTCAAGCTACTTTGCAAAACCACCTTGGTTTGGAAGTATGGTAAAAGAGGCACCACCTTTTTGTATCTCAAATAAAGTATGCCAAGACATTTCTCTATAAATTTTAGATGATGGATTGTAAGCCTATTGCACCATCTATGGAGATAAAACCTCATTTCTATGATTTAGATCCATTACCCCCTATAAATGAGACTGAAAGATCCCAAACCCCTTTGCCTGATTTTTTTTTTTTTTATAGATTGTTCAGGCTTGGAACTATATTGATAATGTCAAAGGAAACCATAGAACACCATTCTCATATTGCACCAACAAATTAAATAAAACAAACCCTGCAAGCCGGATAAATACAGAAAATGCGCCTAGGGTTTAAACAGGCAGATTTCTTCACAAATAATTCAGCCGTGAATTTAATATTGATTTATAATGACAAATATTTACGGAAAAACAACAAGAAGTCTACAAATAGATTGATATTGCCCAAAACCGTGTCGTAATTTATTCAAACCAAATCGATTTGATATATATTTGTGGCTGGAAGATACAATAATAAACTAGCATGGAAAATACCTCAGTTACTGCATAAAACAATTGTAGAATAAGTCGCCCCACTCTGGAAGTTGCCTGAATGCTCACTGCTGCAATTTATTTCTTTTTCTGACACTGCTGGAATGATAAATAACCTGTGAATACAATGAAGTTCCTTGAATAGAAACTCCTCTCACTTCTCCTGGGGTTTCGTCCACAAGAGGAATAATCCAGAGGGTTTGCGTCCTTGGATTTTATTTGCAAAAACGCTAACCGCCGAGAAGAAAATAATAATATCACACTTTTCCCAAGGAATATAATTAATTTTTAATTAATGTTTTACATCCCCAAAGCAAGTCGCACTTTTTGCCTAGGAAAGCACATTAAATAATTTATTCCTATGTTCAAGTCACTTATTAAGTCTATTAATTCATTATATGTGCTTTTAATGATAATTTATTTTATTTTAAGCACGATATAATAAAATTAATAAACCTAAGTCACCCTTGAGCTCACCCCTTTGGCCGTCGGGTAGACAAAAGGGCCAAAGGTCTTAGATCAAACTATTCAAGAAAGAGGGACATTACAGTCCTCCCTTCCCGAGATTGCTTGTCCCCAAGCAACGCAAGGTTGGATGCTGTAATATAGACTCACCTTCCCATGTAGCATCCTCTATTGGAAAATCTTTCCACCTCACCAGGAACTCCTGAATAACTTTGTTCCTCAATCTCCTCTCTCGGCTATCCAAGATCTCCTCTGGCACTAAATCCAACCTCCCTTCCTCATCCAAAGGTGGTAACTCTGCAGAAGAAACAATGTGCTGCCCCAAAGCCTTTTTCAAGCAAGATACATGAAAGACATTGTGTATCTTACTCTCAGAAGGTAATTCCAACTCATATGCTACCTCACCAACTCTCCTCAACACCCTGTATGGTCCATAGAATCAAGGCTTGAGCTTTCATCTCCACTCTTCTTGAGAGTGCTTTGTCTATATGGCTGAAGACGAAGAAATACCATGTCTCCTACCTCAAATGCCCTCTCTACCCTGTGCCTATCTGCATACATCTTCTGTTGATTCTGGGCCCGTTGAATATTATCCTTAAGTACCTTAAGGATGTCTTGACTATCCTGTAAACTCTCCTGAGCCTTGGGAGCTCTACTGTCCCCAAAAGCCAAATCAACAAAAGATCTTGCATCATATCCATACAATGCTCGGAATGGAGTCATACCAATAGACATATGGTAAGTGGTGTTATAGCAATACTCACATAAATATAGCCACTTTACCCATGCCTTTTGTTTCCTACAACATAGTTATGCAGATAACCCTCTATCCACTTGTTCACAATCTCGTCTGCCCATCAGTTTGGGGGTGATAACTCGTACTCGGAGTCAACTCAGTGTGAACCAAACAGAAAATTTCCTGCCAAAATATGCTCAAAAACCTACTATCTCGATCACTGATGATGTTCTTCGGAAGTCCATGCAACCTGAATACCTGACGGAAGAACAAATCAACCACATGTGGTGCCTTAAAGCTGGTAGGGATGGCAAAAAGTGTGCATATTTTGTCAACCATCAACTACCACATAAATGCAATCATTCCCTTACACTATGGGGAGCCTTGTAATGAAATCCATCGAAGTACTCTCCCACTTCTGCTCCAAAATCGGAAATGGCTGTAAAAATCCAGTTGGGAAAGTATGCTCTGACTTGTTCTACAGAAAATTCATACACTCACAGACATGACGCAAGACATCATCCTTGAGACCCTTCCAAGAGAATCTTTTTAATCTGCCTGTATGTTTTAAAATACCTTGGATGTCCTACAAGTGGTGCATCATGGAAGGCATGCATAATCTTCTCTTTAAGCTTAGATTCAGGAACTAGGTAAATTTTTCCTTTTACAAAATCAAATCAGCTATTACCTTATATTGGTCATCCTGAATTTTTCCATCCATAATGTCACATGCCCACGTATTTTTGGAATACTCAACTAACAATTGAGATTTCCAATCTGCTGAAATCTTGCTCAAAGAACACAGGGCAGCGAGATGGGGTTTCCTGGAAAGTGCATCAGCCACTATATTCTTTGTCCCCTTGACATACTCAATGTCAAAATCATATGCCTGAATTTTTCTTACCATTTTTGTTGCCTCTCATTGAGCTCCTTCTGTCCCAGAAATATTTCAGGTTGTTGTGGTCGGTCCTCACCACAAATTTCCCACCTACTAAGTATTGTCTGAACTTTGCCAAAGCATGCATGATGGCAAGCATCTCCTTATCATAGGTGGAGTACAACCTCTCATTATCTCTCAACTTCCTACTCTCGTAGGCAATAGGATGGTGATCCTGCATAAGAACTGCACCAATCCCCAATCCCGAAGCATCACATTCCAAAATGAAGGGTCGTGAGAAATCTAGAAGAGCCAAAACTGGACATGTGCTCATAGTTACCTTGAGCCTCTCAAATATTACTTGTGCCTCATTTGTCCATTTGAATGCCCCCTTCCATGTAAGATCTGTCAATGGAGCTACCAGCTAAGAATAGCCCTTCACAAACCTCCTGTAATAACCACATAGCCCCAAGAATCCACGCAAATCAAAGATATTCCTGGGTGGTGGCCAATTCTGCATTGCCTGTATCTTCTCCTGATGAACCTTGACCCCATTGGCCCCAATGACATGCCCAAGATACAATATCTCAGTAAGTCCAAATTTGCACTTGGACATCTTAGCAAATAAAGACTGAGTCTCCATTATGCTGAGTACCTCATCAAGATGCCTCAAATGCTCATCCCATGTCATGCTATATATCAAAATATCATCAAAGAAGACCAACACAAACTTCCTCAACTAGTTGTTGAAGAGATGGTTCATACATGACTGAAACGTAGCAGGTGCATTGGTGAGTCCAAATGGCATCACCAAGAACTCATAGTGCCCGTAGTGACATCTGAAAGCTGTCTTGTGAATGTCCTCATCCCGAACGTGAATCTGATGGTATCCTGATCGAAGATCAATCTTCGAAAAATAGATAGCTCCATGCAACTCATCTAAAAGCTCATCTATGCGAGGAATAGGATACCTGTTCTTTATGGTTTTCTTGTTTAGTGCACGGTAGTCAATGCACATCCTCATGGTCCCATCCTTCTTCTTCACCAAAACAACTGAAGAAGCAAAGGGACTAGAACTAGGATGGATGTGTCCCATCTCCAAGAGCTCTCTAATGGCCTTCTCTATCTCATCCTTATATGTCTTAGGATGGCGATAAGGCATAGTCATCACAAGTTTAGCACCCTCCTCAAGCTCTATAACATGCTCAAACCCTCTATCTGGTGGTCTACCTGGAGGAATGTCACCAAACACTGGGCCGTGCTTATCCAGTATGGACTGGATGTCTATATGAAAGGGTTGCTCACTATCTGAAGAAGGTTTGGATGAAATGAAACATTGGGCTGCCCATGCAACCTCTCCATGTCTGACTATAGATTCCATCTTGCGTGCTGAAACAACTCTAGGCCCACCGTCAGAAAGAGCCCAAAGCACAATCTTCTTCCTATCCACCATAAACTCCAACTCCATTATCTAGAATTCCCTGCACATATCTCGCGAGGGACTGCAACTCACCGAATACCCAAGATGTATCAATCTCACCGGGTCCAATAACATAGAAAACATCGATCAATGTGTAGTCCCCCATCGAATACTACGCCACAAGTATCCTCTTAGTGCAACTAATAAAGAAACCCATATGCTACTTGTACAGTAAACCCCTCAAAATCCTCAACCTGTAATCCTCGCCAAATCAACCCCTCATCAATGAAGTTGTGCGTAGCTCCACTATATACCCAACAAACAATTTGTTGTCCCTTAAGCAATCCCTTCAGCCGAAAGGGATGGTACCTAAGAACTCCTGAGAGTGTAGCAATAGTGACATTGGATGAATCCAATGCCTCACTCTCTCCAAGCTCTACTTGGGGCTGCTCCCCCATGCATCATGGCCGTTGTCCTCACCCTCTGCATCTGTATCCGCGAGTGATCATCATCCTCATATGAAATCACCTCAATGAGATGCACCTTGCCTTTATTGAGGCAACAATGTCCAGGATCCCAATGATCTTTGCAATGAAAGCAAAGCTTCTTCCTCCTCAACTCATTACGAGTTTTCTGATCCACCTTAGGAGGTGGTGCACTCTTCTATTGAATAATAGAGCGTTGAAATGGATTGTAGCTCGTGGGAAACTTCTTATTGGGCCGATAAGAAGTGGGGGATGTGTCCAAGTCCAATTCCGTCTGGATGGCATCATGCAACATCCTAGGCTTGAGAGCCTTGACCAATCCTCTCATTTGTAAAGCTTTTGCCAACTGCCGGGAAGAAAAATAATAATAATCTGGAATGCCTTGCACAAGTCGCACTTTTCCCTTATAAGCCAAAAACCCTTCCAAAATGCAAGTCGCACTTTTCCCAAGGAATATAATTAATTTTTAATTAATTTTTTCCATCCCAAAGCAAGTCGCACTTTTTGCCTAGGAAAGCACATTAAATAATTTATTAATTTATTCCCATGTACTTTCCTAAGTCGAAGTCACTTATTAAGTCTATTAATTCATTATATGTGCTTTTAATGATAATTTATTTTATTTTAAGCACGATATAATAAAATTAATAAACCTAAGTCACCCTTGAGCTCACCCCTTTGGCCGTCGGGTAGACAAAAGGGCCAAAGGTCTTCGATCAAACTATTCGAGAAAGAGGGACATTATAGAGACTTTCTATTGACAATTGCTTGAGAGTCTCAATTACCTAGCTTATATTAGGCTATATATCAACTATGTTGTCAACTATCTTTCACGATACATGCGCAGAGTCGTAGGCGTGTCAATGAAAAGTAGTGAATAGCATTTTGAGTCTCATATAAGGAACTATAGACTATGGCCTAGAATTCAAGAAGAATGATCATTTCTTCGTATCAAGATATATGGACATAGACCGTGTAGTTAATATTGATGACATGAAATCCGCTTGTGTATTTGTATTCTTTCTCGATTGATTCTATATCATAAGGGATCAAGAATAAAAACTTTGCTTCTTGATCTTCCATTGAAGTAAAATGTCATGTCAAAGGAGGAGTTGTATGTGAAGCACTATGGCTACGTTGCTTACTTATAGGACTAAAAATACTATAGAAATAACAAATAATCATGTATTTGTGACAATGAGAGTGTTAAAAACTTGTTTGTAAAATCATGTTTCATGAACACATGAATCACATTGAGGTTCAAGTTCATTTTATACGCGAACATGTTCAACAACACATCCATCTCCAATTTTTCTAATATGAAGATCAATGTACATATGTCTTCACAAAGTTACTATTATATAATAAATGTGAGGCATTCGGATATTCTCTCTTATTCTCTAAAGGTTATTGTAAATTAGGAGAATATTATAATAAATAAATAATTACATATGTAATTATTATTCATTTAGATTAATTTATCCTAGTCAAATAAATGTAAATTAATATCTAAACTACTCACATAGGATTTTGTTAGCTAAAATTTGTAATATTAATGTAACTCTTGTAGACGTATTATAATTTGGTTAGTATTGGATGAAAATGTACCCATATTTAATAGGGTATTTTGTTGAGTGTTCAATATCTATAGATATTGCACTCTTTGTAATGTTCTAGTCAATGAATAAAGTCGTTATTTGAATACCATTATTTTGAGTCTCACAATATAGAATGTTAATATATTTAATATTATATAATATGCAACATTGTTGAATATGTTTTTATTGCAATTTTTTTTGAAAAAAACATAGTTGACTCGTGAATGCTTATTCAAAGTTAGTTGAAAAATAAAAAATTGGCTTGATTATGAGTAGATCTAGTTGGATTTGGAAAACATTTTAGATTCATATTTGGGGAGTGGCCCAAGTGTGGCTTCTTTAGGTAGAAAGGATTAATTCTATTTTTTTATAGTTGATCAACAAAAATGGTGTCTTAAAATGAGTTTAAGGAGCATGTAAAAGAATATTGATGGTGATTGACATTCTATGATCATTATTAAAGTGTTGAATATGTGTGATTGCTTTATTTCTACTTCTACAATTAGTGTTACACATTCCTTTGACTTTACGAATATACAATTACCCTTGGATCAAATTTCTAATATTTTCCCAACTTTTCAATTAATCTTAGGGTTTACAATTTATTCCATGGTTTCTAATTCACCATTGAGCTTCGATTTATCCCGGGGTTTTTAATGTATTCAATGGTTTCTAATTTATCCTAGGGTTTCTTGTTTATTCCATAGTTTCCGATTTACCATAGAGTTTCTAAATTATTCTACGGTTTTCAATTTACCCTAAGTTTTTAATTTGTTATATGTTTTTCAAAGTGTACCTTAGGGCTTCTAATTTATGTTACAATTTAAAGTTTTTATTCTTATAATTTACATAATTTATTATAAAATTGAAGTGAAAAATCAACATATTTATGATATGGTATTTATGTGGTTTCTTCTTTTATTGCTTGCATTGGGACGTGTTAATGGTTTTGATTGAACTTTTAAACTTTCATGGTAGACAATTCCACGTTTTTGTCTCCCTCTCATATCCCCTTTTTCTTCCCCTTTATGGTGTCCCTATGTTTCTCCTTTTCCTATCACCTTCTTTGTTCCCTTTCTTCTTCTCATTTTCCTCTCACTTTCACTTGTTATCTTTTTCAATTACAATCAATGTCAAAGCCTTCACTTTATGTTTTTATAGAAAATTTAAAGGTTTTGGTGGTGGTGCAATTTATGTCACATTTGCTTCATATGCAATTTTCTTTTTTAAATAAATTTGTTGCACTATTAATTCTATAAAGATTCATATTAATATCATCTTAAGTCATTGGGTATAACTTACATTTATTTAATTTGAGATCATTAACTATAGTAATTTAAAAATATGTGTAGTTAAATGAGGTTATTAGTAAAAAGTGTCATGTCTTAGGACTATGATATATATTTAATTTTTCTTGAATTAAATGTCATTGATGTTAAGTAATAATAACGAGATAGGCATACAAAATTAAAGATATAATATATGGAAAAGGATGATAGCTAAAGAATATTTTTAGAATTAATGAATTACTATATCATATAAATATACCTATGAATCTTTAACCTATTGTTTTTTATCTTCCTAAATATTTACTAACTCTTAGTTGGTTATATATATATATATATATATATATATATATATATATATATATATATATATATATCATTCATTATCTAAATAAATCCCTATTAGGATATTTATTTCATCCACAGATTGAGCTTTTTCAACATCCTCATCTTCAAAAAAAATTTCACCAAGTTGATAATCATGATTTTTAATTTTAGTATCTTGATCGGGTTTAAGATTAATTTGTAGAGCCATCTTCCTCACAAGAGTCATCCTAATCGTTTGTAGGGTCAATCTTGTCACTAGTCATCTTGATCATTATTGCTAACAATATTATTTATTGCTCATGGTGCTCATATTACAACACTATTGTCATTAGCATGTATCCTCTTTAGCTCATAATGAAATACAAGTTCACAAATGCCTTGTTTCCCATTAGGATAAAATAACTAAGTAAACATAGTTATAAAAACTAATATGTGGAAAATAAGACATACATATGAAATATGTGCCGATGAAAAAGAAAAAGACATGAAAAATTGTAAAAAATAATACTTGATCACAATGTTGAGGAAGCACATATGAGTCTTTTCCTTCACATAATGTTCAAGTAAATTTAACCGAGTAAAGCTACTTTTAGTGGCCATTTGAAAAATCTAGTATTAATGGAAGGATGCCATATACACTTAAATATGATGACTTTAATACGTCTATAATAAATTTTAATTATTTTTGTATCTTGCCAACATAATCAAACCGCCAATGGACCCATTTGTGTCATTTGCACACGATCACTTGGCTTGTTCAAAAGGAATTGCAACTCCACAAAAAGAAGTGATTATTCACTTGTCAAATTTTTCCACATGAAAATATTTTCCATTGACCACATCATGGAATGAATACTCGCCTTCATTTTGACATATCATTTTAAAAGTATAAATAAAATAAAATAAACAAAATATTATGCAATTATATATGTTATTTGTTTTATGATTTACAAAATCTTCACATTCTTGCACTATGTCCATTTCTTCTTATGTGATAGACCTTGGATTAATTATATAAAGATGCTCTAAATATGAACTCATCCTTTCAAGAATAGATTGGTCTTGCAATGGTTTTTGTAGATCAGGTGGGGGTCATTTGTGTTGATGTTTTCGTCTCCAATCAATCCTTCATTTATCATAGCTACTCTTCTCTTCATGTTTTTGAAACCACAACCATTTTTGAAGTATTGAAGAGTATTGGTTTCTCTATGGAATCTTTCTCAACAAGACATGGTAATCAAACATGTAAATAACTATTTAATGGATACACACAATGATCATACATCATAAATGTTATGAATTTGAATGCGTACTAAGTTTCATGAATTTTCCTTTTCTAAGAAGGTTGTCATCTAGTAATTCAATTCCACATTCTCCAAGATATTATGAAATGTATGAAAATATTTCTTAAATAATGTATCCTTCCTCCATCAATCTCTCTGGACATACTAATTGCTTCACAAATTCCTTGAGGGTCTCGTTGGAAAGATTTTATTTCACTTTGATTTATTCGGTCTCCTCATGGATTTTGCATGATGATCGACATAAAACTTGCAACATTGGAGAGATCACCTATTGATAGGGTGATCTAACCTCTATATTTGAGAGGGGAAACTCCCTCGTATGATGGGTTTGTGGGGTTTTGGATACTTTTAACCCAAAAGCACCTGAAAAGGAAAGTGAGAGAGGAATAGAAGAGAGAAAAATATAGTGGAAAAGAATGGAGAGAGGGAGCATGCAAGAACAAGCAAACGTAGATATCATTCCTACATGCTAGAAAGTACACCATAAAAGTAAAGAGATTGAATGTTAATACTTTGCATGAAAAGGAAAGAAATAAAATATTACATTTGACATAAGAATAAACATAATCACCAAGAATCTCAAGACACAAAGTTCTACAAGCATCCTTGTATTTCTTCTTGAAAAGGAACACAAAGTCTCATTGCCATCTCTTCAACAAAGTCTTCACAATGATCAATCTCCATGGAAAGTATCTAAAAAAGTTTTTTTACTTCCTTGCCTTGAGACCATAGGACACAAAGTTCCTCCAACCTCCAAGACCCCTTACAAATGAGCTCTAACTTCCTTTTATAACCCAAAAGTTGGTTATAAGGTAGTTAGGGTTTACATGACATCACTTTAGGGCACAATTAGGTCACATTATAATTTTATAACTTTATTTTAATAAAGTAAATTCACTTTATTAAAATAATACAATTTTATCACATAAGTGACCTAATTAAAATTATTTATTACAATAATAAAGTGGGTACATATGGAACCCCACTGGAGTGACATGGACATACACCTAGATATCAATACGATGCCTAGATCAACAACATAAAAACTATGATCAATACCATATCCATTGGGCCAAGAGTCCACCTATCTCAATTGTATGAGAAATGAACTCATTGACCATGTTGAATTTCAGAACTTTTGTGAACTCCCCACTCCATGAAGGACCGAGTCCGTAGCTTGGTTACTTGCTTCAACCGCACAATAAAAACTTGTTTAATTTTTGATCACCTGAGATCATTCAGGTATGTAGCTCAAACATATATTCAATCCTTCTTTTGTATTTTTCACTGCATGGGCCAACTACTTTTATCCACATCCATTATGCATGATTGTGTGTTTCTCCATGCTTAGCATTTCTTTGCCTTAGTGAATTCATGATTTTCCATATTACCATATTTTGTTGCACCACCTTGGCTTGTTCGATTTGAGCAATATCCAATTCAATCTATTTAATCTTCATGTTATGTTGTGCTTGATTGGTATGTGAAGTATTCTTAGTAGAACTTATTTTCACTTATGATCTACTCGGGGGATGTGCACAATTCATTAGCGGAGGGGAAGAAACTAATGATTTGAACATTAAATGACCATACTTGGATGGTTTCCAACTTGTATTATGTGAGAAAGGTACAAAATTTGATCAACAAGTTCCAACCACTCATTCATAAGGCCAAGTTCAATCATTGTTAAGTATAAATAGTGATCAAATGATATATTAGGCCATAAAATGTTAAGTTGAACAATTTCACGAATATATTTTTCTATAGAAGCTTTGTCACATATGGGGCAACTTGTAGTATGTATGATAGGGGATCCAAAATCTGTGTGTTTTTGTACATACAAGATCACCTTTAAAAATGCAACATCTCCTCTAGCTCTATAAAACCATGATATACAAGTTTTGTATGGGCTAATGAGAGTGCTAGCCTTAGAAAAAACTATTGTTATTCATCACAGATGAAAACTAATTATTGAGGAAAATGGTGGGTGCCAAGCATAAGAGAAGTGTTACTAGCATTTGATCCCATCCTTTGTGTAAGGGTCGTGAGTATCCGCTCACGAAGAACCGTTATCACTTATCAAAGGGGTTACACATGAATAGATAGAGAGAGTAAGAAGCTTCTACTTGATAATAATCGATCATAAGCATGTTGAACGATGTCCATTGTATCTTTACAAGCACCAAGTAATGTCCTTTCCATATCCTCATCTCTAAGAATTTCAACACCTGAAGTTGCCAATTCTTATGTTGCCTTTTTCAAAATGAAGACATATTGTATCTAAAGGTAAGTTAACCCCATCTCCTGGGTACAACTTAGAACCAACTCTCTTCATTACTAGACAAGCTTCTACAAAACTTCCTCTTGTGATTGCTTGATTAAGTAATCTAGCCCACATCTCTTGCAAAAATTTGTATTGTAATAATCTTGGAGATGAACTTGATTGGAGTGTGGAAATCAACACATACTCAAAGGTTCTTGATGGATTTTATAATTCTTTGAGGAGCATTTTTCAACAATCCAGATGCAATTGTCAACTTCTCATTTTGATGGTAGAGGAACAATTATTTTTCTATGACTTGTCTTGAATTTGGAAAATATCTTGCTACCTTCATCTCCAAAGACAATTTGTTCAACTTCTTCTCATCTCTGATATTAAGTGTATCCTGCATACATTTATTTAAAGCATTTTGTCAAACACCTGGTGCGCAATGTGTATGCTTCATTGTCAATACAATCCTCCTTTGTTTCATCTGCAATAAAGGGAGATGTAGTCAACTCTCTATCATGAGGTACATTAAAAACTGGATCAATCTGGATTTCTTGCATCTCCAAAACCATGTCAACAGATGGAGAGTTAATAACCATAAAGTCACCATTAAAGTGCTCAGATTCAGGATTTTGTTGGGCACGTTTAATATTGAAGAGTTCACCTAGATTAGTCTTTTTTTTCAAGAAGATGCATAAACTTGCAATGAATAAAATTAGTTCCTCTATCATCCTTTTATTTAATTTCAACTCCAACTGATAATCGTGTACCACTTCTTGAAGGTTCCTAATCTGTTTGAATTTTTATTGACTAAATCTTTGAGATCTTGGCTCTATTTTCTGTATCTAAAATGTACGAGCCTCAACATTCTTATCAAGGGTTATTACAAAGCCCTAGAATCCCTTTATCAGCCACGAATTTAATTAGTGCATGGAATGAATTTTTAATGTCTTCATTGAGAAGATGGCAATTTTTCATCTATTTGTAAGTTCCCCACGACCTTCTCAATCAATTATGTGCATGTTCTGCCATCACTATATTCAACAACACAACATCTTGTTTGGGAATTTCACTAAAAAAATAATTTGAGCTTCTTGAAGGCAAACTACATCTCGTTGAAACATTTTGTCAAAAAAATCACATGTAACCTGATTGCTGCCACATTTCCGATACAAATCAACAAGAGCATTCATCAATTTCTGAGCCCAATCTCTTAATTTGATCATGAATCCCGTTTTCTTGAATTTGGTGCAGGTCCGAGCTTCGTAACATTTGACAAAAATATACTTTCTACTACACTTTGACAGACGCCTATACCCTGCTATAAAGCTCCCGTTTTGGCCCAAGCGACAAATATATTTGCAAAGGTCATGGTGTAGACTCCCGAAAATCACTCACCTATTCCCAATATTGTCCTAGTGCATCCCGTTGTTCACCCCTTTCATGATTAATTAATTAAATTGATTAATCATACACATTGCACACTTTAGATTAATTAAATTAGTCCTTAATGTCCATTTGGTTACTTAATCATCATTTATTAATTAAATGATTAATTAATTAATTAGTGTGCACATCCTAGTCAATTGTCACTCAGATTCTCACTCAACAATCACGTGGACTCCACATGGACTCCACTTCACTAGTCTAGTCAACTCAGGTTCTAAAATCCTAGAAAGGTGGGGGCAATTCATTTGCACGTACAACCACCTTTCTGGACGCAACTTCTGCAATTAAATCTCTTTACTTCTCCTAAATGACATTTAACTTCTCAGAACTGCTACAACTTCCTCAAGTGCTAAAAATAACATGTGCATTCATCCGTTTGTGACCAACTTCCAACCAACTTTAGCCTTATAAAATATAGGCTTATCCTATACTAAATACTCCATGATTGTTTGCAAGTAAACTGTGTTAATTTTCACACTCAATCTTTTCAAGCAAATTTCTCATAGTAATTTGCATCCCCATTTGGAGATAATTCAAGAGCACCCACAAATCTACATTCTACAATCTTCTACAACTCAAAGCTTCCACAACCTTACTTGAGGTTTGCAAGTTGTTGTTTATCTTTCCATTATATTTGTTTTCCATTGCATTCATTTTGGCATGCCCGATGGGACGAAACCCATCTCTATTTATTTTTGCGTTTTATTGTTATTCAGTTGTTTCATTTGTTTTTTGCATTTGTTTCATGATAAATTTTTGGTTTATGCAACTTTTATGTGTTTGTGGATTAAGGAGTAGAAATCGATTTGATATCAGGATAACAAAAGATAGTAATTTTTTCTCTAATTTTGATAATTCTTCTATCTTTGGTAGATCTCCTATTTTTAGTGGAAAAATTAATCATTACATTTACTTGTGCTATTCTCTCGGTTTAAAAAATTATTCTCTTCTTTTTTCGCACAAAAAAATCTCTAGTTTTTACAAAAAATTTGGTTTTCAAACAATTCTCTGGTTTTCACAAAATACTTTGGTTTTCAAAAAGTACTCTCTACTTTTTTTGTAAAAAAATCAATACGTACACAACAATCAGTAATTTTTTAATAAATATAATAAAAAAATCAGTAATTTTTTTCTTAAATCAATTTTTATTCTAAAACCCTAGGTTTCTACCCAACCCCTCATTTCCCCCACCCCCGTAGCTTGACGAGTGCCCACCGAGCTAGTTTACCCCAAACCCAACCTAACTACATATCCCTTGGACTACCCGCTCCAAGTAGCACGAAAACACTCCCCTCGACTCGCCCAAATGACCTACCCTCGCGGACCTTGACTCGATCGAGCCATGTCCTTGGCCCCGTAGACCCCCAACACTCCCTTGCTCGACGAGCATGACTCGTCAAGCCAATCCCTTAGGCCCCTTTACGAACTACCCCCGAGACTCCTTGGCACCCAACCGAGACCCGACCTCATTTAAACTTGACCGGAATTGACCCCGTCGTAGCCTCCCAACCCCTCGAGCCACCGTAGCTCCCCACCCGAGCTACCACTATAGACCTTCGGCCTTGGGACCATCCTTCCACTCTCCTCATGCCCTATGCAACCCCCTCCCTACGTAGCTCACTGCTATAGCCTAGAACCATAGCCAAAACTTATCAAAAACAAACACACAATACAAAACAAATCCTAAAACCCGCGACCCTTCATTTCTTTTTAGGTATATATGTTTTTAGGTTTAGTTCTTAAGTTTAAAACTTAGGATTTTTACATAATGTTCGCCATTATCTATTTTATTTAGATACTTAGTTAAGGTTAGTTTATTTAATTGGATAAGTTTAGTTTATTTAATTAAATTAATTCATTAGTTAATATTAGAAAATTTATTTTTTTCCTTATTTAGTTAGTGTTTAATAATGTTTTGTCCATTTTTTGTCGTTTTTAGCCTTTTAGTTATTGTTTAATCGCTTTTTTCTTAAATAATTTTTCTCATTTTTGCAACACCACTAATTCGTAACGTGTTTTGCACACATTTCCCTTGTCATTTTTTGTTGTTTTTGTGAAGATTAGTCATGACAACACTTGACACATATGCTCTTCTCTTGCGCTTATTACAAGCAATCTTGAGAATCAGAAATGTGATTGTGTTATGTTTCATTTTTTTGAGCCACCTCGGAAAACTACTAACACTTGTTTGCGCGAGAATCACATTACGAAGACTCGCTAAAACTACTAAGCCGCAGTTGCCTTGTTCGTGAGCTCGGTCAAACTTCTAATACATTGTGTGTAGGGAATGTTTTTAATCAAGATAAAATGAATCCTACTCACTTTATTTGCAGGTGGAGTTGATAAGGCTATTTCCCAACCGCCATAACTATGGGAAGTGCTTTGGATTTTTCCATAAAAGTCACATTAGGAGTACCATAGGAACCCCAAAGTAGTTAACACATTGAGGGAGTTGGCTGATGAAATGGGTACCATTATCCCAACTGATTAGTAAAACCTTGTGATCTTAGAGTCATGGATATCCAGTAGTGGCAACCCCAATGCGATTCATTTTAAGGAAGATCTTTGCTCAAGGTTTCAAATGGGGTAAACTAAATTCGGTAGCTAGCAATAGCACTGCGCTCGCTCAGATATACTACTGACACCTAATTGAGATAGCCCCCTAGGAAGCCAAACATTGTCCAAGCCAAGCTAAGGTAGAGGCCAAAACAAACCAAAAACAAAAACTCTCTTTTTGTCTCTTCTTTTGTTTTCTTTCTTTTCATAGTAGTGTTCCACACTATCATTTTCATCTTTCAAATTCGTATGTTTTTGTATTTTCCAATCACTTCTTGTTTGGATTCATCTTTCATCCTCTTTTCATCTTCAAGCAATCTTTACTTAGATTATTTTTCACCTTTTTGATACCCCAAATACTCCTTATTTGGGCTCATTTTCGATTCTATTCCCAATCTCCAAATTTTATCCTTATTTTGACTTGTCATTCACCTCTTTTCTTGTCATCCTTTCTCTTCATTTTCAGTCACTCACTACATTTCTTTCTACTTGTTAAAAACCCCTTTAGGAGCTTTTGCCTCTTTTTCATCATCATCACACTTCCCATTTGATCTTCTTTCATTCCTTTGGAGTTCTCATTTACCCATTTGAGTCTTCCTTTTTTGAGATCATCAAATTCCCCTATCTTTCAGACTTACCTCATTTTGATTTTATCTCCCATTTCATCCTTGACTTAAACATTTGGATTACATTTCCCAAAGTTTAAGTTTTCACTTTCTTTTTGACATCAAGTCTTGAGTTGTGGATATCCACATCCTCGCTCAAGCATTTTCATCTTACGAATCACATCTTGACATTGTTGTATCCCACTTTTTTATGATCGATTCCATTACATCTTATCTTTCATTAAATATTTGATACTTTCATCCTTTTCTTACATCCTTTAGTTCGACACCATCATTTTTGAACTACACATGCTTGTTTTCTTCACGTCTCTAATTCGACAATCCTTTTTGTTAAGTTTTAGACATTTCATCATATATTTTCCCAATGTTTACTTTCTCGATATTTGAGTCTTATCTTTTCATTATCCTCTTTCTTCTTAACTTTTTCCTTTTAAGGGTTTAGCACACCACATACGATTCAAATCCTTCTTTATACCCTCTTCCATTCTAACATTCACAAAATTTAGGTTGAGCACAATCAAACCTTAATCACATAAAACTCTTCACATCTAGCATTCACTTTGATAGCAGTAGAGCACATTGAAATCAATCTATCTTTGCTCCTCCATTATAGCATTCACCTTATTAGAGGTTGAACATGTTTGAACCTTACTTGCAAAACTCTCTTCCCATCTAACATTCAATTTTCTAGAGGATAAATTTTGCCACATCGCACTCCTCTTCCATATTGTCATTCACTTTGTTAAGGGTTTAGTTTATCATCAATCTCACACGCTTCCATCTTGACATTCAATTTGTTAAGGGTGCATCATCCAAAGATTCCAACCATCTTGTCCATCTTAGAATTCACTTTTTTAAGGGACAAGTTATTGTAAAACTTAATTACACAACTCTCTTCCATTGTAACATTCACGTTGTTATGGGTTGAGTTATATTCCACATCTCTTTTTGCTTTCCCCTATTTTGAAAATGGTGGGGACATGACACGAAAATTACGGTGATTTTGGAAGAAATGAAAGACTTCCAAATCCTTTTGGAAATTCCAATAGTGATAATGAAAAATAACCCCGAGGATGATCATAATGACATCTCTCCTAAGGAATCCAAATCCAAACCTATAACTAAATCCAAAATTAAAATTGGAGATACAAAGGAAGATAAACAACGGGGTATTTTGAAAGGATTCAGAAAGTTAGTCGGAAAAACAAAGATTAGGATGTCGTAGGAAAGAATACTCTCACCTTACTAAAAAGTAGGCATTTGAAAAGAAAGATTTCCCATGTACCAATTTTATCTTCATCTCCTTGAGATCGGAGAAAAATTACCCTTCAATTTCGATGAGGATGTTCTACGAACGTTACTTGGCAAACAAAAAACCAAAAAGGGTGAACCATTCATTTCAACAAATAATGAAGATGGTTTGGCAGTAGCCATTCAAACTATGAGAATAAAGGAAATTCCACCTCAAACAGTGAAAATGACCATGAATCAAACACAAACAAATTGAATGCTAGGAACAAGGGAAAATCTATTGAATCAGCCACCGATTCCACTAAGGTCATTATGGATCAAATCAATGAGATGGCTAAGCAATTAGCTATCTTATCCTCCAAAGTCACTATTGAACCTCCTAACAAAGATTCTACAAAAAATAGTGATGAATTATCTAAGAGCCATATTTTGCAAAAAAAAAGAGAACAACCAACCTGATAATGATGGTTCATCATCATCTATCTTACACAATGACTTGCCATTTTCTCATGAATGAAAACTTATGAAAGACATTATCTTGGGTATGAAACACCAATGTAAACAATTCAACTTTGAAAAGTTTTTCCTTACCCATTTGATATGGACATCTTACGCATACCCTTTCCTAAATCATTTGAAATTCCCAAGTTCGATAAATACAAGGGAAAAAATGACCCAAGAGAGCACATCAAGGAATTTTACATGGATTGCCAAGAAGTGGCATATAGTGACATCTTCCTATTATGTCTCTTTCCATGTAGTCTAGGAGGACAAGCCTTGGATTGGTTTTTACACCTCCCAAGGGCTCTATCCATATTTTTGGACCTCTCAAAGAAGTTCGTTAAAAATTTATCGTTCAATATAGACTCTGAAATAACCATGATGGACTTGTGTAATGCTAAACAACATTCTAACAAAGGGTAAGTGCACCAAGTTGGGGGACAATTAAGTGGACATCAAATCCTGAATTTTACATTAAAAACAGAAAAACATCAAATTTAGTCTTCCGCGGACTTGAACCATGCCGAAAAGTAAAAACTATGTCATAAAAATGGTACCATTGCGTAGGGGAGACTATTAGCTTTGTAGAAATACTGATTTTAAAGTGAATAGAAGAGGATAAATATCATTTTATAATTTTTTACTAATAGTAGGTCTTTAAGACACTTTTTCCTATGAATGTTTATGTCTACGTTTAAGACTGCAAAATTTGTTTCACTTATCAAAATGTGATAAAATTATACCATCCCAACCGTGGTGAAATTATATACATGTTAAAAAAAAAAATTATTTGATTTCAATATTTTTTGATGAAGTTATGGCGGGCAAACGGAAAGTGCTCTGTTTTCTTTATGTTTTCATACCACTTTCACGGAAAAAATCATAAAAAATAAAATATTACTCAAAAAAATACAAAATAAAATCCATCCCAAGATAGATAGTGGTATATAACTTCTCACCAAAGGAAAAAAATATATATCAATTTTTGGTCATCCAAATTGTGGGCAAACGGACTATAATCTTATCGGCATTTAAAAAAAAATACCAAGTCATTGAATTTTGAGTGTTTAATATAGCTAATCTTGTCCATTTTTTACAAAAATTAGTATTTTAGAAACTAGATTCGGATGCTATGATTCATATTAATATAATTTTGTCTAATTTTGAGTGTATGTATTGCTAATAATCCCTACAAGTTGATATTATGTTGTTATTTGCAATATGATGTCCACGGATGACCTATATTTGTCCATCAACTTCCCGCACTTACCCCAAAACCTCTACACAGTTCTTATGAAAATGGTGTGGAATCGCATGTTGATCCCCATGCTCAATTCCCAAAAAACAATTAGTGAGTATTTTCATTCCAAATCTCATTGGTGAACTATCCTTTCACATGAAAATGCACTACCTCAATACTTTTGAGGAAGTTATCAAGAAAGGATCACAAATTGAAAAGGCCCTTGTCATAAAAGGTTTGATCAAACCTCACTCAAAGGACAATGGGCATCACAATAATAACAATAGCTCTCATCATGATAAATCCAAATTTTTTTCTTATCAAAACCGCAATGTTGTCAATGAAATATCATAGATAACCAAAATATGCACAACATTCAGAATAATAAAGCTAATCCTAACAAATCCAAACAACCTCTTGTTGTTACAACTAAAGAGGCTTCCTCATCTCACAACTCAAAATAATGTTGTTTCACTCCTTTGGGAGAACCTCTCTCAAATGTACTACGACAACTCATTAACACCAACATGGTGACCTATCCCATCACAAGACCTTGGGTTGAAGGAGAACCCAAGCCCTATTGATACAAAGTTAACACTTCATCGTGAATTTCATCGCATTGACGGCCACACAACCTGATCTATTTTTACGTCTACGTCACTTTTTCTAAGACCTCATCAATAGCAGGATATCACCATTGAATAACCTTCAGCAAATAAAACACCCAATGAAAATATCAAGGTGTTCTCAAATCCATTTCCTAAAAAAATGATGGTGATAGAAAAACGCTAACAAAGGTCACTCCACCAATAACGCAAATTACAGTTCAATTATTTCATTTATTAAGGAAGTTCCTCCTACAATAGCCACTATTAAATTCAAACTTTTGAACAATGTCATTGCCACATGCCGAAATAAGATATGGGTTCCTGTGGAAAACCAACCATCTACGTCTTTTATAGAGCCTCAAATGTCCAAACCGACGGCTCCCTCAAATCAGAAATCAACCTCTAATGCTAAATCTTCCACCCCTGGTTAGTATGACCTCATCAAACAACTAGCAACCACGCCGACACATATCTCTTTGATGGAATATGTGAAAAGAGTCACCTAACCTTAGGGACATCTTCACTCGTGCTCTTTTATGAAGCATGTGTTCCTCCAACCGATTATATTTAGTAGTTCCAAGCTATGATCGCAAACCTTACGTGCCTAAAATTCCTATCCCATCTTTTGTCCCTTAGAATATGTTGAACCCCAATATTCTTAATAATAACTCTTTGTACATTAAATCCTACATAACAAACCATAAGGTCAAAAGAGTTCTTATAGATAATGGATTAGCTCTTAGCATTTTCTTTATGAAAATGCTCTGTTGTCTTGGTCATATAACATATGACTTAGATGCTAATGTTATTACCATTCATGGTTATGAAATTACTAAGCATCAGTCCTTTAGTACCATTACTCTACCCATATAAGTGGGCCCACAACTCCTTGAAACCATATGTCACGTCATTGATGTGGAAACATCATATAACCTTCTTTTGGGTAGACCTTGGATACATATGATGCAAGTTATGCCCTCTACCTTCCATCAGTGCATAAAATTCCCACATAATGGTAAAGATTTCACCTTGCTTAGCGATGCCAACCCATTTGAATATTGTAAGTTTTTAAAATAAAAGTACAAAAATGTAAATTATTGTCCATATACTCGATCACCTAGCTAAACCTCATGTCATCCCGTTCGCTTGCCGCTTAACCGTGTTGATCCCGAATTTTTTTGTTTCCTCATGTGTTTTGTCTTCTTATGAAACATCTACATCTAATGCGTCACCCAAGATTAAAGTCTCCCATAAAGGTCTAAGCAAGTACACACTTGAAAATGCATTTCTTGTTGGGAAACTCCCATTATCGCTCCTTGTAGCTATGGATGCCCTAATGCTCCCCATCTACGAGAACCTCCAAAGTGTATTATCTAGGAAATACTCTTTAGAGATGATATGGATATATAGAAGATGAACATATTCAAGGCTCTGACGGATCTTGGCTATATGAAGACAAGATGGTAGAATGCTACGAATCCACCGACTATAGTAAGCCCCATAAAATGATGAAAAATATGATCTAGAAAGGAAGAGGCTTGGCCCATAAGGACATGAAATTTTTGAGCCTGTGGAAATCAAATCTAACCTCTACACATATGGTCTAGGATATGATACCTTTGAGAATATACCAGTCATATTTGATGTATTAACTAGTGATGAGGACTCGGACTCTGAAGTTGAGATCGAGGCCCACACGTAGCCTCTTTAAAGACCTCACTAAAACTACGATTTTCCTCAAAGATCTATCCATTTAAACCCTTTATGTTGTTTACCCTTCCCTCATTGATTAGTACCAACAATTTCTTATTTCCATGGACCTCATTCAAAACGATGAGGGCATTAAGAAGTTCCTCAGGGCTCGAGACCCTTTCCCCTTATCGGATCACAAGAAGGGTTTCAATATGAACCTTGATGCTACCGCCTAATTCAGTGGAGAAATTGAAATATCCATTCCAAAGAAAATAAGTTAAAAAATAAAAATAAAAATCATATCTTGCATAGTGAAAACCTTTCCAAGGCGTTATCTGAGAGACAAAAATTCGAAGAAAAAGAAAGAAAAAGACGCATCTCTTAGTGAAAACCTTTCAGAGGTGCTATAGAGAGGAGATTTGGATATGGAAATATAAACAAACCTACTCAAACTTATAGTTCCATTTCAAGATAATGACACTTCTAAGTTGGTATAATAAATGAAAACTATCAACATTGGGACCAAAGACTATCCAAAACTACTAAAACTCGATGCTAGTCTATCCACACTCTTTGAAATCAAGGACTTCATAGAGATTTTAATTGAATTTTAGGATGCATTAGAATTCCTACAAATAAATTCTAGGACTTGATCCCTCTCTTGTGGTTCATCACCTTGCAGTGTGCCTAGATGACAAGCTTGTAAAGTAAAAGTTGCGTAAAATGCACCCCAAGGTCGCATTGCTTGTCAAGCGAAACTACAAAAATTACTAGATGTAGGATTCATATGGTCCATTGACTACTCAAAGTGGATATATAATATGGTACCCGTTGTAAATAATACCCCCATAATCCATATCTATACAAATTTCGTGACATCAACAAGGCATGTCCTAAGGATGATTTCCCTTTTCCCAACATTAACATGATAAATCGATTCTACATGTGGGCCATGAGATGTCATATCTTATGGATGGATTTTCAAGATATAACCAAATTCAAATTGTTGAAGAAGAGCATCATAATAAAATTTAACAACCCCATGGGGGATATTTTGTTAGAAGGTCATGCCTTTTTCCTTAAGACTACTAACACAACCTATCAACGTGTCATTACTTTGTTATTTTCCATGACCTTCTTAATGAAATAATGGAGGAATATGTCGATGATATTATTTCTAAATCAAATACCATAGTGGATCATCCAACAGTTCTTAGGCATATATTTGAGAGATTAAGGGAATACAAGGTTCTCCTTAATCCAAAAAAATGTGTCTTTGGTGTCACTTTGGGAAAAATTCTAGGATTCATCGTCTCACGAAGGGGAATCAAAGTGGACCCTACTAAAGTCAAATATATAATGGATATGATATCTCCTCGGAACCTTCGACAACCACACAGATTACGAGGGAAAGATACATTATATCGAATGGTTCATTTATCAACTTACGCACAAGTGCCATCATTTTAACCAACTACTTAAGAAGGATGTCCAATTCAAGTGGACACATGAATGTCAAGAATCCTTCACTAAGTTAAAAGAATACTTGTCCACTCTGCATGTACTTATGCTACGATACAAGACAAGCCTATGTTGTTGTACACTTTTGCAACAAAACATGTCATTAGGGAATTATTGGCGTAACACAATGACAAGGGTCGGGAACAAAGTTGTTTATTATTTGAGAAAAACTCTCCTTGAGCATGAGACTAAGTACTCACAAGTTGAAAAATATTTCTTAGCAGTCGCTTACACTTTTGGAAATTTTGGCACTACTTGTTGAATCATACCACCAAGTTAATTGTAAGGTCGACCCTCTCAAGTACCTACTTTCGAGACTAGTAATAACAAGACGAATGTTTAGTGGGTTGCACTCCTTAGTGAATTTGACAATAAATTGTCAATCAAAAGGATATAAAAGGTCAAGCACTAGAAGACAAACTGACTACAATGCCATTGCCGGGTTCACAACTGCTAAACTTTGAATTTCTAGATGAAGACATATTATACATAGAATCAATCCTCTCATGGAATTTATTCTTTGAAGGATCTTGCAACATATATGGTTGAGGAGAAAGTATTTTATTGTGTACACCAGATGGGGATGTCATACCTAAATCTTATCATATTAGATTCCCTTGCACAAACAAAATAGCTGAGTATGAAGCATTGATAACATGCTTAAACTTTTCTATCTCCTCCCAATGCCTACAATTATTGATAGTTTTTGGTGATTCCCTTCTCATCATTAATCAAGTCAATGGTGAATATCAAGTCAAAGATGAGAATATTTTACCCTATAAATGCATGGTTGATAGTCTCAAAGGATATTTCCATATTATCAATTTTGAACAATTTCCTTGTATACAAAACAAAGTAGCAGATGCCATGGTGACTATCACATCCCTTCTTTCATTTGACACTAATCATACTCACAATGAGTTCCTCATTGAACATATTTTGGTTCCCTCATACAAATTACCAGAGTCCACCATGTTTTGTAAGATTGTTGGTCATGATCATCCTTGGTATCATGAAGTACACACCTTCATTCAAACCAAATATTATCCTTCAAACATGACTTCAACCAAGAAAAGAGCCTTGGAAAAATGTACCTCATTCTACACTATGTCACCGACACCTTGTATCGAAGAGGTTATGATGGGAATCTATTAAGATGTCTTATCAGGATAAAGCTAATCAAATGCTAGCTAAAGTACACTCGGGTATTTGTGGCACACACACTAGTTGAATGGTCCTTGCAAAAATATCTTACGCGTCAGATACTATTGGCCTATAATGGAAATAGACGCCTATAACTATGTCAAGAAATTTTAGGATTTCTAGAAGCATGGTAATCTAATTCATGCACCTTCCCAAGCCTTGCATCCTATCACCTCACCATGGCCTTTTTCTAAATGGGGGCTCGATTTAATTAGAAAAATAAATCCCACATCTTCTAATGACCATACCTTCATTATCACCGCCACTAAATATTTCACCAAGTGGGTCGAGGATATGCCTCTCACCTACGTTTCGGGTGTAATATTTCCAAGTTCATCTTTAATCATATTATTTGTCGTTTTCGCATTCCTCACTGCCATTGTCACTGATAATGGTGGTTCCTTCAAAAATAAGAATGTCAGAGCCCTTGCTAAAAATATCATATCCACCTGAAATGGGCCACACCTTACTACCCATAATGCAATGGCTAGTCTGAAGCTTCAAATAAGACTATTAAATCCATTTTGGAGAAGACAATCGACAAGCATGGACGTAACCGGAATGCATAGTTGTATCCCCCTCTGGCATACCACACATTTTTCTATACTCCTATAGGAGACCTTGTTTTCCCTAATGTATGGATTTGAAGCCATATTACCCATTGAAGTTGAACTTCCTTCACTTTGTGTCTCCCTCCAATACCTCATGCATGAAGAGGATTACCATCGCAAACAACTTGCTGAGCTTGAACTACTAGACAAAATACACATTCATGTTTTATATAATCTAAAAGTGTACCATAATAAAATGCATCATAACTATAACCAAAATATTCAACCACGATAGTTTGAGATTGGTGACTTGGTCCTGAAAGAAAATCAGAAGAACATAACCAAGCCATGTGAAAAACAAGGAAAATTTGAGCCTAATTGGTTGGGTCCTTATGTTATAATTGCTAAATTTGGATCCAACGCATATAAAATATCTACTGATGATGGAAAATATTTAAAGGAGCCTATGAATGTCATTCATTTGAATAAGTTCTACTCTCGAGTCTCTAAAGAGTAACCCTTGTGTTGGGGGCATATCAATGTGCTTGCTTGTTTTGTCATTTCACCTTGTCTCCCGCTTGTGTCTTTCCATCTCCACCGTGTTTCACATGTTCTCCTTGTTAGGTCATCATGCCCATTTCCTACCACTCATGTTCACTTTCCATCATGCTTTTGTAAATTATGTTTGTGTGTAATGTGTTGGTTATGGCTTGGGAATCCCTTTTTCCCTCTTCTTTGGGCGTGTGTTTGAATTCCAAAAGACCAAAAAAATTCACACATCTCTAAAAAACCAAGAACAATATAAAATTGTTCAAAAACCCAAAAACAATATAATGTTTTTCAAAAAATAGAAAACATTTCAAAAATGTTCAAAAAAACATTCGCAACTATGTAACTTAGTTCACCAATTTTGTCATTTGATTATTCCCAATCATCTGAATTCTTCCAATAAATCATGTCACCCTTCCCGATATAACATTTTTTGGGGACACCACATGACTTTGGTCTTATACAGATCATGCTTCAATGGGATCCGAAAAGAGTATATGAGCATTAATCGGCTCTTCGGCTTGATCCAATCCTATCACATTCTAAGCTATCACTTGGGGTCGAATAAAAATGTCTATTTATTCAATTTGGAACACATTAGGAGTGTCTTCAAACATTGTTATTACAAACTGTGTTATATTGTTGTTAACTTGTTAGTTTTAACAGTGGTGCAAATTCTTCACTTGTTTTTTTGTAATCCTTACTTTTCTGTTGTTTGTACATGTAAAATGATGTCTTGTATGTTCTTAGCTTAGTCTCTTATTTCATTAGTTAGAATAACTAGTGCTCTGTGTATCTGGAATGTTGTTGCAATTATAGACCAATTGTAGGAAATTTATTCACATCTTAGTTCACATATAACTTTGGTGTGGATTCTTCCTGTTCATATTGGGTTTGTTTACATTGTTTGTTCTGTGTCTTTTTGTCACTTGCACATGTTGTGTTTTCCTTCTGGTTTATTAAGTAAGCCATGGAGTGTTTTCCTTTTGCTATGTATTCATTTTTGTTTGCATTTGTATTTCAAACTTTTCAAAACTTGCAAAATCCAAAAAAATATTATATTTCAAAAACCCCAAAATCATATATTTAAAAAATCCAAAAAAATCATATATTTCAAAAATC
Organism: Taxus wallichiana var. yunnanensis; assembly: GCA_018340775.1. Classification (NCBI taxonomy): domain Eukaryota; kingdom Viridiplantae; phylum Streptophyta; class Pinopsida; order Cupressales; family Taxaceae; genus Taxus; species Taxus wallichiana. Next base: position 296,577,269 of record CM031243.1, on the reverse strand, counting down.
TAAAAAAATTCATATATTTCAAAAATCCAAAAAAATCATGTTTCAAAAATCCGAGAAAAATAAAAAAATATAAAAATCTTTGAAGAAACATTCACTTATCACAGAAATCCTACAATTGGAAAACCTTTGAAGTGAATTTTTCAATATCTCCACACAATCTTGTTAAAGTCATACTTTTTATCTACTACCCTAATGCTCGTTCCAATCTTATAACTATCACTTTCTTCCCTTTGCATGATTTTTACTTGGGGCAAGTCACAAAATTATTTTTCCTTTGTGATATAACTTCTCGTGTGGCAATTTTAACTTCGATCATTTGCACAATGGATCCAAAAAGAGTGTCATAAGGATTCACTTTCTCGCACTCTTCTATTATGAGCATATTCCCACCTTAAGAGCATCTCGCATCTACTTAATCATCATTGTGACACACATTAATGGCATAGTTGATTATCTTATTTTTTCGACTTTGTGTTGCATTGTTGATGTTTACTTTTTGGACCACTTGCAAGTAGTGTGATTACATATTGGTTCCTTTATAACTCTAATGCATGTACCTACTACTGTATATTGGTTCGATTTTTCTTTTATCTTTTCTTTGTTATGTGTGTTTGTTTACGTGCATCTGGGTTAACTATCTTGATTCCTTCATAATCATGGTGAAAAATCTATTGTGCAATAGAAAAATTAAGCTTTCGCCAAAAATTCTTGTCTAAATGTCGCTCATGCTATAAGCACAGTCCTTCCCGTCCTTGTTCTAATCCCTCGTATTCTTCCTATCAAGTGGTTGTTCACCGCTTTTTTCGTGTCACCCACCTACTTGAGGGGGTATTTCTCTACTATCCTACTTACTAGGGCATCCTAATGCTTCATTGCTTTTGATTGATATTATGCACACGTCCACTATCTTAAAAACACTATTACTTCACAATATCACTTTAAAGAGGGGAAAATGTAGACACCCCAAAATCACTCACATATTCCCAGTATTGTCCTAGTACATCCTATTATTCACCCCTTTCATGATTGATTAATTAAATTGATTAATCATACACATTACACCCTTTGGATTAATTAAATTAGTTCTTAGTACCCCTTTAGTTAGTTAATTATCATTTATTAATTAATTAATTAGTGTGCACATCCTAGTCAACTACCACTCAAATTTTCAGTCAACAACCACTTGGACTCCACTTCACCAGTCCAATCAACTCAAGTTCTAGAATCCTAGAAAGGTGGGGCTAATTCATTTACACCTATAACCACCTTTTCGGATGCAACTTCGTAATTAAATCCCTTTACTACCCCTAAATGTAATTTAACTTCCCGGAATACTTCCTCAAGTGCTAAAAATATCATTTGCCTTCATCTCTTTGTGACTAAATTCCAACCAACTTTAGTCTTATAAAATATAGGCTATCCCAAATGCTCCTAGTTTGTTTGTAAGTAGACTCTATTAATTTGCATACTGAAGCTTTCCAAGCCAACTGCTCGTAGCAATCTACATCCCCATTTGGAGATCATTCAAGAGCACCCACAAATCTGCATTCAACAATCTTCCACAAGGTTCCACAGCTCAAAGACTCCACAACCTTATTTGAGGTTTTCTTTAGAAGACTATAGGAGGTTAATAAGTTTTTGTTTATCTTTCCATTACAGTTGTTTTCCATTGCATTCATATGGAGGATAATTTTTATCAAAAATTCTCCTTTTCTTCCTCTGGAGTGGAATTGTCGCATGTGTGTTGGCTTTTATGCCTAATATTTTTATTTTTAATGCATTTTCTGACTTTTCTTGCCTTCTTGCAGGTTCATTTCTTCTCCTTTACGCTCAGGTATGAAGATTTTGGTGCAAATTTTCTCTCTATAAGCATATGCATAGAATTTTTCTTTAATACAATTTAATTACTCCTTTCTTCACAACATTACAGAAGTTCATGTGACCAACATATTGCAGATAACTGACATAATCGTCTATAAACGATCTCATAATGGAACAAAAAAAAGTACAATTGTAGAAAATGGTGCAATATATGGGAACACGTGGCTGATATATGATGTCTGTAGATAGAATTCCAACACATTCATATCGTACTCATATTATTTTTATCACCATCTGCTCATATTTGTATTTCTCCAAAACATTACTTATCTATTTTCTATATTTACGATATTTGTCTCTATTCTTGTCCAACGCATCAAGCATTGGACAAACATGCATTCTTGGAAGAACCGACCCTTCTCCAAAATTCTTCTTGATATGCGGGTTTGAAAACACGAGCTTTCATTTTCTTTTATACATGCAAGCTATTTCTCATGCAACAATTTCTCTCGTCTTATCTTTCTCTATGCGGTCTTGGGGAATGATTTGAGTGGTTTATCATTATTTTTAGCCACGTGGTATCTTCAAAACTTTCATGCATGCTTTATCTTTACCACACGGTTGTGTTATTGCTTCTATGACATAAAATTATTCACTCTCTGTTGCCATGGAACGATTGTTTGTTCACACAAGTTTGATTGGATGAATGCAATGAAAACCTTCTGTTTATTTCTTGTTGTGAATATGAGATTCTTTGACATGCCAGAAATGAAAGAAAAATGAGAGAAGAAACCAATTAGTTATTTCCTCCCAAAAAAAAAGTTACCTTCATTTGCGGGAAGTGGGAATTTAATGTGGAAACGGGAGAGAGAATGAGGAAAAGTGGGAAAACAGGTTGTATTTTTCCAAATTCTAAATTATACATTTGGAAAATTTCCCGCAAACTTCCCAAAGAAATATCTCAACAATATGTTTTGTGAAAAGTCGTTTATTTTTATCCTATTGTCGAGTGCTACAAATGGAGAAGCGGGAGTAAAATCCCACTTTTCCATTGGTTTGACTTCCAATTCGAATTTTAATTGACGTTTTTATAAAATTTATATCATTAATTTAATAATTAAATTTGGATTTAATTAATAAAAATATTATAACATCAATTTATTATAAAAATAAATAAAAATGTTAATTAATAATTTTTTAATTAAATTAAATTAATGACATTAATTTAATTATTTAATGTTAATTAATTAATAACTTGAATTAAATCAATATTACTAATTAATTAAATTTAAATAATTAAATTAAAATCACTAATTAAGCGTTATAAACCATTCCACGAAGATATAAGAATGTGTAAAACATGGTAGGACAACGGTAAAGGTGGAATTACGACAACAAAATGTTACAATAATTGACAATCGAGTTATGGAGACCACGACATACAAAAAGTCTCAAAATGGTGTGGAAAGATGATCTCGCAAGACATTTTAATGCAAAATTTTAGTGAACAAAAATTCCGGGACAACAATCGGCTCTAATTGGGGAAAAAGGCTCTTGAGGATGCAACAATGATCCCATGATACACATTTGTTACCAAGTGACTCTTATCCATGGGAGAGGACTTTAATGAAGACAAACAATGACATATGGGGGAAAATAGAAAAACAAAACAAAAAAGGAAAGGGAAAGAAAACACTTATGTACAAGGGATGATATAAGGGAAAACAAGGACTTTGCAAACCCGTTGAAAGGTTCACATAAATATGAGCCCTCGCAAAAAGTCGAGTCAAATTCATCATTTTTCTATAAGTGGAAAAGAGTGAACTCAAATGTCACCAAAATCGGCTTCAAATAATATGGATATTGAATGAATCTTTCTTCCATGTTTCACTTTTAGTTTCAACTTGTGCACAAATATGTCATCTTAATGGTGTTTACCATGTTCCTCTTCAAATTTAGCAAAAGACCTTTGGGCCGCTTCATTATTCCCCTTCATGAGGTGAGATGTATGAAGGTTGGATGAGACTTCCTCCACATCTTTTATCTTGCAATGTTGAGAATAGCGACCATTCTCCATATTAGCATTTGAGATGATATCTTCAATGGTTCTTTCTTCATTATGGCTTGAGATGAGACCTTGGGATGCATCCATGTCTCCTTGTTCCATTTGCATACCTGTTTCATCATAAGAAAATTCACATACCTTTATTGAAGGAAAAATATCTTTGCTTGAATTTTCACCATGGTGAAGGCCTTCATCAAGAGTCTCCGAAGCTTGATTTGAAAAGTTATCTTTGTGATCAAGAATCCCTCTTAGTGAGTGAAGATCATCTTGTATTTCGAGTTCCTCATACTTACATGAAAAAACTTAAATGAGTTGAGAAACTTCATGATTGATATCATGACTTGATTACATATGAAGTAGTTCTTGAAGCTTTGATAGGTATTCCAACTTGAGATATTTTATTTCATCATTAGCGTATGCCACAAACTCTTCATGGGAAAGAAAAAGGAAGGGAAAGTTGTTGGGATTTACATTAAGTTTCGATTAGATGCATCTTTCATCTTTATCATCATGCGTGTATGTTGAAATAAGAAATATTTATTGACCATTTTCATTAATTTCATCTTTTAATGAGTATTGCTTCTTCAATGGTAGTTAACAAATGCCACAACTTATCTAACAAGTAGTTTTTTGTTGAATTCAAATCTATGTTAAATATTTTATTAATTATGTAGTCGCCCTCATCATTAAACTTGTTTTTCTCTAAATAATCATCCATAAGAACTATGTTTTTACAATGGTACGATGCATTAAACCACCACCAAAAAGAGTTAAGACACTTGAGATATAATTTGGGACTCCCAAAACCTTGATAATCGGTGCATTTAGAATCAACACAATCTTCATGTGTAAATATGAATTCAAAGATGAGGAATGAAGGAATCATGTCATTAACATTTGACTTTCATTGATGTCCATAGTGCTATTTTGATTTTTTTACAATGTTGAAAGAAGTATTTCACATTTGGTCTTAGAATTTTTTTTTTTTTTTGAGTTTGACATGCCAAGATTTTTTTACTTCTTGTGCGACCAATCAAACATATGGATGGCGTGTGTCAAAACACCGTTTATATCCAATATTATCAATTTCATATTGCATGTGTTCTTATATGCAAATGAAGAAAAAAATAAATGGTTGAGGGTAGTGAATTAATCCAAAAATAAAAACACGTCCCTTTTTATTGTTATATCAAATATCTAATGGTTTTGGGTGGTGAATTATGTCAAAAATCAAAGTGTGTTCCTCATTTCTTATTCTACTAGATTTTGTTTTGCAGATTTTTTTAATCGAATGTAATCTTTCAAGGTGAAGAATCTTACAAACTATATTGTAGTTATTTCATTTCATATGAATGTGGTATACATTTTTTATTTTGGAAGCAAAAAGTAGTATTCAAGCATGTTCTTGTGTTATCCTGCACGTTTCAACCGTGTACATAATTGAGTGTAAATCAATGAATTACTCGTATATGTTTCATCAAATCTCTAGCAAGTTGGGGTTTTGATAGTAATTTCTTCGTCCTCCATCAAAAGAATATTATTTTCTCCATAGACATTACCAAAATTATGGAATCCTATTACGAGGTATTTTGTCACCAATACCAAAAATTCCAAACAACAAACCTTCAACTCCCAAAACAAGTAATTTCCAATGCTTACCAATTGGATCTATAAAAATAGCCTAGAATTAATTTATGAATCCATATTTGATTAATAAAAATAGCTCAATTTTTTGTTACAATAATATTTTTGATAATTCACACACACAACTTATTCATTCATACACTTCAACTTATAAACAATGAAAATAAAATACTCCCAACTTATATTTGTATAATCTCAGCGTACAAAATAAAGACTAAACATATGAATGTAAATTATTTACAATGTTAAGTAGTACCACCATAATAACATTTTGAAATAATAAATAGTTATTTAGGATTTTCTTGCTCACAAAATTTTATTCCCTCTATGAAATTCAATCCACGAGAAATTATTAGTGATAAGTTTTTGTACAAATCAGTCACCAACCACATATCTTTAGAACAATTTTCTCCTCTGATTTTCCTCCCTACCATGAAATTTTTCAGAGGGTTTCCCTTTACACCTATTTTGATACACATTGTTTCTTTAAAATTGAATGAAATATTGTCTCTACTCCAAACCTTTTGTAGACCTATTATTGAAATTCCATCACATATATCACAATAAGTGGGTAATAAATTCAATTCAATCGATATTTTTTTATTGAAGGCCTTTGTCATCTTTTCAACATTAGTAGAAGTGATATTTTCAGACCAAAATCAAACTTCAAATTTTGTTGATATTGACTTTATAAATTCTTTTAGGCCACCTCGCAAGTTGATAGTCTCCTTGCTGAACTTGAATGACATCTCCTTAGAGGGTGATTGGTTTTTCTCATATAGCAAGCCCTCCAAATCTAAAATAAGTAAATAATTCTTGTGGCTGATTAGGAAGTAAATAATTTTTATTTTAATCAGCCACATTTTAATTCTAACCAATTGAAATGAACAACATTTTAGGAGGCTACCACTTACCGATTGAGCTTGTGGCTTGGCTTACATTGCCCTTACTAGCTATTGGATCTTTTGATATATGATCTATTTCAAATAAACATTAATCAATTCATATTTTATTTATTGCTATGGAAAATGAAAGCATCGTTCAAAAATCATAGTGGTATTTGTGGTAATATGGTAAGTTCAATATCAACACTTTAGGAGGCTACCACTTATTGGAGAGCTTAAGCGTCTTGGATTGCATCACCATTACCTATCACTGGTTCTTTTGATGGAAGATGTATTTCAAATAAAAATTAACCAATTTATAATCGATTTCATGTAATAGAAAATGAAAGAATAATTGAAAAATCATAGTGGACTCTGTGGTAAAATGGCAAGTTCAATATCAATACTTTAGGAAGCTACTACTTACCCATTGAGCTTGCGGGTTGGATTGCATTGCCCTTACATGCTACTAGTTTTTATGATGCAAGATGTATTTCAAATAAACATTAGTCAATTTATGCAATTGATTTCATGCTTTATGGAAACGAAAGGTTAATTGAAAAAATCATATTGATCTTTGTGGTAATATGGTAATTACAATATCAATTATTATCTATCTTGTGAATCAAGTTTAGTAGATTCTAGGCTATACTTCTATTCACGGAATCACCCTTTGGCATACAACATTTTTGAGCTATTGATGTGGATTATCGACCACTAGGCTATTCCATCATTGGCAGGACTAAACTTCGCTGAAAAAACTTTTTATGAGGCTAGCCAAGTGTTGATCTACATACCCATGAGTGATATTAAGCTTTATGTAGTTTTTTTATGATGATGTTGAAAGAATTAATTGTGTAAGATAAAACAAAGTTAATTTAATGTTAGTAGTCGGTTAGGGAGTGAAACAATGAGACATTGTTGAAATATTAATTTTATATGAAACCACAATATAAAATCAATGTAATTAGATAATATGTCTTTGCAGGAAACTATATGTGGCAATTTTTTAGTCTAACCACTACATTTGTATCGAAAGTCGATGCAAAAAGTCCACCGAGATCTATGGTTTGTCTTAAATTATTAGTGTAGCTTAAAAATGGATTTCCTTAAACTTTATCTTCTATTGTATGTCAAACATCGAAACTAATATCTTTTAGTTATGAAACGATAACTACAAATTGTGGAGATTTGGAGGCCATCATGAACATTTGAAATAGGTTATTTGGTTATTACTCCTATGAAAATGGTCCATCTTCTAGAGTTAGTTGGTATCATTTCCTATAAGTTTTGGGCCTTATAAATGTTTTTATGTAAAAATACATATGGCTAATATACTAGGTTTTGACTTCTTATTAGTGTTGGATACCCCGCACCCTCCAAGGTCACTTTCTCTAGTTGTTGGTTGTCTACATAAACATGTAATGCATTATAAATTTGTGGGGATTATTAGTGGTTTTTTTATAAATGCACACGACTAACATACCAGGATATGCTTACATATTTGTGTGAGATGTGTCCCTGTTCGCACATATGTCATTGGAACTGTAAAAAGAGAGATATTGTTAAATAAACAAAACCATGACAATTGAAAAACATAACACATTAAAAATATCTATAAAATGATTGAATGTCAATCACCCAGTTTAAATGGTTGTGTAGCAACAAGTTGAACGAGTTGTACATCGAAACTTGATCATCTCCTATACTTTTAAGCTTCTTAGAGCTCATGGTTACATGCTTAGTTTTTTGGTTACCTGTATAAATACTAAATGTATAAGTAGCTTATATTGGTTCAAATCCATTAAAAAAATAACTTTTTCAAGTTGTCTTGATGATGAACCTTTTTCAAGTGAGAATAATAGTGTTTTAATAACATTTCTTGATGATGTGTCTCAATAATAAAAACAACGATTAGATCATAATCAACTAATGTACGTAATGCAACTCTACCACAATAAAAACTATTATTAGAGAGTTTTCGGAACAACATCGAGTGAACATATAAGACAAAAACTCATAAGATCATTTAAAAGGAAAAGGATGGATGTTTCCTTGTAGGCCGAGTTTTTCAGTAGTTACCAATTTCGTGGCAATTTATCCATTTAATCCCTAGTGACTTCTTCTCTATCATCATCATTTTTGTTGCAATTGTGCACATCAGTTATTATGTACAAAAGAGACAAACTTTTAAAGTTCCCATTGCTGTCATAGAATCCGTAACATCCATCCATAATTACTTATTCATTGTCTTTAACCTTTTCCATGTATCTTTTTACTATTTCTCTTAACATTTTTGAATAAGAAATTGGTATGAGAACAATAATAATACAATTTAGAACAACACTAGTTTTGAAAACTATTAACAAGTCCATTATTACATCAGAAGAAATATTGCTAGATAAATTACAAAAATCAGTGATCACACATTCAACATTGAAAGGATTAGTCAAAGGAATAGCTGATAAAGTTGATAGAAGATGAAAGGGATATGCACATTGACAAGTAAAATATTCTTTGTCTTCCATCCTTTCTGGTATATTTTCTTCCATTGACATCACATAGTTGTCTACTATTGTGTGAGCCTTGATGAGAAGAACTTTTGCCACCTCAGGGTCTATTTTTCATTTTGCCAAATTTTCACCTCCATGGGAATCATATTTTAAATTTACTTTTCTATCTTCACCCAACAATACAGACATACTGAAATTAGCGTGATTCATGAAATTTTCCTTTTTCAATTACATTTGATTAACTGTATGATGTCAATACAATATTATCTGGATGTTTATTTTTCAAATATTTTAGAACTTTTACTCTCATTTTTTTGTCTTCTTTTATTCTCCGACAGTAAGACTCAAATGTCTCTGCTATGATACCTACCTCAACAGATCTAGTTAACCATACATCCCCTGATTATACTTTATTAGCTAGTAATGATAGTTCTTCATTGGTCATTCCTCTTGCAGCCTTGAATTAATCGGCCATGAATCTTTCCAGTGAATTTGGTTGAAAGTTAGGATGATTATCCTTAAAAGGTGAAGAAGAAAGGCCACCTGATCCAAAAAACAAAAGGTTGTTGCCCATTTAGTCCATATATCATCAAGAAATAATAGAAAATTCCATTTATTGTATAGACTCTCTGGTTTTTGCACAATGAAAATTGAAATACATTGATTCTCAAAGATCTGCATTCAAAGGACAAACTATTTTTTTAAATTTTTGCATATCACGAAAGTAAATGTTAATAACCAATGTAATAAAATTAAAATTCATTACCCTCCACTCATATGTCTTTATTTTTGTCACTCTGGGCCGGTGAGCACATCCTAGTGATTGCCAAATTGATCTATCTTTGTACAACAAATCAATAAACTTGGTTTCTATCCAAGGTTTTTTTTATTTCATTATGTTGTTTACAAATATTAGTAGTGGATTTGGTAGATGATATTATAGACAAAATGCAATCCTTTCAAATTTGTAGCCTCGAATGTAAAGACTTATAAGTCTCTGAGCCCAAAATCTTTTTTTGTGCACGTATTGTATGCTTTCCTTAAAGTATATACAATTTCACATCATCCCTTTCCAGGTATTTCAAATTTTTGAGTTTTGTAACGTTATTTATAGAATGCAAGAAGGGAAGAAAAATTGCATCCCTTTATGTAGGAATAACATTTATCAACATGGACTAGACAAGAAGGTCAACATTATCCTCATCTATAGGATGATACTAATAATATAAAGGTGCTAAATGACACATTGAAACATCAATTAAAAATACTTCACCATCAAACAAAAAAAATCAAACCAATGAATAATTGAAGATTCTATTTTCTCGAATATAGTGGTTGTTTTCTTCAACAATGTAGCTGATTTATTATTCTTTTTAACCCATGAAACTTTGATTTAGATGGGTCAATCTCTAATTTAGACAAATATGTTCACCTCAACATAGTAAATTTCTTGGCATGTTTTGGATGGGAAAGAAAACCTTTTGTATTAAAATGATGACAAAAAGAAGAGTTTCTTTTTTGTTTCTATACATTTTTTTGAATACGTGAACATGACATTATGCTTTTCTTCTACATTTGAACAACCAAGATTGTCAAAGTATATAAAAATTGTCAAATTCCAACCATATTTTAAACATGCATATGTTTGGTTTTCTACGAGGATTGGATTTCCCATTTCTTGAATAAATAAACTTCCAACTTCATATCTAGAATAAGAAACTTATTTTTTTCAAAGTCTATATGTTTGACCTAAATACGTTGTGTCCCCAAATCAATAAATTTTGAGGATAGAACCATACCGAACTTCCTCTTTATTGCCATCTATAACAAAAAATAACCACATGTCGATGTGGTAGTTTTAAGGGGAATGGATTTCAACATACCATTCCTCGTGTCTTTTCTTCCAACACTCACCACCTTAGATGAATGGTATTATCGAGAATGGAGTGTGAACAATGGAATAAATATTACCAGTAATTGGAGTAGAATACATTAATAATTAGTTCATATATGAAGTATAAAATGTTTTTTCCCATTGTTTGATAAGGAATATAAGTATTAGCCTGTGGTGGTCGCCAAACTTTATATTTCCTTACTTTGTATATTACAAATTAATTAAATTAATGGTTAAAGACGCTAGGATTCAACTAGACATGATATCTAACATTCAACTGGTTATAGTAATTCACATTTTGTTGATCAAATCAATAATAATATAACTTATCCAAATTTTTCTAGCCAATTATCACGCATTGAAAGGATCAACATTCATTTGCACCTTTTAAAAGGATTATCCTTGAGTCGACAACCTATAACATTCCATACATGGCATGACAAGAACGTAAGAAAATATACATCTTAATGGAAGATAGGATTCTAGTCGACATATAAATGGACAACTTAAAACATTCCTTATTTTTCATTAACACCTATTGAATGGAATAGCGTAGAGGCCACTAAGATCTAATGTTTTATATTTTGAAGAGAGTGTTTGAGAAACAAACCAAAATGACCGAGTTAGTGGTTGCTAAATATTTTCTTTTATACAAGATGATGTGAAATATGTGTATATCATATATCTTTTTGTAATCAAGAGGACTATGTCTTTAACAAATCTAAGTAAGATATTTAAAGATTAGTGGTCACTAGGTAATTCCTCAACAAGATATCAAATACAAATGGGAAGGATTACACATTTCTTAAACATAAGTATGACATTTTCCACCCTATCCATTTATGTGGATAAATATAGTCTTGAAGGTCATGGTGGGTTCTTCTTATTTGAGAAAAGATTTTATGATTAACAATGTTTATTGAGTGCCACTACACCAAGGGTCTATTGTCTCTTACTTTGATTATAAGTTAGATTTACAATACTAGTTGAAGAAATTTATTCCAAATTGTTCAAACTTATGTTAACGTATTTAGAGGATCAGTATTCTTAGGCTACAAACCTTTTTGTTCATTATGTTGTATCAAAGTAGGGTAAAAACACCGATCTTAGCAAACGCTCAACTTCGAGATGAAATGATATCAACCATAAGTCTCTCAGACGAAATATTACTTTTGAAATGGTTATAATACTACATTATGTGTTGATGAATATTAATTTTGAATAAAACATAGTCTCACAACCACAATTTGTAATGAAATTACTTGTATAATTCATATTATGAGCATAAATATAACACCAAAGAACACAATATTGTAGATAAAAGATCTCAATATGCAATTAAAATAGCTTCACCACTTTAAGGGGACAACCTCCAAACCATACAATAAGACTTAAATGCTCGAATGATGATGAATTACTACCTACAATACCCTATATATACTATTCACATGTTATGGCCATCACCAAGGCTGACCTACTAAGCATGAGAAAGTATAAATGATATGGTAAGCCATAAGTCGGCTACTCATATCCTAATACAAGCAATAGGTTAAGGGAGTAGCATGATCTTCCCCTTCAAACCAACATTTTCCTCAACGTTGAATAATCCTAGATGTTGCTGTAGAAAACTTTCGTCCTCCTAGGTCGCATCTTCTATGCTTAGATTCTTCCACTTGATTAGATATTCCTTAATGTCTCGGTTCTCAACCTCTTAGTGCATGTTTGCAGAATATTTTTTTGGCTCCAAAATGATTCTTCCTTCCTCATCAAGTTAAGTAGCTCTTTCTAGGCTGTCAAATTTATGTCCAATAACCTTATTCGGGGAAGGAAACATGGAATAATAGGTGTATGCGTGAAGATTGAAGAAACTCTAGTTTATAAGCAACATTTCCAAATTTTTTTGTAGAACCTGATAAGGACCATAATATTTAGGAAAAAGTTTTTTTTCATTTTTTTGTTGCTTTAGGGACATCTTCTTGTAAGGTTGTAGATGTAAAAAAACCCAGTCACCAATTTCAAAATGTCTTTCAATATGGTGTTGATTTGTTTGTTGTTTCATCTTGTTTTGTGCCAATGCCAAATTCTCCTTCAAACTAGCCAAAACATGTTGTTGATGTTGAATGTGTTCCTCAACATCTCTGACCTTAGTTTGAACCCTCAAGGAAGAAGTGATAGATGGTGGATGGTAACCATATAATGCTAAAAATTGGATCATTTGAGAAGGCATGAAAAGATGTGTTATACCACCATTCTACAAGTGGTAGGCATTTAACCCACCATTATTACTTATCTGATACAAAACAACGTAGATACCTCTCTAAGAATTTGTTGACCAATTTTGTTTGCCCATCAATTTGAGGATGGTAAGATGAACTATGAGCTATTTGAGTACCCAAACATGCAAATAATTCTATCCAAAACTTACTTGTGAAAATAAGATCACAATCACTTACTGATTATCTTTGGGGTTCCATGTAGCCTTTGAAGCTGTCTCCAAAAAAAAATAGTTGTGGCTATCTTGGATTCAAATGGATGTGACATTGCAAAAAAATGGACATATTTTATGAGCCTATCCATAATCACCAAAATAACATTATTACCCTACGAACAAGGAAATCTTGTGATGAAATCCATGGACACCTCCTCCCTTCTCTGGCTAGGAATTGGTAATGGTTGCAATAGACCAGTGTCTTAATGGTTTCACCTTTTTTTGGCGGAACACCAAACACTCGATACAAACTTTTGTACATCCCCTTAAGTCCTTAAGTCCTTACTAATTCAAAAACCTAGAGTTTCCTCCAATAGTTGATGCATGTAGCTCTACAAGAATCTAATGCTTCAACTCAAAATATTTACATAAGAATAACTTTGTCCTTGTACCATAAGGCATTACCTTTCCACTCAAATTTGTTAGATGTTATAGATCCTTTCTTGATATTTTTATTAGAGATTTTGTATCCTTACCCTACTCTCATTCCAATCTTGCTTCATCCACACAATCGGCCATTAATATAGACATTGCACATAGTAAGGCATTTGTGGATGTATCCCTTCTGGATAACACATCAGATACTACATTTTCTTTACCCTTTTTGTATATGATTTCAAGATCATAACCCAAAATTTTTGTTACCCACTTTTTTGTTATTTCTTAGATGATAACCTTTTCTCCAAAAAGTATTTGAGACTATCATGATCAATTTTTAACATGAAGTGTCTACCCATTAGATAGGGCCTCCATTTCTTGAGTGTATAAATAATATCCATCATTTCTTTCTCCTAGATAGGTTTGAGCAGATATTTTCCTTTGAATTGGTGACTCTCAAATGAAATTGGTATTCTTTCCTACATTATAACTGCTCCCAATCCCGATCTGAAGTGTCACATTCAACAATGAAGTTTTTGAGAAGTTAGGAGTAGCCAAAACTAGGGTGGTGTACATGGCTTCCTTTAATTTCTCAAAGGATTTAGTAGTGACTACATCATCCAATGTAAGGCATCCTTATTTAGTAATGCAGTGAGTGGATACGTGATTCTACCATATCCCCTTACAAATATTCTATAGTACCCTGTTAGTCCTAGGAACCCTCAGAGATTTTTGAGAGTTTTGGGCCTTGGCCATTCCACCATAGCTTTGATCTTCGAGGATCAAATTTGACACCTTCATGGGATACGATGTAACCCAAGTACTCTACCTCTTATACACCAAAAGAAAATTTGGATGGCTTTGAATAGAGATTATGTTTCTCCAAAAATTCTAACACTTTATTTACATGTTGCTAGATTTCTTCCCATGTATTACTATAAATCAATACGTCATCAAAGAAAACTAATACAAATTTCCTTTAAAATGACCTAAAAACATTGTTTATCAAGCTTTGAAATGTTGAGGAGCATTTTAAGACCAAAAGGCATTACAAAAACTCATAATGGCCCTCGGGAGTCCTAAAAGCCATTTTATGAACATCTTCTTCTCTCATTCTAATTTGATGGTACCCCTAACGAAGATCTAATTTTGTGAAATAAATTGCACCATGCAATTCATCAAGTAAATCATAAATTAACAGAATATGAAACTTATCTTTGATCGTGTACTTGTTGAGTTCTAGGTAATCTAGACACATCCTCCATGTTTCATCCTTCTTACATACCGTGACCTTTGGTGAAGAATATGCACTCTAGTTATGCTCGATGATACATGCCTTCAACATTTCCTACACCATTTTCTCGATCTCACTTTTTCGGGAATATGTGTATCTGTATGGTATGATGTTAGGTGGTTGGATCCTGTAATCAACGGAATGACATAATCATGATCCCTAACTAGTGGTAGTCCCTTTAGAATTGCATCAAAAATAGATGAGCGAGCATCAACAATATTCGAAGATTGGGTGGCATTAAAGACTTTGTATTTTGTACTTATACGGAAAATAGCTTTTCTACAAATCCATCTAATCCTTTTAAGAACCTTATGCATTTAATGAGAGCTAATAATATGTGGGGACTTAGTTACCATCATTTTCAATTGTATTGTGTTTCCTTGAATGAAATCACATGAAAATTCTTGGAAATTCATTTCTATAGTTCCCAAGGGTTGTGAGCCATAGACACGCAAAAAAATATCTACCCCTCCCATATAAATAGTAAACATAAGCAATTCTAACATGTAGTCTCCCATGGAAAGCTTGATACTATGACACTTTCCTGTCCACTTGACTGTCCCACCATCTACAATCATAACTTGCATTTCTAGAGTTAGGTAAATAAAATAATTAAGGTAGGTAGCTAACTAACTTACTATTTATGAAGTTATGAGTACTCCATGAGTCAATCAACACCTTCACCTTCTATTTTTGAGATAGCCAAATAACCTTGAGTGTTTGAGGAGTACTAATACCGAAAATGCATGGCAAGAAATTATAGGTTGGTGATCCTATACTTCATCTTCTACTGGTTCCCTAGCTTCTCCTATAATTTCATCTTCCTCTTCATCCTCATTTCCTCCTTCAATATAGAAAACTTATTCTCAACACATTTGTGTCCTGGTCCATATTTGTTGTCACAGTTAAAACATAATCCTTTTGCTTTTTTTTCTTCCATTTGTTGAGGAGTCGAGTCTAATTGGTTGATTAAATGATGGAGAAGGGGTACCACGGTCTCTAGTGTTAGTGAAAGGCTACCCTCATACTGCAAATAATTTTTTCCTCTACTCTACGTTCCATGATAATAGAATAAAAAGATTGAGTGGATTAAACATACATACCTCATGCTCAATGTGGTCCTTAAGACCCCAAGAAACATCTCATATAGGTTATCTTTTGTAATATTCTCCACCCTTAAGGATATGTTTTGGAATTGATGCACATAATCCTTTGGTGATCATGTTTGTCTTAAATTTTCCAATTGACTAAAGTAGTTATCGAAACACTTTGGAACTATAGTGCAATTGCAACTTCTCAAGTAAAAATTATCCAAGTGACACTTTGAGACCACTCTTCTGCCTCTGAACACATAACCATCAATACCAGATGAATTGGGCTAGTTCAAGGTATAAGGATGCCAAGGTCACCTTTTGTCCTGATGGGGTTTGATGTAACTCAAAGAATTTATCCATTTGATTTATCCAATTTAGTGGATTCTTCCCATCAAATTTTCACATCTCCACTTTTAGCATCATGTTTCGTGGTTGCAAATAAGTTGGATTCTAATTAGGCTTGAAAATCATCCAACATGATTATTTTTCCCATAATTCTAAATTGAAGATCCTCGTTGGTTGAGTTGGGATTGATTTGGGACATACTATTTACCCTTTATATGTTGCATGATATCATCCAACCACTGATTGATTTGGTCTATGTCTCCTTTATAGGCCATCTCATATTGTACATTTTGTAGTTCATACTTGAGTTGGCTCACCTTATGATCAACTGAGGTAAACCCTAGTGCTGAGGAATCTGTATTTACCCCTTCTAACTCTAACTCTTCTATCACTACCCCATCTTTATTTGGGGTTTTACTCGGAGTGACCAGATTCTTTTTGGCTCTTGTGGAAGGCCCCGCCATGATGTCAAACCCTAGGGTTTAGGGTTTTGATACAAATTCAGAAAAATAGGGAAAAATAGAAAGAAGATACTACTAATATATTTTTGAGGGATTTCCGAAAATGTAAAGAACTTGGAAAAATTACACAAATTTCAGCATAGGGAATGATTTTATGAAAAAACCTAAATTTGTAATAACTTTTGCAAACTAAATCAATTTTTTTAAAATTTTCAAGGAATATTACTTATAATTATTATCAACTCTAGGAAAAACATATCCAGAAAATTCTCTCTGGTTCAAAATATATATCGGAAACAAAAAATTAGGGTTTTTTTTCCCTAATTTTGGCTCGGATCGCAGCTCTGATACCACTTGTAATGAATTTACTTGTATAATTCAGATTATGAGCATAAATAGAACACCAAAGAACACAATATTTTAGATAAATGATCTCAATATGCATTTAAAATTTCTTCTCCACTTTGAGGGACAACTTCCAAACCATACAATAAGACTCAAATGCTCGAATGATGATGAACTACTACCTACAATCCCATATATATACTATTTATATGTTATGGCCATCACCAAGGCTGATCTACTAAGCATGAGAAAGTATAAATGATATAGTAAACTGATATGGTAAGCCACAAGTCGGCTACTCATATCCTAATAAAAGCAATATGTTAAGGGCATAACACAATGCTCTTAATTTTTTCACTTTGATTATTTGGTAAGATTAAAAAATCAATAGTATTGGAATATATATCAATGTTTTAAATCTAGTAATAATGTATTGAGAGTGTGAACATTCATTTACACCTAATGAAATAATTACAATTGAGTCAAACAACCTATAATGTTCCTTACATTACAAGAAAGGAATCTAAGAAAATATAGAGGTTAGCGACAACTAGACTTCTTGTCAACAAATAAATGGACCAAAAAAACATGCATAGTTGTTAATTAAAACCTATTGTAAGGAATAATTTAGTGGCCACTAAGACCTAAGGATTCTTATTTAAAATCAGGTGTTGGAATAAAAAATGATAGCAATAGAGATTTTTGGTCACTAAGATTTTTCATGTATAGAAGATGATGTGAAATATCGTATATCGAAATTTTGTAGTATACATGATTATATCGAATTAAAAAATTGAAGTTGGATATTTAGAGCATATTACTCACTAGGTAATGCCTCAAAATATAATTGACTATAAAAATAAAGGATTATGCTTTCCATAAGAGTAGGTCCCTTCTACTAGATGTGGAATAACTTCAAACTTCATTTGGTTATTAATAGTACCTTCTTAAATGAATGAAAAACATAGTGGCCACTAATATCTAATGTTTCCCATTTTAAATAGAACGATTGAGAAACACAACATAATGATGGAGCTAGCGGTCACTAAGAATTTTCTTTTATACAAAATGATGTGAAATATATGTAAATTAGACATTCGGAGTTAAGAGGATTATATGGATTTAGAAAATCAAAGTACGATATTTAAAGCTTAGTGGTTGTTAGGTAATTCCTCAAAATCTATCAAATACAAATAGGAAGGGTTACATTTTCATAAACGTAAGTATGGCTACGACAAAATAGTTGTTTCCATGGACTAACATAATCTCGATGTTCATGGTGTGTTTTGAGTATCATATTGTATCTTATAATGATCATTAGTTAGATTTACAATACCAATGGAAGGAAATTTTTACAAATAGCTCAAGCCTATGTTAGCATATTTAAATGATCGGTCTTCATAGGCCACAAAAATTTAGTCTTTGCTAATTTGTATCAAAGCAAACAATAATTATAGATCTTAGCAAGCTCGCTAGGATTCTCCTCGAAAATCTAGTTATTATAATTGAGTCGGACAACCGTGATTTTACTTACATTGTAGGAGAGGAATCCAAGAAAATATAGAGGCTAGCAGTTGTTAGGCTTCTCGCTGAAAAATAAATGGACAAAATAAAACATACATAATTGTTCATCAACACCTATTGAAAGGAATAGCTTAGCGGCCACTAAGACCTAATGCTTTATTATTTTAAAGTGAGCAATTTGTAATAAACAATCGAGCAACGAAGCTTAACGATTGCTAAGATTTCTCCTATATATAAGAAAATGAAATATGTAAGCTTCATCCTAGGACCACTCCAAAGAATATACATTACCACAACTATGAAAAGTGCACAAAAATCAACTCAAAGTTCTTTTAATAGAATGATGTAATTGATGTACATATATAAGGAGGAAAGTTTAATACCTCCTAGATCAGTGGTGAATAAAACTCACTAACTGATACTAGAAGTAGATATGACTCCACACAACTAGTAAGATAACTCAACACAACTAGTAAGCTAACTCAACACAACTAGTAAACCTAAGAAAACTAACACAACAAGTGTAGAGATAACATAAGTGCAAGAATTATCCTAATAAACAAATAAAAGGATAAATAATAACTTACACTAAAACCCCACATAAGTGTAGCTTAGGTGGGTGGAAAATAAGGTGGTTCTTGACAACAAGGCCTAATGAGGTACCCATGTACAATAACTAGGAAAAAGGGGCACCAAAAGCTACTCAAAACTAGTAATAACAAAGTAAAAGAAAAATCTTGTTATAAGGAATCCCAAGAAGTTTGGCTAACAAAAATCATACAAATTTGAAGAATTTTGGTGTGCACCACAGTTTGAATCTCCTACTTGATCAAAAACTTAAAAATAACTAACATTGGGCTTCACCAGAATAGATTCATACAAGGAGACTAACAATGGAGTGATGTTGAAAGTGCAAAAAAACAAACATAATTTGATCAATCTGCTACAAATAGGTGTGCCACGATCCAAGAATAATAACCAAGGAAACAATGCAAGGACATAGGATCTAAAGAAATATGAGTTCCACGATCCAAGAATAGCTAAGGAAACAAGGAAAGGACACAAGAACCGAGGAAGAAGGATTATAACCACACCCTCCTATACTTCGAATGGGTAGAGTGACGCTATAAATCTATATAAGTTGCTAAAATAAATACTCAAACACTTATAAACTATTATTGGGATTCAATAGAATATATCCCCTATAAGAGAGACTATCAACATGCCTAAAAGTGTTGAAAACACAAATGAAAAATATCTCAATAAACAAGAGAGATATAATACCCTGCTAAATAAAAATTCTCAAAACAAGGAATATTACAATGTAGGAGGTATAGAAAGTGGGGCAAGAGGCCAAATGGTGGAGGAGCTACACATGTAAAGTCCTCTCAAGGAACTCTTATGTCACTACCATGAGTGATAAAAATACACCCCAAATCAATGCGTATGGATGAAGAAGATACCCGCATATGATTTGGTGTGAAATTCACAATGGGTTGATGTAAAGGAACATCATAATATGTGTTAGTTTGATCATGTCGACAAATGAAATCTCAAGTTTCTCAAGCCTGGGTGAAGGTGTAGAACTTATGTGTAGCTCATGATCCTTAGAAATAATCGAGTGAATAAAAATAAGATCTCTATTAATGTGTGATCCCAATGAAGTAAGCGCTCAATAACCAATGTCGTGGTGAGAATTCCACTTAACATGAAGACAAGGGGAAACAACACCCTGTGAATGTTTGTCAATACCTTTGCTAGTGAAACCCATAAAAGCGAAGCATGTGAGAACTGAATTTAGTGGTGTGCTTCTCGGAATATACATAGAAGTGAGTAGAAGGAGATGATGTAGGATTCAAAGAGTTTTCATTACAATAGGAAAAATTCGGAAGAAAATGCAAAGAATAAGACTAATAGGTTTAGGATCATTAGGAGCGGTAGAAGAATCGGAAAATGAAAAATTAAGGT
Source organism: Taxus wallichiana var. yunnanensis (assembly GCA_018340775.1). Taxonomy (NCBI): domain Eukaryota; kingdom Viridiplantae; phylum Streptophyta; class Pinopsida; order Cupressales; family Taxaceae; genus Taxus; species Taxus wallichiana. The sequence continues at coordinate 296,556,551 of CM031243.1, read as the reverse complement.
CGGTGGGTGCAAGAGCGATGCTCGCAATTGGATAAGGAGTATGGATATAAGAGTCCACAATATGAGGGTGATGTTGTAGGTTATAATTTTTTTCCATAGGGAGTGTATGATATCATATTTGTCATGAATGAGGGCTTGTAGAAGATAATTTCGCTTCTTGAGTGATCTATTTTCTTCCACAAATTTTACTAGGTCCTCCTAAATGGAACAAAATTCAGTGAACAACATATCATTCTCAGAATCGTAAAGTAAATATGTTAGAGCACGAATCCATGATAAATGCAAAAACACACTAAAAAAATAGGACATCGGAATTTGCTGAAAATTCATCCAAAACATAGTAGAGTCCTTTCTTTCTTATATCCTACCTCTGGAATGATACTATGTGAGAAAGAAAAAATAAAAATGTTTTTTATGAGGGGTTTGACCACATGTGAAACTAGACCTCACCCTTTAGTATTCTACACTAGAGAACAAAAGAGCACTAAGAATATCGTGCAATGACCGGATAACGGAGAGTGCAGGGGTGGAAGCTACCTGTGAGGTCAAGCGGGAGTACCCCCAAATCCAAACACAAATTACCTTTTTAAATGAGTATCAAGATGGCTAAAAATTATTATTTTTGCCACAAATTAAACTCCCCAAATTTATTATAATTATGTAATTTTACTACAATATTTTCTCCAAAATAATGTGCCCCCTTAATTAAATTATCTCCCTTAAAAATGATAATTTTCTCTCCCTAAGAAAACATTACTCAAAAAACTTTACCTCTAAAAAAATATTTGTAGCCTAGCTCGGTTGGGGAGTTATGGAGTGAGGTAGTGGTGAGATTGAGGGGAGTTCAAAGAAAGTTCAAGGAGAGCTCAATCACATGAGATGGGACAAGAGAGCTAGGTGAGGGCTTGGTCGGGCAAGATGGTCCAAAAACAACCGTGTAGAGGCCTTATACCCACGACCATTTAACCAATAACTAAGTGCCTTCACCAATATGCCAGTGGAGTTGCACATTAAATGAATTGAAGATTTAAAATTTTGTAATTCTCGTGAAGTGATAAATTAAAAAATTAAAAGGGATTAGGGTTATAACCCTAATCCATCAAGTTGAGTTCTCACGCCGAATAATGGAGTCTAAACTGAGTTAACTAAGATACATCACCGAGATGAATAAAACCATGGGCGATTGAAGTTTGTAGGCCAAGCTAGGTAAATATGAGATGAGCTTGGGAGAGAATTATTCCAAGAAAAATTCAAGCTAAAATAATCACCAACAATCAGTCACCAAATTATAGGTCAGAGGATTCGATTTGGATTGACGGTTAAAATATGCCCGAATGGAGAAAATAAAATCTAGAGCCTAAAAAAGTAAGAAATCAAAACAACCTTCTAGATCAAAATAACGCTTCCCCTTCATAGTAGATCCAGAATCCCTAAGGAAGAACGAAGTTCTTTGTCAAAAGAATTCAAAACGATAGGTGAAGAGACGAGTTGGGTAAATACTGTCGACCCAAAACATGCATAAAATTAGATACTGATGCCTTTAATGGATGTAAACTTCCAGATCTAATGCAGACCATTACCAAGACAGAGCGAAAATAGATTCAAAATGGGAAGATCCAAATACAAACAAGCTTCACGACCTATTATAGTAACTCTTCAAGTTGACAAGATCAAGCTAAGGGCCGGACCGAACATGGTCTTGTAGATACTGAGATTCCATCGAATCATTTACATATCTATTCCAAGGTATCCATGTTGATGCCAAGATTCCCAAAAAAATATCAAATCTAAGTAGATCTATACATGTAAAAGTAATGGATCTTATCCTGGATGCAATGCGGCTGAGTTGGTCCAAAACAATCTCTCAAAAAAATTCATTTGCAAAGCTTCAACCGAGACTAGAAACCGAAGAACTCTGATCAGTAATAAAGATCAGAGAGGTCATTTTATACAGAGAGATAATAAATATGTGCACATATAAAAAAATTACATAATAGTAGAGGTTGTGGCCAAGGTTTCCTGCAACAACCTTAGCTTGTATGAAATGTACAAAATGGGATAAAATAATCTTCTTACAACTGCACAAAGCTCTATTATAAATCTTAAAAAAATACTTTCAAGAGTATAATGGTTGCATGAGGTAACCAAAGAGAAGATCTGAGTAGTAAGTGCCAAGACAAAACCAACAAAATAGGTTCAAACCAAATTAGTATAAGGTCAAACAAACATGCAGATTGAGTCAAACTAGATGAATCTTGATCCAAGAAAATAAGGGATGATCCATAAAAACATAAGTACCAATCAAGAAAGGATCACAATCCAATAAAAACGTTCTAAAAGATTTCAAAATAATTTAGCAATCGTTGTTGAAGCATGCTATGATACCATGTCAAAGAATTCAATGCTTCTCATCTCAGGAGCACTCCAATAGAATAAACATTACCACAACCATGAAGGAGAACAAAAATCAACACAAAGACATTTTAATATAAAATGCAATTGATGTACATACAAGAGGAGGAAAGTGCAACTACTACCTATATCAGTGGTGAATAACTCTTAGTAATCGATCTTGGATGTAAAGATGACTCCACACAACTAGTACATCTAAGCAAGCTAATAGAATAAGTGTAGAGCTAAAATGAGTGCAAGAGGTATCCTAATACAAAAATAAAATGATGAATAATAACCTAAAATAAAAATATATCTAACGCTTTATTATTTTAAATTAGGTGTTGGAATAAAAATCATTGCAATGGAGCTTATTGTTCACTAATATTTTTTCTATATATTCACCGATGTGAAATACGTGTAATGAGAAAAGTTATGTTTAACACCAAAATATTGACAAACAAAATAGATATTAGAAATTTTGTGCCATGTGTCATCACTTTAGTGGGTTTTATTTACATAATAATATTGCGGATTTATATAGGTTTACAATATTTTATAGGCATTTCTTTAAATATAAATTTCTTAATAAATGTGTCAATTATATTGTTTCCTAATTATCTGGTTCAAACTTGACACATGGCACATTTTAATTGGATAATTCTATTAAATTAGCACGTACTATATCTAACAATCTCGATATTGATTTTGATAAAAAATAAAAAAGTAAATGTTCTTATATTATTCTATTAAACTATAAAACTATGTTTAGAATTTATTACTTTTGTTTTCTTATAATATATTTTATATTATCCTTATATTAATATATTGTATAGAAAATAATAAATTTTCGTATTTTGAATTTACGTTGTTTTATGGTGTCCTACACGTTTCAAAAGAAAAATTTCTAAAATTGTTTTTCCCCAGGCTATCCTGCACTTTTTCTTAATGAGGGAAAATTCAAATTCCCCCACATTTGAGAATATTTGAAATTTTAATATCCCGCACTTTTGCTTAATGAGGGGAAATTCAAATTTTTGAATTTTCATATCCCACACTTTCATTATTTTCAAAATTTCTTTTGTGGGATGTGCCAAAAATTATGAAATACTTCAAGAAATATTGATTAGGGTTTTCATTTTGTTTTGCCTCCTAGAAATGTGGCTCTTGAAATTATAATACAATATGAGTAGGTCGTATATTGTAGGGATGAGTGCGCACATCAAAACATTTTTTTGCGAGGGAAATTGAAGCAATGATTATAATCTCGTTTATAGAGTAGGAACACGCAAGATGTACATGAAGAAGGTAATAAAAGGGGGTTACACTGAGCATGAACACAAAGGAGGTTGAGGATAGAATCACACGCACGAGTTTGTTGGAGATAGAAGATGGATGTTTCACAAACATCATTAAGCAAAAATTATTTTAGATATTACTAAATCGGGTATTTATCAAAAGCATATATTATAGTATATGTGTATTGTACGTACCCAAAATTGTAAGTCTTGTACCACCGAATGATGTTACACATGCCCCAATGATGATACAGGTTGCCTCGCAAGGTGTTCGGATCCAGAGAAGCTCACGAAGTATATGTTAGCATCCCAAATGCCTTATCCTTGTTCCTTGTGCTTTGTTTTATTCCTCTGCCTTCCTTTTCTAAGCGTTTTGACGTTTAGTGACGAAATCGCCACCCTATCAAGGTGGAGGTCCTTCACATGTTTTCCAAAGCATGTTCGTGTGATCACGACGTGCATCATTTTCAACTTTTACCACTTTTCTCCACCGCCTTGGCTCGTATTAATGTTTTATGTCCCCTAGAATAGTGTTTCTCCATTGTTTAATGGTAAAAGAGTTCTAATGGGAATTAACTTTGGGTGAATGTGAAATCTATAAATAGCCAACTTGTTTTCAAGCAAATGACCCCGAACTTCTCATTTTTCATTGTTTAAGTCTCATCAATTTCTTGTTTAGAGTTGCATTTTTGTTTTCATGTTTGCATCCATGCTAGTTTTCCTTGCTGTTGGAAGCCATTCAATCTTCTTGCTTCAGTCTTGTTCATTGTTGTCCATACAAATTAGTTTAGAGCAGAATAGTGTTAGTTATAGATTGAATTCATTAGAGTTGTAGGTTGTGTTCTTCACAGAAGGTGGATTCTAGAATCCCTCGGTACACTTGTGTTGTATTCCCATAATAAGTCCCGCTAGGAATTGCATACACCAAGCTCTGTCACTTGCGCTATCCCTCTCTTACTCACATTTTATTTGGTCTATATCCAAGGCTGCCATTGTTCAAATACCTTCTTCTGTTGATGCTAACATATACACGCTCTTCTGGATTCACGTGAACACGAAAGAACGAGGAGATCATTCTGAGGGGACAAAGTCATACACTATTGGATTCGCACTTTGTTTTGCAAATTCCAAGTTTTATCTCTCAAATTTCTAGTTAAAACATATCAAATAGAGTAGTGAAATATTTCATTTAGTTAAGTTTCATTTTGATATTGCTGGGAAGTTATGGGGATTGATAGTTTCGAGAAACTATGATTGATTCCTCACTTCGAGGCGAGGATCGAGAATATTTCAATTAAGTTAATCATCTATCTAGTTATTTAGGATAAAATTCATTTGCACAAGCAAGTAGCTACATTTGGCTACCTTCCTTGTTTTAATTTTGTTATTAGATTAGTTGTAATTTTCTCGAGTATATTAGATTAGTTGCTCTTTTCTATTAAAATTCTATTAAAAATACAAAAATAGAGGCATATATATATGTTGTAGATATGTCTTGCATAGTTAATTTCATTTCGATTAGGTTTATATTGATCTTGTATGACAATCACGGGACCTAGGGATCCCGGGAATACATTTTGAGCCAATCATACCTCAACCAAATACATTGCAATAACCGATATAGACCAAAATCTCGAACGAACAACAACAAGACCTACAAGAAATCAGCTCATAGTTAAGGGGGTTAAACGTAGAAGACGATAAAGCACATACATTCTACGGTCAAATCAACCGAATTATAGATTTCCTTGATAGATATCCGTATGACTATAGAAGGACTTGAAAGAGGGAAAACATTTGGTTATGATCCACTAGTCCCACAACCAAACGTAGGAGACCTCCTCGTTGATATAGACACTAGCTTACATATTCAAGTTGCCAGAACACCTATTAGGTACTCGAGAAAATCGTACAACTTCCAGTTCTAAACATAGAGGCCGAAAAGGCATATGATTACTTTGGACACTCGGGATTAGAAGAAGGGATTGATTCTTCACATGACCATAGGAGGTCTACAACAACCATGAACTTACGGTTGTGATCCACAGGTCCCACAACCCAACGAGCCTACAAATCAACCCAACATTGACGCTAGTTTGCGAACATTAGTATTTAGGTCCTCTCCACTACCACCAGAAATTATAATACAACTATCATTATTAAACATAGTAGCTAATCAAGCTAAAGATTTCTAGAATAGACTAGAGAATTGTCCATAAAACACCAAAATATCCACTACATATTTAGCCATTCCATTTTCATGACCTTGTCGGGAGACATATACGAAGCACCCACATGTTATCTTCCATAAATTACACAACCCATAGATCGGATCATGGCAGAACTCGATATTGATTGGAGCCTTCAAGTAGCTATCCTCGCCAAACGATCTATCACACCGGTTTAGGTTAGGAGGGCCTTCTTTGCCTTAGATTCGTAGATCCCACTATTGCGTGTTGAAGACATAAGATTACCTAACTAGCTTATCTACATCCCACGTGTATTCCATCTTCACTGACTGTCTGGCATGACCTCGGGAGGTCGGGTGCGAGGAAGAGTTACTTGTAGATTCTCATGCTCACATGTCGCTTTTCCATCATACAAAATTGGTGAACCCGACATGAAACAAACTAATTTTCCTTTTTCTATTCTTTCATCCACCTTCAATCTTTCCCATTATTAAACGGGTACTCATATACCCCGAATATGTCGGGATATGATGCATATGGCAGACCTCTCCTAGGTCTTGAAGCATACTACGATCAACTAAATAGAAAACCATCACCCTCGCTCTCAGCATGGGGTGAAAAATATTCAACTAACTGATTTTCAACACAAACTCCACCTCAAAGAACTAGATATAGCTCTTCTTTCTAAATAGAGGAGTTGGATCAGCTCACTCAAACGCAACAACTAGAGCCTTCAAGATCAAACAATATGACGCTCACTGGAGAATATGGTTCATCTCCTCAGGTGTTGCTTAGACCACAAATTAGTAGACAGTCAGATCCATATCTGTTGTTAGATGATGAATACTTAGTACATTATGCTAGGAGTGAACAACGCTCTCAAAATATGTACCCGTCTATAGGAGGTTTACAAACACAACCCGAGGTCTCGATCCAAGAAAACACTCCCATCCCTCCACCTATAGGAAATGCCCTCGATGAAACTTGGTAGGGCATTGATCAATTCATAGTTGGGTACCATATGCCCATACAATCTCAAGGTATAAAACAAACACCACTAAGGAAAAATACCGTGTCTTCACCAAACGAGGTCATCTCAGGCTTAGTTGAGAAAGTTAGAGGGTTGGAACTTGCTTAAGCAAGTAAAAATTTACAATTCATGTAGGCAGGAACTTCCAATCCTCCACATCATCCTAGCTAAGTAGACCTCCTCACAGGAACATGCACATTGGGCATGCCTCCTCAGTATTCACAACAAATGCCAACTAGAACTGCGTTTTCTAACGCCACTCCAGTGGAAAATATGATACCTCCCGGTTTAGTACAAAACAATCCATTCCTGAGAAATGCTCCTCCATACTTAAACATGTATTCCAAATCACCACAAGGAGATATGTTCTCTTCTCTCGGCATGTTCGCTCAACCACATGGATTTCCTTATGCCCCTGCAAATACATACGCTACGCCATATCAACAACCCATTCCACCTCCACCCCCTCAGCAAACACCATCAATGGTCGAAACCTATGTAATAGGAACTTATTCAAAATATTTGAAAGAACCTTTGGACTTCACTAGATGTAGCGTCATGCTTCCAAGACCTCTCCCCAATCTACCCAAGTACAAACGGGAGGGAGACCCAAATGCACATATTAAGGCCTACACCACAGCCATTCGAGAATTGCTCCCTTGGGATAGAGTTGTTGCTAAAATATTCCCCAAAACTTTAGAGGGTATCGCCCTCAATTGGTATTATAGAATACTTGAAGCCTCAATACATTCATTTAAACAACTCGTTTCAGAGTTTATCAAGGCGTTCGACATGAACAAATTGTTGAGAACAAGAATCAGGGAATTCTTGCATATTAAATAAGAACACAATGAATATGTTGCACATTTCATCCAAAGATGGCATACAGTCCTCTATTCTTCAGCAAGCGCTCCAAACATGGATCAGATGGAACTATGTAATTTATTCCTTCATTCTCTCAGCAGAGAGATAAAGGAAGAAATCCAGAAGTTCCCACTAAGAACTTATGATGAAGTGCTAGAGAGCGCTCTCTCGAATAGATCAAGTTGCAATAGATAGCGATCATAAGAGACATATGGAACAAATGGAAGGTTAATCATCCCAAACCAAAACACTATGAATTATCCTACCACCACAAACACTAATCAAGGACCTAAAATCCTTAACAAAAACTGAGTGAAGTGACAACATATGGAGTAACTGACCAAACTAAAAAAAAGTAAATGTTCCACCGCCATTTAACAACCAACGAAACAACAATTTCACCCCAACAATCAACGCGGTGGATTTTAATCATCCCCAATGACAACAACAACATCAACGGTAGATCCAGACACAGGGTCCAAGTCAAAACTCAACTGGATATCAAAACCAAAGACAACAAACACAAAAATTTAATCCTAATAATCAACAATTTAATCAGAGTTTTGGACCACAACACGTACCAAACCAACAACCTAGGAATTATAATCCTAACTCATATTGTGGTTTCCACAAAATTGAGGCCATGACACTAGGAATTTCTGCGATTACAATAAGTTCATGCAGCGTTTTCCAGAAGAACAAAGACAACTCTTAATAGATATGTTCTTAAAAGATTCTGTGACACCTACGCCGAATAATTTCACGGGCGGTCTCCCTCAAAATGCACCTCTTAAGATCTTCAATGATTCAATTCCAAATCATGATAAGCAATAATAAATTAAATCCAAATGGGACAAACAAAGGTGTAATGATAGGAAATAATGATCATGAAGCCTCAACTTCACTAAATCCACCTGTCGCACCACAATTAGGAAATAAGCCATGAACCAAGATAGTTGGTCTAGTGGAATTAGATCATCGAGCTGCATGTAGAAGCCATAACAAGAACATGAGAATATTCTTTCGAACCAAATCCAATCTATCCACTAGAACCAAATAACATTCAACAAACATTGGTAAAACCCGTGGGTACTTATGATTTAATTAACGACATAACAAAGACCTTCTCTCACATATCCTTTTTGGACTTGTTGAAAAATTCTCTTGCCCATAGGGTTGCTCTTTTAGAAGCACTAGGTCTGGGTCATTTAATTAACATCACTCCACCTCCCCAAACACAAGTAAACCATATAGACTTCGATATCCACCTCCAAAGCAGCCAGATAGGGATACTCGAGTTTATATTTGACATAAACAAAATGCCAATAGATGCTAAAATTACACGTAGAGGTGATCCGGCCTTGCATTTATAGGTGTGGGTTTACAATAATTATGTTAAATGTGCAATGGTGGATGATGGGGCAGCAATTAATATTGTCCCTTTCTCTTTCCTTCAAAAGCTAGGATATGGAGAAACAAACTATTCCACAACAAGAAATACGCTAAGAGGTTATGATAGCCTTAAAGCTACTTCAATTGGGACTATAATATTACCAGTCACCTTAGGACCCAAGACAATCCTCATCGATTTTTATATCATAGATCAGGAAACCAACTATAATATGATCCTCGGTCGACCATGGATACATCGCATGAAAGCAATTCCCTCTACGTTATTCTAGGAAGTAAGATTCTTACACCTAGGAAAGATATTCGTAGCAAAAGGTGACCCAAAACCATTCGACATACACCTAGCAGACCTAAAGAAAATACCAGGCGTTCACTCTGAGTTTAAACTCCCAACAAACCAACTTAACAAACCAATCGACTCAAAACCAGAAGAAAAATTAATACCTACAACAGAACTAGAAATTACGAACCTAGTCAAGGGCATCCCAGCCCTCAAAGATGAAGCTAACATTGTAGAAACAATATCATTAGGAACCACTGCAAAAATTTTTTGAGTTACTGGAACAAGATCTACCAATTTTCCTACCATTTGATTCCGCAGGTATGGGATGTACCCTAGGAGTTGGTTCTCTTCCAGCAAAGGAACTTTGCATGGTAGAAGTAACCGAAATAGAAGAAATAGACGTGAAGAATGTCCCAACATCCATCTTTCCTAGTAAATATTGGACTCTCCATTTCGATGGAGCTAGATGTCGCTATGGAGCCGGGGCAGGTGTAATATTTACTTCTCCTGAGGGAAAGATCCTACCTTTTTCTTTTAAGTTGAACTTTGAATGTACAAACAATGGCGCTGAGTATGAATCCCTCCTCCTTGGCCTCATCATAGCCAAAAGGATCGGTGTTAATGACATCAAAGTGTTAGGAGACTTGTAGTTAGTTACAAACCAAGTCTCTGAAGTATATGAGACTAGAGCCGAGCACTTACAACTCTATAAAACAACTAGTATTAGATCTAAGCAAAAGATTTGACTTCATATCCATTGAAGCAATCCCATGAGAATAGAACCTTCTCGTAGATTCAATAGCAACCTCAGCTTCACATTTCACCCCAAGTAATGATTTAGAAGATACAAGTTTCAAGGTATCACTTCGTACCAAACCATTGGTGAAGAAAATGTCAACAAACCCTCTTCTAACACATACAACTGAGAATGAATCTCCTATCTTACATCATGTTGATAGTGATAAAGTCACTCTCGAATATCTAAATGCCTATGTAGAGCTACACCTTGCTCACCCTATAGTTGATCTTTCCCTAATACCACATTCCTCTTCCTACTTTGGAAATCCCACGGTAGAGTCTCCTCCATAGAAGGATCTTGATATCTACGAGATAGAAAATGGGGAAAGCTTGGAACTACCTCCAGCCCCACCTGAATTTGAAGAAGGTAATGCTTCTTTGATAGAAGAAACCATTGAAATAAACATTGGAACAAAGGAAGAACCAATAATTTTGAAGTTAGGATCCTCGCTAACTCCGAAGAAATAGAAATACACACCCAAATCCTCAAAGAACATCAAAAGGCCTTTGCATTTAATTATAAAGAAATGACAAGTATCACACCACAAGTTGCGGTACATAATCTTGTCACTAAACCAAATGTGAAGCCAATTAAATAGAAGTCAAGACCAATGAAACCAAAAGTAGCTCTCATGGTAAAAAAAGAAGTGATAAAATTCTCCAAGTAGGATTCATCAAACCAATTGATTATTCATAATGGGTATCTAATATTGTCCCATCCTCAAAAAGAATGGGAAGATACGCATTTACATAGATTTTCAGGATATTAACAAAGCTTGTCCCAAGGATGATTTCCCATTACCATCCATTAGCGTCATCATTGATGCAATAGATGGATTTGAGCTTTTGTCTCTCATGGATGGGTTATCGAGATAAAATCAAATCAAAATATCCGAACAAGACCCAAGCCAAAACCACGTTTATAACTCCCTAGGGAACTTATTGTTATGTTTTCATGCCATTTGGTCTTAAGAATGCCGATGCTACGTATTAGCGGGCAATGACTTATATATTCCACGATCTCATCCATAAAATTGTGGAGTCATATGTGGATGACTTGTTGGCCAAGGCCAAGAAATGTTGTGATCACCTCGGAAGTACTCCGCATCATCCTCTCATGATTAATTGAATATGGAGTCACATTAAACCCGGAGAAGTGCGTGTTCGGTGTAACAGGAGGAAAACTTCTAGGATACATTATATCTTCATGAGGGATTGATGTTGATCTCGACCAAAATACGGGCTGTTCTCGAAATGATCCCACCTTCGGATGAGTATGAAATCAGGTCATTTCTTGGGAAACTCAGTGCAATCCGAAGATTCATCCCAGATTTAAGCTTTTCCATTCATCCAATCAACAATCTACTCAAGAAAGATTATAGTATTGATTGGACTGAAGACTGCAATGAGGCTTTCAAAGTAGTTAAGCATTTCTTGTTGTCACCACCCACACTAATGCCTCCTAAGCCAGACCACCCTTTAATTCTATACTCTTGAGCTACTCATGTCTCGCTAGCCTGCATGTTGGCTCAAGAAGACGATGATAAATGAGAACATGTGATCTATTTCATTAGCCGAACATTACTCGATTATGAAATGCATTATACACAGAGAAAGAGAATGCCTTGCCATAGTCTTCACCACAAAACATTTAAGACATTACATGTTAAATCAAGAAACAAGGGTCATTGTGAAGATAGACCATTTACAGACATTCCTCATGCAAGGGTCCTTGTCTAAGAAGGCTAGACATTTCATAACCCTAATGGGAGAATTTGAGTTAACATTCGTAAACCAAAAATCCATCAAAGGACAAATCATTGCAGACTGGTTGGTTGACAATCCACTAGATGGAGGTGAGCTAGTAGATCTAGACTTTCCTGATGAATGTATATTCTTTTCAAAACCCCCATCTCTACATGTCCCTGGTATACTGATATTATCAATATTATCATGGACCACACATATCTAGAAGGTGCCACGCCACAACAAAGAAGGTGGTTACGCATTATTGCCGCTAAATATGTTGTTTTAGACCAAGTTATCTATCGTAGAGCCTTCGACGACATGCTTCTAAGATGCATCAACATAGAAGAATCCAAGAAGATTCTTCATGAATCCCTGATGGGATATTTGGGGGCCACTTCGGTGGTCACGCCACTACTCTTGCAAAATAAATCGGATGGGCTATTTTGGCCCACTCTCGAACATGACGTGGTGGAATTTATACGTAAATGCCACAAATGTCAAGAATTCTCTCACGAGATTCACATGCCAGCACAATCCCTATAACCAATAGCGACTCCGTGGCCCTTCTCCACTTGGGGTATAGACTTAATAGGGAAATTCTCTCCCTCATCCACCGATGGCCATAATTTTATAATCACAGCCATGGAATATTTTACCAAATGGGTGGAGGCCATGCCCCTCACCACCATACCGGGTTCGGTGATTTCTAAATTCATTTTGAACCAAATTATCTGTAGGTATGGTATCCCATAGATCATTATCTCAGATAATGGCACATCCTTTAAAAATGACGAGGTTCATGAGTTATGTAGCAATTTCAAGATAAACCATCACATAGCCTCCCTTTACTACCCTCAAGCCAATGGGCAGGCTGAAGCGACAAACAAAACATTGAAAGCTATTCTCCTCAAAATGGTAAAAGAAAACAAATGAGATTGGCATTTAAAATTATATCCGGCCTTGTGGGCCCACCGAACCTCAATAAGAACACCAACAGGAGCAACTCCTTTCTCACTGGTATTCGGGGCAGAAGCAGTTCTCCCACTTGAGGTTGAAATACCCAGTCTTCGCATCTCCCTACAAGGGATTCTAGATGAAGAAGCTTATAGAGAGGCACACCTCTCCCAACTAGAAAGCCTAGACGAGGCTAGGTTAAATGATGAACAACAACATAAAGCCTATACTAATCGGATGTGCCGGTAGTATAACAAAAATGTCTATGAGCAAGAAATATATGAAGGAGATCTAGTTTTAAGGCTAGACAACCGGATCGATAAGAAAATCGGTGAAGGAAGAAAGTTCCGCCCAAATGGTTGGGCCCATATCGAGTCATGAAAGACTACGGTAATGGTGCATATCTCTTGTGCACATTGGAGGGTGAGGAATTCAAGTGAATCACTCAATTCCTTGCACCTTAAACGATTTTACGCATGAAGCATTGGCACTATTTGTATAATTATATCTACATTACATATTCATTTAGATAGGTTCATTTTGTTCACTCGCTTCATAAAATTTGGTGATCAAGGGACTTATTCTTAAGAAATTCATTACAAACTTCTGATAGTATTGGTAGGAGCTTTCAAATCATACTTCTTCATTTTCATAACATCATCAGCTGTTTTAGAATCATTTCATCAATTAAAGCTAGATATGACAAAGTCTTAACGGTAGCCATACCAAGGCCCATGCTTGTTCTCACTTTTGGTTTCTTCTTAGGATAGGTGTCTTACCAATGGTCCTGATTCTAGAAGCTTCATGGTGTCACATATATCCCGTATATATATCTCTTTGGAAATAAGAACATACTGACATTTTTCTCAAGTAAGTCAAATAAAGATCAAACATAAAATTTTACTTTTACACATTTCCTTGCCCTACCAACCTTCGGTGTTGAGCTTGCATCTCTTACTAGTGATGTAGGGTTGGGAAAGGATGGGAATGCCTTTACTCACATGTGCCTTGTCCATGATGATAAGCCCATGCTTCCTACTAGTAGCATGGGGTAAGGTGTAGGGGGTCTGTTTGACAGTAAACATTGAAAGTCATAAGCAAATAGTTCAAACAAACCTTTTGAATCTTGAGTCAAAACAAATGAATCAAATTTCCAAAATTCCAAGAGAGTTCAAAACCCTGAAAACCATATTTTGTCAACCAAGTGGCCATCTACGGATCTAAGTCTAGATAAACTGCAATGTAAGTTACATTCTAAAACTATGGAGTCACTTGAGTAAGATAGGTTTGTAGCATCCTAATTTGGTTCCACTAGCTCTTTGTCTATCTATCATCATTACCATTTCAACACACCTCATAGCTTGTGCCCTTTCTAGCTCTCGGTGGTGAGCCCTTGCATCTTACTAGTTGCGTGGAGTTAGGAGTGGGGCAAGTTTATTTGCTCATCATACCAGCTCATCATCACATTTTGTCAAAACAATATGAAGTACCAGAAAATTGCTTATAGAAACTAAAGTTCAAGATCACATAGTGTCCACATCATCATACATCAGCATCACGAAATACAAAAAGAAAACATTTGTGATATTTGTTCTCCATTGCATACATTCTGAAAAGCATATAAAAATAAAAATTTTACAAACATCTAGTGTACATGAGAAAATGAATCGCACAATTCAAGATACCAAGAATCTAAAGATATATATATATATATATATATATATTCTTGGTATCTAGTGTACATGAAAAAATGAATCACACAATTCAAGATACCAAGAATCTAAAGATATATATATATATATAATCAGGTTTTATGTACAATGCCATCATGCACTAGGCATGGTCAAAACACTCAATGAGCCCGGAAAATACAAAATAGTCATATAAATAGTCTAGTAAGAGTCACTACAAAAGGAACCAAGTGGCCTCTCAACCCCTATGGGATCCCTCGAAGGTGCATGATCATGTCTAGGACTCTGGCTGCACGCCGACACTCCGAGTGCACCGAGGGCTCATGGTCCGACGGTAGTTGTAGTCTCGATATGAGAGTGGCTCCTCCTCATCGGGTGCTCTATAGTCGTTGGTCTGAAAATCTGTCGGGTGGGCAGATCTATGGATAGACAAGCCAACAGTGTGCAGGGCATAGCCCCTATTTGAGTGCAAAGAAAAAACTAGTTTATTGCTATTGTGTGGAATGTGCAAGTCTCACAATATTCCACCTTTGAGGGTTTGGGATCTTATCCCAGTTAGGGCATTTCCAACTATGAAAAGAAAGGAAAGAAGGGAAAGACGAAGATAGGATAGATCCGAAGGGAGAAAAGAAATGAATTCCAAAGCAGAAAGGTCAGAAGGTTTATGTTTTGGGGTTGGTAATAAATGGAGCCAAACCTACTTGCATAAACGAACAAAGCAATATGATAAGAAAATGACAAAAAGCAGAGGTAGAATGGAATAAACATACGAGATCTAACATAAGAAATTTCTAATGCATAACACAGGTATTCAGCACAAAGTCTCAATATTGTATTAATATTTTCTTTTGTTACAAAAAGTGCAAAGCCTTTTCTCCTTACTTCTATTTTTTATCTAAAAAGTGTCCACACCCTGAATACAACAAGTATTCAAGTATTTATAGGAGGAGAAGAGAGAGAGAGAAAAAAGGAACCAACAACTAATTACAAAATATCTACAAAATATCTAAAAGTCAATCTGTTGACTTTTTGTTCACTAATGGTGGATGACAACATCCCATGGTGCAACATGGATGATGTCATCATTTGTGCCAACATACTTTTAGATATTTACAAAAAGAAAGCCGAGAGGAAGAAGGCTATTCATCTTCATCTCACCGTTGGAAGGGAGTATCTTCATCGCTCATGAGAGACAATGTGGAATTGAGCCCGATATTCTATGAATTTAGACCATATCCGCTAAAGTTGATCCGGGAAGGACCCTGGTATGATCGCCGATGACCTCGCAAGTCTCCGCTCATCTCTCGAGTTTTTGGGGAGCTTGAAATATTCATTACCTCGCCTGGAAATCGGTATCCCACAAAATCTCGTAGGGGACGTAAGGTTATTGATGGATTCGATGTCGAAAGTGACTTCTGCCCTAGCACTTGCACGATATTCTTGAAGATCCGAATAGTTTCATTTACATTTCTCAAGGTGAATGAAGGAGTGAGAAAGCCCAGAGACATTCTTAGGACAATTTTCTCCATTTGATGCATTGCATCCAAGTGCTTCCTCCTTGACCTTGTCTATCTTATCCATGACAAATTCCATCCGATCAATCCGGTAGTCCAAAGAGACAAGGATTTTATTAGATACCCATGGGGTGATCGAAGATGCCAAATTTTACTAAATCATTGGGCAAGCGGTTGAGCATCTTACGGAATGTCTCATGTTGAAACCTAGCATGGTCCAACTCTTCGGAGATAGTAACTGCAATCACTTGGAGTTCCTTGTTTTCCCGACCAATGTTCTGATATAACTCAGTGAACTTGACAATGAACTCCTCGCTGTCTTTGAGGATCTGGTCTCTCCAGTGGATACTGCCATGCCTTGTTCACCAATCTTGGCGTATTCGTTTATCTTATCATGGATTAGGACCTCAGGAGTTTCAATGGCAGTTGTAGGAGGTGCACTACCCATTTTCTGCAGGGCATGGATAAGATGCTTGTTCTACTCTTTTAGTAGCCTCTTCTCTTCCTTTGCTTCTTGAAGCTTCTTGCAAAGGGCATCCACCGCAGATAGGGCCTCTATTTGAAGGCTCTCGGATGACGTTCCCATTGTGACCTACGTCACTGTATAATCTATAGGGGATAAATCCTTTTTATCTTTTGAGGGATTGGGATACGCGATCTCCATTACTATTTCTCCCGATGCACCATCCACCTTTTCTAAAGGGCACACTAAAATGCGTGTCAACATGAAAAACTTTGCACCCTCGACGCGGGTATACTCCATTGTCAACAAGGAAATATTTGCGCTTTTGGCACAATTTTAGGATTGTCAAGATGGGATTTTGAGCGCCAAAGCACACCAATTAAGGGTGCAACATTCTTACTATTGACAAGATGGCACATGCCGTAGCAGGAAAGAAAGGTGCATCATGGGGAGGCACAAAATTGTTGTGTTAACACTCCAAAGGGTGTGCCAAAGGAATAAAAGGGGGCGCAAATAAGCTTTGTGTTGCATGAAAAAATTTGCACCACCTAAAAAGGACCAAAATGACCAAGTTCGAGAAACCAGAATTTTCGGAAAGGAATTTTACACCATTAGAACACTAAGGGACCTTTACTAGGAAAGCAAAGCAAAAGTTTGGTAAGGTTACCTGCAAAATTGCCCTTGTCAATTTTTCAAGATAACACAGATCCTATACCCGGCTAACTCTTGGTATGAGAGAGGTCACGATCTTGACCACATGCCAAATAGGGGCAAAAATGTCGGTATGCCTACCGATTCTTTGAAGGCTCCCCTGCATCCACAGATATCTCAGCATGAGTCTTCTCCATAGGGAGCATCAACGTGTTAGTGCATACCCGGTGAATCAAGTCTCACCACTCATCAGCAGTCTCTGCAAGCAAAGGAGAAAACAAGTTAGAAAATAATCAAAAGGTGAAACCAAGGATGAACAAAAAGAGAGATAGCAACTAAGGAAACCCTAGCTAAAAAGTAAAAATCAAAAGAGGAGTGATAACTCACTCATATCTCTGAGTCTGCAAGAAGGATCTCGGGATCCGCACCTACCACGGATGCCGGGCCGACTAATGTCCCCCTCCTACATCTGGGACAACATGGCATCCTACCATGGACTCATCCTCTCCACCTAGGTCCTGAGAAGGAAACTCCTCTGAGACTAGAGTCACCCTCTCCGTGCTTTCCTCTGCCCTCTCAGCCTGTTAAATATCCTGAGTGTCATGCCACTCAGGATCGCTATCCTCTCCCCCACCTGACTCGCTGACCTCCATGTCCTCAGTCTCCTCCTCTGTCTCTCCCCCTGTGAACTCCTCAGACTCGGAGTCTATATTGATGGGGTCATCACTGTTATGGGAAAGACCGGCGGCAATCCAAAGTAAAGGTTCCTGAGGAGCACCGACTCTCGATTGGGAATGTACCACCCTCCTAGCTGCAATGGGGATGCCAGGAGTAACAATAGTCCAACCCTGGCCTCTAGGACCTCCCCTAGCCTCCCGAATGTATCTCGAACACCGGCACCACCGAGGGAAGCATGTTAATGTAAGCAAGGCCGAACTGCTAAGGCACTCGATCAAAGGGGTGTGTCTCTACCTTCCCCGTCCTGTCCACAAGCTTACCCTGTAGTAGAGTAGGAAATCAAAGTGAAGGTCTCCTCACCCCACAATCCTGCCATGGCTTGATAAGGTGTGGCCTCCATATCCTTAGTAGTCAGGGAAGAAACTGGCTAGTGGGGTGCTCTAAGCACCGTCATCTTTGTCCATCTAGCCACCCTCACGGCTCGGGATCCGCCACCTCTATGCCTCTCCCATAAGGGATGATGTGCTCATAGACCTAGCTCATAACTAAAGTCGGATGGCTCAGCGATTGTCCCTGTAACCGAACCACCCTGTATAAGTCATGATAGGTGGTCCCAAGTATATCAGCTCCCCAGGCATAAATCTGACCATGTGCCTCAATCTGTGTGATGATGGGGGCCCAGCAATAAAGTATAGTGTCCCCTCCCTTGTCTTCGATCAATCTCGAAGCAAGGATGCCCATAATATCCTGACAGATCAGAGGGATGGGCAAGCCAGGAATAGAACGGACCTTCACCCCCTTCTTCAAACCATTGGAGACAACTGCGTCTCCCATATAGGTGGCCCACTGAGTCACCTGAGCTCTGGACACTGCTGTATCAAATGAAAGTCTCCTCCCAATAATTAGGACTCCCAAAATGTGGTAGACATCCTCTAGGGTGATAGTCCACTCACCCCTAACACCTGGAAATTGGAAGGTGTTCCGATCTGCATCCCAGTAAGAAAATAAGTCACATAGTATGTGACTAGCAGGTGTAACGTGGGGAACCCGTGCGATCCTTAGTATGCCACCCTCGAAGAGTGTCCGCTCATCCGAGAAAGTGCATCTAGCACTCACTGGAAGCCACTCACTCACTCTCTCTCTCTCTCTCTCTCTCAGCTCCATCTGATGTACTCTTCCTTCTTCTATAAAACACACAAAAACACATAAAAAGGAGCAAGTTAGTATCAAGATTGTATTAAAAAAATCGTTAAAGCAAATAAGAATACTAAAAATGTAGAAATAAACTCAAATAAGTGTTATTTTAACATTTTGAAGAGAACCGCCATACTGAAAGGGGCGCGGTTCCATAACAACCGCCTTAAAGGGTGGTGGTCCTGTAACCACCGCCTTGCTCAGGGTGGTGGTCCTGTCTTGCGTTTCAAAATGGGTCGCGTGTCCTAAAATGCTTAAAAATGCAAAAAGATGACCATTTTAACTAAAATGAAAGCCTACCCATTAGGTGTCCCCCTAAGAGACACATTTAAAACTGACATTTCTAAAAATTCCCTCCCCAAGACAAAGATTTCGACATTTTAACATTTCTAGTGCAAAAATGTTAAATCAAGAAGAACTAACCTGAGATTTCGTAGGTTGAGGTTCTACTCGTGGAGGCATGATCACTATCTCGATACAAATGTTTTGACTATACTCTCAGTTGGAAACCATCACCGTGGGTCCCAGAGCTCAAAAACTATCAAATCGACACGTGCAAATGAATAGGAAAATGGTCCCATTATATATATATATATATATATAGTGTTTTGACTCATTTTGAATGCCCCTTTCGCAGGTTTAGAGCACCAACGGAGGTAAGTTCTCATCCCTACGCAAATGGTAAGTCCTCACTTCGTACTAATTTAGTAATTATTTTTGATTTGTTTTGTCTATTTGCACTTGAGTCTTCTTTCTATTTTGGTGGCGGGAACTTGGATGGCGATATTTCGACACACGGGCGTGTCAGGTATAATTTCTAAAGCTTCCCATTTTTGGGACCGCCATACTCAGACCCACTGTTTTACGCCTCTTCATGGCTAAAACGATTCTCCGAGGGGGCAATATGTACATACCCAAAATTGTAGGGTATTGTACCACGAACAATGTTACACATGCCCCAATGATGATACAGGTCACCTCGCAAGGTGTTCGGATCTAGAGAAGCTCACGAAGTATATGTTAGCATCCCAAATGCCTTATCCTTGTTCCTTGTGCTTTGTTTTATTCCTCTTCCTTCCTTTTCTAAGTGTTTTGACCTTTAGTGATGAAACCACTACCCCTGTTAGGGCGGTGGTCTGTAAACCGCCGCCCGATCAAGGCAGCGATCCTATAACAACCTCTCTCGATCAAGGCGGTGGTCCTTCACGTGTTTTCTAGCACGTTCTTGTGATCACAACTTGCATAATTTTCAACTTTTACTAGCTTTTCTCCACCACCTTGGCTCGTATTAATGTTTTATGTCCCCTGGAATAGTGTTTCTCCATTGTTTAATGGTAAAAGAGTTCTAATGGGAATTACCTTTGGGTGAATGTGAAATCTATAAATAGCCAGCTTGTTTTCAAGCAAATGGCCCCTCAACTTCTCATTTTTCATTGTTTAAGTCTATCAATTTCTTGTTTAGAGTTGAATTTTTGTTTTCATGTTTGCATCCATGCTAGTTTTCCTTGCTATTGGAAGCCATTCAATCTTCTTGCTTCAGTCTTGTTCATTGCTGTCCATATAAATTAGTTTAGAGTAGAATAGTGTCAGTTATAGATTGAATTCATTAGAGTTACAGGTTGTGTTCTTCACAGAAGGTGGATTCTAGAATCCCTGGTACACTTGTGTTGTATTCCCGCAATAAGTTCCTGCTAGGAATTACATACGCCAAGCTCTGTCACTTGCGCTATCCCTCTCCTAATCACATTTTATTTAGTCTATATCTAAGGCTGCCATTGTTTAAATACCTTCTTCTATTGATGCTAATATATACACGCTCTTCTAGATTCACGTGAACATGAAAGAATGAGGAAATCATTCTGAGGGGACAAAGTCATACACTACTGGATTTGCCACTGTTCTACAAATTCTAGGTTTTATCTCATCAAAGTTCTAGTTAAAACATATCAAATAGAGTAGTGAAATATTTAGTTAAGTTTCATTTTTGATATTGCGGGAGTAAGCTGTGGGGATTGATAGTTTCGAGAAACTATGATTCATTCCTCACTTTTGAGGCAAGATCGGGAATCTTTCAATTAATTTAATCAGCTATCTAGTTATTTAGGATAAAATTTACAATCGCACGTGCAAGTAGCTACACCGAGCTACCTTGCTTGTTTTAATTTTGTTATTAGATTAGTTGTCATTTTCGAGTATATTATATTAGTTTCTCTTTTGATTCTATTAAAAATAAAAAAAAAAATAGAGGCATATATATATATGTTGTAGATATATCTTGCATAGTTAATTTCGTTTCAGATTAGGTTTATATTGATCTTCGCATGACAATCATGGGACCTAGGGATCCCAGGGAATACATTTTTGAGCCAATCATACCTCAACCAAATCTTGCATTGCAAGCCAATAACCGATATAGACCAAAATCTTAGAATTCTGGTCTTAGAACAACAACAGACCTACAAGAAATCAGTTCACGGTTAAGCTAAGGGGATTAAATGTAGAAGACGATAAAGCACATACATTTTGGTCAAATCAACCAAATTATAGATTTCCTTGATAGATAATCGTATGACCGTAGAAGGACCTGAAAGAGGGAAAACATTCGGTTGTGATCCACTAATCCCACAACTAGACGCATGAGACATCCTCATTGATATAAACACTAGTTTATGTATCCAAGTTGCTAGAACACATGTTAGGTACTCCGAGAAAATCATGCAACTTCTAGTTCTAAACATAGAGGCCGAAAAGGCATACGATTATTGGATACTCGGGATCAGAAGAAGGGATTGATTCTTCACATGACCATAGGAGGTCCACAACAACCATGAACTTACGGTTGTGATCCACAGGTCCCACAACCCAACGGGCCTACAAATCAACCCAACATTGACGCTAGTTTGCGAACATTAGTATTTAGGTCCTCTCCACTCCCACTAGACATTATAACACAACTATCATTATTAAACGTAGCAGCTAATCAAGCTAAATATTTCTGGACTAGACCAGAGAATCATCCATAAAACACCAAAAGATCGACTACATATTTAGCCATTCCATTTTTATGACATTTTCGGGAGACATATACGAAGCACCCACATGTTATCTTCCACAAACTCCACAACCCATAGATTGAATCATGATAGAACTCGATATTGATTGGAGCCTTCGAGAAGCTATCCTCACCGAATGATCTATCACACCGGTTCAGGTTAGGAGGGCCTTCTTTGCCTTAGATTCACAGATCCTGCTATTGTGTGTTGAAGACATAAGATTACCTAACTAGCTTATCCACATCTCTTGTGTATTCCATCTCCACCGGTTGTCTCGGCATGACCTCGGGAGGTCGGGTGCGAGGAAGAGTTACTTGTAGATTCTCATGCTAGCATGTCACTTTTCCATCGTATATGTACCTTTTTTATCATGGGATCCTTCAATCTATCTATCTTCAACTAGTTCTTATGTTTTACATGGCATTTGAACCCTTCCTTTCCCTATCGAATCGTGCTCCACTACCTTTGCAGTTCCTTTTTATCGCCTTGTCAAACCTACTTTTTCTTCCCGAAAACACAACTTTTCCCCTAATGAAAAAAATGTAATCCCTTTTAAGTTCTTGTATTTCTCTTTGTTCAACGTGTTCCCTTTTCAACCCTTCTATTTCTCTTTCTAGATAATTTTTTTCATATGTTTCATTCTTGTTCCTATGATTTCTTTTCTCGATAATGATTTACCGTCTCCCTAATTGTAAAACACACGTCCCATATTAACATTTAAAAAATATTAATGGTCTGCAAGACCCAAAGTATTGTTAAGATATTCCTTTTGACTACTTTTAATGCTTTTTAAGATGATACAAATAAACATGGCTAATTATTTCATTGTACATTGTTTATATGGTTTTCACATTAACATTTATGGAAGATTTTTGAGTTAAAAATTTTTCTTTAAAACTATTAAACCATATAAGTATTCAATTGTATGATATAAACTATAATGTCTTCAAAAATTTTATTTTGGACAATGCAAGGTAAACATATTATATATACGCGTAAATATTATTAATTATAAATATTAATGATGATATTTTTAAATATATATTTCCTTTTGTGCCCGCTAGGCTATGATAAAAAATCACAAAGATTTGTGGTCGCCATGATATAATTCTTTATTTTGACCACCACTTTACAAAATTAGAGATCTATTTCAAATTAAATGTGAAACCGAGAGAATAATATATTTCATATAAAACATACTTTTTAATATGCTACATAATATTGGGGAGAGATAGAGTGTTGTTAAATATATTAATACATGATTATACACGTAGATGTATGCATCTATATGTAAACTCCATATTTATTCGTTATCATTTATAGTTTTTCAATTTAATTACTCCTATCGAATAAACCCATTCATGAAAATTTTTCTAGCCTAGTGGCTTCTAGGATATACTTCTTCTTTGGTGAAAAAACTATGTAGCTTAGCGGACTCGCGACTCGCCACTTTTTTTTCCTATAGGCAACAAAACTGCTATTTGGGCCTAGCGATTGCTAACTTATTTTTCTCATGTTTTATACAAAAATATTAAAAATTTAGATTTATAATGCCACATTATTATAAAAATGATATAATTACCTTTAAGAATAGCTTAGTGACCACTAGACTCGATAAGTAGATCTCATCGTTACTAAAAACTTGTTGTATAGCTTCTTGTCCAAGTGTTGCACTACATACCTAGCAAGTCCGGACTATCCCTAGTGGAGCCAAGTCGCACTACATACCCTTAATAGGGATCAAGCCTTATGTAGTTATCATAAGATATATATGGAGGACTATAAATCATTATAAACATGATATAATTACCTTTAAGGATAGTTTATTGGTCACTAGACTCCAAGCAAGTATATCTCGTATTAATTAAAAACTCTTTATATAGCTTTTCAATGGCTAGTGTATGTATATTAAATTGTCCTAAAAGAAGAAAAAACTATCCATATAATTCTTGTTGCAAATGTGATGTACTTAAAATAATAGATCTCTTTAGCTCTTTTCCATTTTTTATAATTGTATCATATTGGTTGGACTATCCCTAGAGGAGCCAACTGCTACACTATGTACCCTCGGGATGGATCAAGCCTTATATATATATATCTATGTATATAATTCTATAACAAATAAAAGGTTGATGTTTCGAGCTTAGCAGTTTCTAGGTAAAGCCTCGATTAAATAAAACATACGAATCTTGTTTTATGGAAAAAATAATTTCTATACCTTAGTCAATTTTACTATATGGATTAAAAAAATTAAATTCAAATATTTAGAGATTAGTGGTTAGGATTTAGCAAATTAAATTAAGATATTTTGAGCTTATCTCTCTGTCGCTAAGGTACTACCACAACATAATAGTTCGAGCTTATGGGTTACTAGGATTTAACAAATTAAAGTAAGATATTTTGAGCATAACGACCATTAGGTTATGCCACAACATAATATTTGGAGATTAGTGGTCGTTAGGATTTAACAAATTAAATTAAGATATTTTGAGCTTAGAATTTGCTAAGGTACTATCAAAACATAATATTTGGAGCTTAGCGGTTGCTAGGATTTAAAAAATTAAATTAAGATATTATGAGCTTAACATTTGCTAGGTTATGCCACAACATAATGTTTAGAGCTTAGTAGTCACTAGGATTTAAAAAATTAAATTAAAATATTTTGAGAATAGTGGATGCTAGGTACTATCACAACATAATATTTTGAGCTTACGGGTCACTAGGTGTTGTCATGCATATGTGAAACAGGAAATTGACAATTTCTAAGCATGAAAACAATACCTTTGTACCAATTTTTTCATGTTTTATCATTCCGAGGCACCCCAAGTCTACCCAGTCAATTCGATGACCTCCCAGTTGATGTTAACATAGCCCCTAGGTGAATTAGGAAATTCAATTCAACCCCCTAGGTGATTTTAGGAGTTCTTGAAAAATGCTATCTTTGGGCAGTGTTGGGAAGGGCTATCACTGGCCTTCCCAAGACTGGAGCAACCTCGAAGAAGAAAAGAGGAGAAAAATATGATATGGAGATGAATTAAAGGCATAGAAACATCATGGAAGTGATTTTGGAAGATTCAGGGAAGATTTGGAGAGTTTGGAGCAGTTTGATCAAAAACACGGTTCACAGGAGCCTAAATAGTGCACAAGTCAAAACAAACTGTTGACCTTCCAAAGGTGATTCCAAGAGCTTTGGATGGAGTTAGAATGAATTTTTTTTCACTAGACTTTGGCACATTGGGTATGCAAGCAACTTTTGTCATGCACATGTGGAGTACCAAATAAAAAATCCACTTTTAAGAGATAAATGGAGCAATAAATATCTTATACCTCCCCATTATTTTCAAAAGGTCATTTCCAGTCAGGATAATATAAAATTTCATTAAAAATTCCATCAGAGCTCAAGTTATCGTCATTTCAAGTTGTCCTCTTAGAGCGAGTTCGGGAGTTAGTCAAATTTTGGGAGGACATGTGTTAGCTCTAGGATCCTGGTGGGATTTTTTGTCCCTCACATCCCTCAAGATCAAGGAAATCAACCATGGAAAAATTCACCCAGCCCCCATATGACCTCTGGATCCTCATGCAACCTCTAGGATCGCAGTTCAGCCCCTCAGGTGCTTGCGGGAGCTCAAAGCCTCAACCGTTAGATCGCTGCCACGTGTCATCACCAAGAGTGCCATGGAATTTTATGTCCCTCATGTACCTCATAGGTTAGGGACATAAAACATGGAAAAATGTACCCAACCCCTAAGGGAGACTTTTGGTCACCCATATGACCAACTTCCAGCCCCTTAGTGCTTTAAAGCTGATTTTTAGCCTTCATTCCCTATCGTCGGATCTTTGCCACATGTCATTACCTTTCTCGCCATGGAATTTGATGTCCCTCATGTACCTTTGAGGTGAGGGATGTCAGGGAAATGAAAATTCGCCCAACTCAAACTCAAAAATATGAAAAATTTTCTAACTATTTTTCGCTTCTTGTCGCTTCTCATTGCTAGAAGAAAAGTTGCAGAGAACACCTCAGTCCACCATTAATGAACCTTGAACCAGCTCAACCACAACAACCAAATCCTCAAAAAAAAAAAAAAACATAGGTCTTTGAATAAATATTGATTAGGAGAGCTCAAGGATTGAAGAATAGAAGAGAGAAACAAAGAAATCATCTAAAAATCCTCACTGTCGTAAAACAAAGATTTGAAGATATCTTACAAACCGGTGCATGAAACGAAGAACCATTTGTTGCTGAGTTATTCACTCTCAAAGGCCATTAAAAATCACCTTCAAACCTCCCATTCTCATCAAGGAATTCTCACAGTGAATAAATTTCACTTCTAGCTCCATGAAGAACAAAGCTCAATTTCCTATCAAATCGACAACCAGATTGAAGAGAAATTTCACTAAAGAAGACAAAAAGAAAAAAACTTATCACAATGAAGTTTATTTCATCAAAAAAAGAGACAAAAACCATAACTTTTAATTTCAAGCTCCATTAATGGCTGCCATGACACAGTAGTGGAAAAAATCAGTGAGCTACCTCTCCACTTCTCAGGGTTCTAGTTGGCGAAATCACACAAAAATTGGAGGGAATGATCGTTTAAAAATCTAGTTTCACACAAAATATTTTTTGCACCATGAAGTCCCATTTTTTAGGGATATGGAGGAATGAGGTTTCATCAAATTTATGCCTTGTCACATGAAGAAAATTTGTGAAAAAGGCAGCGAGCTACCTCTTCACTTCTCAAGGTTCTAGTGGGCGAAATCATGCGAAAATTGGAGGGAATGATCGTTTAAAAATTTTGGTTTGCGTGACTTAGTTTTTGCACCATGAAGTCCCTATTTTTAGGGATATGTAGGGTTGTGTATTTTTTCAGTATTCTTCCCCCTCCAATGAAAATATAATTTTACCTATTGTTCAAATGAAGGAATTACTCAAAATGCAAAGCGTGGAACCCCGAAATAAAACCTAGATTTTCAAGACATGTTTTGTTGAAATTTGACATCCGTGGTGCACTTACTAAAAATAACATGCCTTTGTACATAGGGGTATGTTTATTTGGGTAATCCACCATTTGAAGAGGTTATAAATAAGGTAGTGAACATAGAGGGAGTATCACATACAAAGTCATCAAAAAGGTCATCTCGGCTCATAATTGACACTTACTAAAAATAGTAAGTGGTTCCACAAGCCCCTACTATAAATAGCTAGTTGGTCTAAAAGGCAAGAGGAACACAAGTAAGAAGAAATAATTCAAGATACCATAGCTAGTTGAGGTTGGGAAAAGCTAAACTATGACACTTACTAAAAATAGTAAGTTGCCCCATCTGTACTTACTAAAAATAGTAGGTTGTTCTCAAAGGAAAGTTTGGCACAATGGGACATAGAGGGATGATCATTCACGTCAACACCATATGGGAATTGATCATAGGGAATTTGAGGTCCATCTTAGGGAACTAGACAATGTTTTTGACACTCACTACATAGTTCGGGTCACAGGTATATCATACGCAGGATGGGAGTTGCGGTCATCAGCAGAACAATTCATTCAACTTGGAAAACATTCATGAGCTAATTTGAAGGAGTTTCTTAGGGTGCAAGGATTTTGAAGATTCACTACACTTGAGTTTTCAATCAATAAGGATCTGCAGACTTCATCAGGGGTGAAATCCTTTCTTTTCCTCCTCCTTCTTCCCCTTAACATTCTCTCTCCTCCATGTTCTAATTTTGCGAAGTAATAGTTTACACTTTTTGATGTCTTGATTGACTTTAGAGACATGATGTAAAATTTAAGTTTCCTTATTTTTATAAAAGGAACTTAATATTCAAAAAAAGAATATGAATAGTCTAAATTCAAAATGAGGAATATGAAAGAGCATTAGGAAGATGAGGAGTCAAGTTTAGCACTATAAATTGTAATGAGCTCTTCATTCCAAGGGGTTATAATTATGAAATTCTTCTAGTTGGTTGTATTCTTGTAAGTTCATGAGAGATATTTTTCTCACTTGTGAGTGAAAAGAGTTAGCCACTTTTCCCTATTCTCAATGTCTTCCATTCTCATACTATGTACAATTTTTTCTTGAGCATCAATACAAGGAGTTTCGATCCTTTTTTGACTAAGGGGTTTACTGATACTTTGTGTTCATTAAATTCTAATTGGTCTTGTTTCTATTTGTAGTATTGTTTCTTCCTAATTTTAGTGCACGTGATGAAATTTATAACTATTGTGTATAGGAATATGATTTTCTACTTGCAACATTAGTTCTCCTACCTATTTTCTCACTTCTCTTTCCCACTCTTCAGACAAAGTCTTCCCTAGCAAGATATTTTTAGCTTTTCTGCAGGGTCAGTGGACTTCTCCTGTTGGATCCTCAACCACAAGGCCCTACTAGGAAAATTCACCTTTACTCATGCATGCATATACGAAATTTGCACCAGATTAAGTAGAGAGACTTAAATTCCCAAAGATTTGGCAAGAAATCCACAAGTTTGTCCACCTAAAATATTTTCTCTCCAACACTAGGATTTAACAAATCAAAGTTATATATTTTTAGCCTAGCGCCCGCTAGGTTATGCCATAACATAATATTTAGAGTGTAGTGGTTACCATGATTTAAGAAAATAAACTAACATATTGTGAGATTAATGGTTGTAAGGTTATGGAACAACATAATATTTAGAGCCTAGTGGTTAGGATTTACAGACTTAATTAACCTATTTCGAGCTTGGCGCTCACTAGAACTACCACAACAAAATATTTTGAGTTTATGTGTTGAAAGGATTTAACAAATTAAAGAAAGCTATTTTGATCTTAGCTATTTTTAAGGTTATACCACAACATAATATTTGGAGGTTAGTGGTCGCTAGGTTATTCCACAAAATAATATTTGGATCGAGCGAGTTCTTTAGGTAGTTTTGGATGTACAACTACTATTTGCATGTTTAGGTAAGTATTAAATTTGGAATATATACACGAAAATTCAATCAATTATAGATATTAATATATTTACATGTTATACATATTTCATTTCTTTCCTACTATGCTCAAATACTACCACTCATGATTCATTGTGGTTCCTTGTTAACTATGGGTTAGTGTTGATCCAGGTCCACATGTAAATTTTCTTCTTGAGTTTGTTGCACTTGTTTAGGGCCTACTGTATCATGTTGATTTCCTTCCAAAAGAAAATATTCTTTACAAAACTTGTAATCTTTAACTATCTTTCCTATGCCCATAGTCATCTTTCCAAAGAGCACATGAACCTTTTCAAGTAAAACCTAATGAGTAACATTTGATTTTTTAATACTTTCCTTTAGAGTCTCTATTTTTTGTATTTTTTCTCGCTGGTTTAGGAGACAATATCAATGACCTACAAAGTTTCTCCTTCATTTTAATCTATTATTATCCTTTCAAAATTAACCAATAATTGATTAAGTAATATAGCAAACTCTTCACTAGAAACCAATTCATGGTTTTCCTTAAATACTTCCATAATTGAGGCTTCTGTGAAAATATGATTTCCTCTCAAAACTATGTCATCAAACTGGAGAGATAGTTTTCTTACCTAGTCATTCCATTCCTCGGGTTTTCATTGGTATAATTCACATACGTCTAACATATACCAATATAATCCATGGTTATAATTGAAGGGTCTTTACAAATTCCTTCCTGAATAACCTACCCCATATAGATTAATATTTTTTCGCATCCATCCCATTTTTGAATGACATTTATAGTCTTATTTAGGTATTATTGTTCCTTCATATTTTCCTTGATGCATTCCTTTATAACATTGTACATGCCATTCAATTCCTTTTTTGGATTAGAAGCGTACTCAGTAAAAACTATTTCCTTTAATTGAGTTTCAAGATCTTTATTTCAAGCACATATGCATCTCACTACTTCTATGACTACTTCAACTGTAGCTCTTATCAAAGAATCTAGATCTTCTTCATATTGCACCACTTGGTAGCCTTTGGATTTCCATTTCTTTGTAAGAGAGAAGAGGCCTTATAAAGTTTCATGGAAATTAATGGCTTGTTGTGTTAGATTTTGTTTTTTTGGTTAGCCTTTTCAAGGTTCATGTCATTGGATTGAATTCAATGTTTATTAAGGGATATTCTTTTACCTCCCAATCTGGTTTTTCTTTGTGAGCAATTACAAATTTCTCAACCCAATCTTATCTTGATTCTTTTGGAGTGGAGGGATCAATTGAGATGGTTTCATCGGCAAGATCGCCTCTGGATGAGATTTCAATTTTAATTTCCTCTTCTTCTTCATCTAAAGAAATGAAGGAATAGGCCACAAAATTTGAATCTTTAGTTGGTGTGGGCCTGACTTCTTGAACCTCGATATAATTTCAATTGGCTCAGAAACCACGGAGGAATTGGAGAAGGGGAAGTACAAAGATTTTGAAAAGATCGAAATAGAATTTTGAATTTCTCTATGTAGATTTATTTTTAATAGTTACTCTTAGAGGGGGAACTACTTGTTGTCCTAAATAACTCCCCTAGTTATTTCGACAACTTATATTTTATTCTGACTATGATATTTCACATTTTAGGTTGTGCCCACTCAAGTTTGTTCCTCTCGACACTTTGGCACAGTTTAAATTATTCCACATGTACCACATGCCCCTGTTTCCTTCTTGCTTATATTCGATTCTCTCTATTTCCCCTTTGCACCTTCCCTCTGTGCACCCACTTTCACTCCTATCTTGTTACACACTTCTTGCATGCACCTCTGCAGACTTTCCTTCCAAAATGGATAATTCCATGGCATTCCTCTTGTGTGCCTATATACACTAAACTATGTCACGTGCCCCTTTTCTATCTCTGCCGAGTGCCTCTCTCTGTTGATGCTTTCACCCATCCCCATACTTATCTCATGTAAGTATTCCTTTTATTCCTCCAACACATGATACCTGTATGCAAACCTTCCCATTGTTTCTCTTTTAGGCCTTTTAATTTTGTGTGCATGCCTTTACACCTTCCTCTATGCCATTTTGTGCCACATCATTGGATGTCGACTTGAGTGTGCTACACGCAACCTATCAAAGCACACCAACAAGGCACCAAATATCGAAAACCAACCGAGTGTTTGACACGTGGTAGAAATGATAAATCGGATGAATAGCTGGCTTATTTCCTCAGTCAATCAACGCGTGCCACATGTCGAGTGACTTGTAGACTTCTAACAACCATAACTTCACTTTGTAGCACTTAGATTCCCACACATCTGGTCTCATTTGAAAGTCTTGACATCGCTAGACATTGGAATTTTCAAAATCATATTTAGGCATGATTTGGTAGGTGAAAAAAGGGAAATGTCATTCTGGTCATCAATGCACACATCTAATCGACCTCAACCACTAGATTTCAATCGATCTTTCCTTCTTCCTTCTTCTACATGAAAAATAGACACGGGGAAGTACATCGATAGCCCCGCATGTGGTTTTACAGGAATTTATGAATTTTTGTTGGTGGTTGAAGATTTGAATATAAGTTTCCCTTTCTTTCTCTTTCTCTTCTCTTCTTCTTATTTTATAAATAACAAATTTATACTTTGTAAAAAGGATCCCTCTTTGTTGTAATGGAACCATGCCAAAATGGTGGCCGAATTCCCTTGAGTTTTAGATCTTGATGTGGTCGCTACAATGTATTCTCACCTCCTTCAGTGAATGTAACTGAATGTGCATCCCTTAAGAAAAAAATTCATATTTTGTGGAGGTCTTGTCTTCCCTTTCTCATTTTCATTACATCTCACCTCTCGGTTTACATTTTCTGGCATGTTGTGCATCTCCTTCGCTAGTAGATCACCATGTTCATGTGTTGCACATGTTGGAAGGCCGAGATTGCATATTGATATGTGGTGTATATCATCCCCCTCCTCTCCCACACCCCATCTATTTCCTTCACTGCTCATGGAGAGGGATTGACCCTTTCCCTAGTGCTATCACCTTCCTTAGCTTATTATTTCCTCTTTCGCACATCCTTCTATCCCTAGTCCCTTGGAATGTTTAGTCTAGGATTTTCTTTCAACATTAGGAGTAACAATAGTATTAGAGGTAGGTAGAGGAACCAACCTTCTCTAGAGATCCATCTCAAGCACGCAAGGTCCCACAACTTGGATATGGTTCCATTGTTGTCTCAAACAACTCGGTTATCCTAGATCCGAGACACGGGTACATGTTTGAATGAACAACAATTTTTGGCATGCCCGTTGGGACAAGAGTGAAGAGGTTTACATATTCATCTCAGAAAGTTGATGTGTATTGTTGAGATCTATCCTTTGGAGGCATATTTCAACACATTTAGTGACTCCACTGATCCAAACACATCCATTATTTCATTTACAGACTAGTCTCTTCTCCTTTAATTCATTTCTCCTTTTTTCCATCGCTCCATGTTCTTATTTTGACTTATTTTGAAGTTGTGTAATCATGAATTATTTCCCTTCTTGGAATTCCCATTTACATCAGCAGAACTATTTTTCTCCATCACCACAATTTCAAAATCCTCCTCCAAGTCTATTTTATAAGCCCCATCAACCCACTTTTTCTAACCAAAATGTTTATGAAGAACATGTTTATACAGATGATGGTGGAAAATCCATGACAGAAGCTGATTTTGAGAGGAAAGTAAAAATATGGAGATGGACATGATGCATCTCAGAGTCAAGTGCTCCATAAAGGTAGCTAAATTTGGCTTCAAGGTCCCTTGTCCATGGGTCAGCCCTAAACCATGCTCGTTTAACACCATGTAGAAGTTGCGATTTATTCTTTGAGATGTGCCTTCGCTACAAAGTGGGCAGAGCTAATGGAGGATCATAAATCTAGTGCATGGAAACCCTGTCAATGGGGTGACCTTGCACTACCATCTTATAACCCTGCATCCATCCACGCCAACCTACATCATCTCAATCTACTACCCATGGTCCTATTTTACTACATGTTGCCCCCATTGAGAATTCCCTTCCTCCATCCTCTCACCTTCACTTATCTTATATCACTTCTTCCATGCATGATCCTGTTCCCATCGTGCGTGCCTCTACCCCTTCCTATCCCATCCCCCTTTTCCTTCTAAGTTCCCTCCGGTTAGCTATGCTATGAATGAATAACCCATTACATATGTGTCATCTCTAGCCAATGTCATCATGTTCGATGACTACATAACGATTGAAGAATGATACAACTATGAATGGGATGATGAGATCATCAGGGTGTTTGTTCTAGAAGAAAAGTAGTTAGTCTTTAGAGGGTGTTCTCTTGGAGGAGACAAAGTTTTGTGTAGAGGTAGAACCATACGCGCCCAAAATTTATGTGACCTAGCCTACACACACTCCTCTTCAGGAGGAAAGTTTGCATGAGAATCCCATATGTGGGATTGAGTTTCAAAGTAATGGGAAAATTACAATGATCAAGTCATTCTAGATCTGATATTTGGCTATTCTAAAGTAAATGACAAAGTTTCCTTTGGTCATGCTCACTTCAAAGTATGAGGTAGAGCTTCACCATGCCAAAGGTCATTAAAAACACCTCTCGAATCCAAGCACACATCAACTTCAGGAGGTATATATTTTGTTTTTGCTGATAATTATAGGAGGGTGAAAGACCATCTAAAAGGTAGGTTTTCACTCCTTTCACTTCGACCATGTCCAAAGCACCAAATCAGTCACATGGTTTCCCTTTGTGAGGAAGGGAAGCTACTTTCTCCTATTTGTTACAGGTTTTACTTGAGTGCCCTTTGCCTCTAGTTAGTGTAGGGTAGAAGAGGTTTATTTTTAGTAACATAAGTGCTTGTGCACACTCTACATGTTCCCTTGGGACATGTATGATTTCAGCTTTGTACATATCTATGTTCGGCACACTCCATCTAATGCCCTTTCCTTCTATTGTGCCCGTACACCCATTTTTTCTTTTGGGATGATAGTTTAGTTTTTGCAGAGGAAGTTCCAACAATCTGCACAAATTTCCACTCTCAAGATCCAAGTTATAATATATTCATGAGAGAAGTGGTTCAGTTCAGATTCTAGGCATGCTTCAGGTGACTCCAAGGGTATTCTTCAAATTACAGATCAGACTATGTTCAACGCTAGGATACATGCCTAATTCATGCTTCTAAGGCTACTGGTCTCTTCATCTAATAGGTAGATGCCCCCGTAATTCACCAATTTTTTTCCCAAATAACTCCCCTAGTTATTTGGACAACTTGTATTTTATTCTAACTTTGATATTTCACATTTTAGGTTGTGCACACTCAAGTTTGTTCCTCTAGCACTTTGGCATAGTTACATTTCTTCCACGCACCTGCGTGCCTTGTTTGCTTCTTTCTTTTGTTCCCCTTCTCTCTACATTCTTCTATCTCCTTCCATTTCCCCTTTCTGACTTCCTTCTACGTACCTTCTTTCAATCCTATCCTATTGTGCACTCCTTACGCACCCTCTGCA
Source organism: Taxus wallichiana var. yunnanensis (assembly GCA_018340775.1). Classification (NCBI taxonomy): domain Eukaryota; kingdom Viridiplantae; phylum Streptophyta; class Pinopsida; order Cupressales; family Taxaceae; genus Taxus; species Taxus wallichiana. Next base: position 296,521,901 of record CM031243.1, on the reverse strand, counting down.
GACTTGCCTTCCAAAATGGCTAGGTCCACGACATTCTTCTGTGTGCTAATATAAATTAAACTATGTTGTGTGCCCCTTTTCTATCTGTCACCACACACCTAACTCATTTAATGCTCATGCCCTTCCCCATACGTGTCTCCTGCAAGTATTCCTCCCATGTGCAATACTGTATGTGCACCTCCCCTTTGTTCAATTTTACGCCTTCTACTTCCATGTGTATGCCTTTGCACCTTCCTTTGCACCATTCGGTGCCACATTATTGATGTCAAACTTGGGTGTGCTACACAAAAGCTATAAAATCATGCCATCATGGTGCCAAATATGGACAACAACCGATACGTGAAACGTGACAAAAATGAAGAATTAGATGGATAGTTGGCTGATTTCATCGGTCAATCAAAGCATGCGTCATATGTCATTATGTGTCGAGCGACCTATAGAATTATGACAGCCATAAATTCTACTTTGTAGTGCTTAGATTCCCATGCACCTGGTCTCATTTGAAAGCTACTAACATCAGCTACACCTTGGACTTTTCAAAATATGATTTAGGCGAGATTTGATAGGGGAAAATAGTGAAACATCATTCTAGTCATTAATGCACACATCTAATAAACCCCAACCACCAGATTTTAATCGATATTTCCTTTTCATTCTTCTATATGACAATGCAGAGACATGTGGAAGCACATTTGATAGCCCTACAAGTTTTTTTGTAGAAATTATAACTTCTTGGTGGTGGTTGAAGATTTAAATATGAGTTTCCCTCTCTTTCTCCATCTCTTCTATCCTTCTTCTTCTATAAATAATAGAGTTCTTCTTTGTTAAAAGGATCCCTCTTTACTGTGATGATGCCATGCCAAAGTGGTGGCCAATTTCCCATGAGTTTCAAACCTTGACATGTTATCTCCGATGTATTCTTTCCTCCTGTTGTGAATGTAACTAAATGTGCATTTTTAAACAATAAAATCATGTTTTGTGGAACTCTTATCTTCCCTTTCTCATTTTCATTACATCTCACCTCTCTGTTTGCATTTTCTAGCATGTTGTGTGTCTCCTCTACTTACATTCCCCACACTCATGTGTTGCATGCGCTAGAAGGACGAGCTTGCGTGTTGATTTGTGGCACGCACCATTCATCCTCTTCTTCAACGCCCCCTTTTTTTCCTTTTCTTCTCATGGAGACAAATCAACCCTTTCCCTAGTGCTATTTCCTTCCTTAGCTTAGGATTTCCCCTTTTTACACATCCTTCTATCTCTCGGTCCCTTGACATGTTTAGTATATGATTTACTTTCAAAATTATGAGTAGCAACAACATTAGAGGTAGGTAGAGCAACTGGCCTTCTCTAGAGACCCATCCGAAGCACATAAGGTACCACAACTTGGAGATAGTTCTATTTTTGTCTCAAACAACTTGGTTTTTCTAGATCCGAGAAACTAGTGCACATTTGAATGACCAACACTACCCTTGTCACCTTCATATTTTACTCAACTAAGCCATCATCTATTTGGGTAATGTATACCCAATCATTATCATCATCCTCATGTGCATAGGATATATTTATCTATCCTCTAAGAGACTCAAGGTGTTTGAAAACCCTTTTCATATGGTCATATTTCCTTATAGGGTGTTGGCGGAAATGGAATGAATTTCTATGGGATGATGCAACTTTCAAATTAGGCCACCTATTAAATATCCTGCATCCCATAGTGACTAAGAAAGGGGATGTGTTCTAAGTTTTTTCTCTTTGCACTTTCCAACAGTCCCATTACAAATATGATATACCACCTCTTGTTCTGCTAATTTTTCAAGCATATAGTATTGAAGATAAAAAGGAGATGTAAGGATTCCCTCAATCATGATGATAATATATTCTAGATAGAATAATATAGCTCCCATTAGAAAATATTTTGGGTGTCATTATTTCATGTATTTCTTGGTAGAGAGAATGATACAAATAAATGCATATATCTTGAATATGAGATCTAAATTGATGGGAATACAAGTATGAATATAATTCATTTAGCTGCAAATGACATAAAGGAAGCCAATTTTGATAGAATTATGAATAGTTGAGAACACCACAGACTACATCCAGAAGATAGGAAGCCATGTAAAATGATTTCCCATTGTCCATGAAATTTTTCTTTGGCTCACCAAATTGAAACTAACCACTTTCCCTAACAATGGAATCTTTCCTTCATCAATAATCATAGAAAGTAAAGGGAGCCATGATACATCAACCTTAGAGATAGAATGTTTTCTATATAACATATTCATGAGGGGCATGCCAATATAAACACATGGTATAACTATTTGAATATGGATATCACTTAGATAAGAACCATACGTATTATCTATTAGGTACGTGAACCAATTCTATAAAATAAATCTTTATTTCTTTGTGTCCATCAACAACTCAACTATATCTATATTATATAGGCTATCCAAACTGTGGTAGTTTGTAATAACCTCTTTATGAATGCACAACATAGAAATGTTTTTACAATATTTATAAAATAAGGTCCAATGCTTAGAATTTGAATGAATTAGATAGAAAGAGATAAATTTCAAAAATGGAGGCAACTCTAGTTTAAAGGTAATAAGACCAATTTATTTTTTATTTCCCTTATGTCTCAGGACCATATTTCTTGATCTGTCAGGATACCCTTTTTCGTGACATCGACATCAAGACTTTCATTGTGGATGGAAAAAATAGTTTAATAATGCTAAAATTCATGATTTAAGGGTTGGATTGAACACAATATTTCTCATTACTCTAGTGTCCCATAGGAATATAAATAATCATCTACGTTTGAAGGTGCCTATTCTCATGCCATTATTAAGGATTAAAGGTCCACGAATGCTACATCTAAATACACAAAATAAACCTAAGGAAGAAAAAAATTAATCCTTACTTTTTAAATTTATATACATATATTATATCGATACATTTGCTACATATTATAAATTAAATTTCCAAATATGTAGATAAAGATTTTATTTAGGGCTTATTTGCATTATGGGTTCTTCCTAAAATTTAAATGGACCCCATAAAAAAATCCCTATTATTCATTACTACTTATTTCAAGGAATGGATTAACGAATACTAGGTGATATGAATGTAGCATTGGAATAATGAATTCTAGTAATGGATCTTAATAGATGCTAGCCATTTTGAATAACAAATATCAAAAATGTTATTTATGGAAATATGGAATTCAATGACACCATATCCATGTTGGTGGATAAATACGATCAAAAACTCCATGGAGGTCTCTTCTTAGTTAGGAAAAATGTTAAATATTAAAAATGTCATAGGGTACTCATACTACATCTTGATGATGGGACGTGCCTTCTGAAATGTGGTTGAGGTATGTGGGATGCCCCTTTTACAAGAAGCAAATGAATATTTAATGAACCTTGTTAAACCTAGCCTTCTTTACCCTTATATGTAGTGTTATTATTGGCCTATATGATTACAATCATCAACATGAAACAGAGATACTAATCTAAAGGATGTACTTGGGTTTACAACAACACTCTTATGTCTCTTACTCTAAATATTTGGTTAGATTAAAAAATTAGTTGAAAAATCAATGTAAGATGTGTTGATCCTAGAAGTCACTAAGATTAGCCTCAACAAAAATTTTAGAGCTTAGTGGTTGCTAGGCATCATTCAAAGGAAAACTATTATTTCACTAAGAAAAGTGTGGCAATAAACATACTCTTGAGGGGTCAAGAAATACATAATTTTGATCCTAGAAATCACTAAGCTCAGCCACAAAAAATTATCTTAACGGTCACTAGGCATCATCCATAATAAAAATATTATTGCAGACCGAGAAAAGTGTGGTAATAAATGGATTCTTGAGTGTCAAAACATATGTAGTTCTAATCCTAGCAGTAGCTAAGCCTAGCCACAACAAAATATTTATATCTTAAAGGTCACTAAGCTCAGCTAAAATGAAATATTTAGAGCTTAATGGTAGCTAAGAATCCTTCACACGATAACTATTATATTACACCAAGAAAAGCACCGCACTACATGCACTACAATTATCTCGTTATTCGTTAATACTTAATACTTATTAATTCTCTTTTCATTTCTACTCGGTAGATCGAATATAACATTTGACTAACAAAGTAAAGGAGATTAACAAATCACTAGAAATTTTCAAATATAAAATCCAATGTGAAATATGTGTTTTGCAGACATTTGGAATTCTATGGGATTATATGTATTTAACAAATCATAGTACAAAAATTTGATCTTAGCAATACCTAGGTAACGCATGGATAGGATATCCAATAAAAATTTTGATCTTAGAAATCATTAGGTAATGATTAATTGGGTAAACGTCAACAAAAAATATCTACTTGGACATATAATGACTAGCCTTCAAGATGATAATCATCAACAAAAACAAATGCTTGAGCCAAAGGACGTACTTACATTTACAACATGACTCTTATGCCTCTTAATATGAATATTTGGTTAGATTAACAAAACATTTAACAACTCAATTTTGAAATTTTCATCTTAGCGGTCGATAAGATCAACTTCTACAAAATATTTAGAGATTAACTATTGTTAGGCATCATTTCTTTGGACAACTACTATTGCATAGAGAAAATTTGTGCACTACACGCACTCTTGAGGGGTCAAGCTTCATGTATTTCTCATTAGTTTTTGTTGAGATTATTACATTGTGGTCTATGAAAATTCCCTGTTATTCATTAATACTTATTGTAAGGAATGGATAAGGAATTGTTAGGTATTTTGAAAATAACATGTAACTAACAAAGCATTGTAAAGGAGCTTAAAGTTCTCTAGGCAATTTCAAATATAGAATTTGATGTAAAATATACAAATCAAAGTATGAAAATTTGATCGTAATAGTCTCTAAGCTCAGCCTCAACAAAATATTTAGAGCTTAGCGGTTGTTAGGAATCTTTCACAAGAAAACTATTAGTACACCAAGTTAAGTGCTGCACTACATGTGCTATTAAGGGTTAAGCCACATGTAGTTCTCATTTGTTTGTTGTCAAGATTATTATATTGTGGTCTATGAAAATTCCCTATCATTCATTAATACCGATTTTAGGAATGGATTAGCGGTGATAGGTAATTTGAAAATAGTGTTTGACTAAAAAACATTGTAAAGAAGCTTATCCATCACTAGAAAGTTTAAAATATAAAATTTTATGCAAAATATGTGTGTTGCGTACATTTGGAATTCTACGGGATTATATGTCTTTAACAAATCACAATACACTTTTTTAAATCTTAGCGATACCTAGGTAAATCCTGGAGAGGATATCAAATAAAAATTTTGATCTTAGCAATCACTAGGTAATGATTATTTGGGTAAACATCAATAAAAACTTTATACTTAGACATATAATGATTGGCCTTCAAGATGATAATACAAAGCCAAAGGACATACTTACGTTTACAACATGACTCTTATGCCTCTTAGTCTAAATATTTGGTTAGATTAACAAATCATTTAATAAATAAATGCAATATATTTAAAGCTTAGCAATCACTCAGCTCATCCTTTAAAAATATTTGGATCTTAGTGTTCACTATGCATCATCCAAGTGGAAAACTATTATTACTCTAAGAAAAGTGTTGCGCTACATACTTTCTTAAGGGGTCAATTCTTACGTAGATCTAATTAGTTTTTGTCAAGATGTTTATACCTCTCTTTAATTATTTATAATTGTATCATATTAGTTAGACTATCCTTGGTGGAGCCAAGTGTTGTACTACATACCCTCGAGAGGGATCAAGCCTTATGTAGTTTTCATTATATTTGCATATTTATATAATTTTATACATATTTTTATTAATGTGTGTAGATAATAATATAATGATTTTATTTAGAGTTTAGGGGATGTTAGAATTCTCCTAGACACATAATTAGACAACATACAAAATTTATTGTTAGTCATTATTAGTTATTGAAAGGAATGTCTTAGCGGGTGCTAAGATTCTTTACTTTGATTTGGTAGTCAACCGCTATATTCAAAATAAGAAACAATGTAAACTATTTATGTAGTGGAAATTTCATAGTCCACATGGTTATATGGCTTAGATTTATTATATGGAGAAAACATAAAGAGTTTATTTGGATCTTATCTTCATTTAGGATTCTCAAAAAATTTAAATGGGCATCATAATACTGTTATCCAAAATGTGCCCCTGCTCATTTTTGTGGCTAACTCCTTGTGTTCTTACCTCTCTTGTGCCTCAGTCTCCATTTTTGATTTTTAGGCACTCAAACCTTCTAGAAATGGCACCATTGGATAGAGCTCTCTCTCAGCTTTCCAGAAAGGTAAAGTTTTCCTCCTAACTCCTCATATTTTTCAAGTTATGGCTCGGCGGAGTTTTTGTGGGAAATTTTCCCTTAGAGGGCCCGCAGCCAATCAGAACATGCCACATGGCACCTGGAGTGGCGGAGCGTGGGGAAAATTTGAAATTTTTTTCCAAAGACCAAACGGGTAAAAATTCAAACTTTTTGCCCGCCGATCCGATTTTGGCCTGTTTTTGCCCTAAATTTTCAAATCGCCATATCTTTCGATCCAGAGCTCAGATTTTTGTGTTCTTTATATCAATGGAAAGCTGGTGAAATTCTCTACATGATTCCAGGGTCAATTTTGCATTTTGGTTCAGTTTGGAGAGAGAAAATCAAGAAACATCTTTGGCACGTGGTAATGGCCAGAAATGACGTTTCAACAACCAGTTTTAATGCAAAATGGGTCGCATTCTTCTTCAGCATGGCCAAAAATGTCAGGGCATGGGTCTGTAAGGATGCCCATGCTATTTTAATGCATCTTCATTCAATGGGGAATGGATCCCATGTTTTTTACATGTTTTCTCTCTCCTGGGCTCGACCCATGCATTGTAAAAGCTAGATTTGGCTCATTTTTTGTTGGTTGAACATTTTTTTGGGACAACAAGCTTCTTCTTTCACCTTCAACAAGTGATTTTTGCAAGTATCAGACCTTCTTCATGATTGTAACAGGTTTCTACCTCTTTGATGTTGCAAATGCAAGGATTTTGACAGTGAAAATGACAGTGCAGACTCTGTGATCAATTTTCAGTCCTTTGTTTGTATTGTCTTGTTTCATTTCAGACCTCTAATTACATCTTATCAGCCTGTGTATGATGTTTCATGTTGCATTTCATGAAATTGTGTCAATTTTCATGAACAAGAAGTGTTCACCACTCCTTTGGTGTATCACCTATTAGTTTAGTTTCAATTTTTGTACTTTCTATCTCTGTCTCCTTGGAATTTAGAGTAGGATTAGGATTCAAACCTCTGCAATTGTGCAAATAACAGATCTTATCAAAGAATTTTGAGGAACTAGCCTCTAATCTGGATATTCCTCTCTCATTTTACAAGTCCCACACTTGGAGAGAGGTTTCAATGTTGTGCAATCACACTAGATGCCTGAAACATCAACTTAGAAACCTGATTTACATCTAGGGGTGCTGCTGATTTGCAACAACAGTTTTGGCACACCGGTGGGACCTTAGAGGTCTCATTTTCATTACAGCAAATTTGATGTGCATCTGCTGCAATTTTCTTGCTTAAAAGAGCTATAAATTACACATCTGGCGACTCCAAGGAAGAAGAATCAGCTGGTTTTAGCAGTGCAGACCTGAAAACTCATGAGAAGAATCACTACAAGGTCAAGAGCTGGAGAAGAAGAGGCACTGTTTGAATATCTGCAGTTATCTCCAAGAGTAAGGCAAAGTGGGAGGAGAATCCAAAGGTCTCCATCTCCACCAAACAAAACTCTCTCAACTCCTCCACCTGGTAGGCCTTTCATTCAATCAACAAGGGTTCTAAGGCCAATTAGAATGGCACAAAACAACCCCTATGTCAATTTCACTGGCAAGCAGCCCACTTTCTCTCAATGCACAAAATCCAATTCCAATTGCAGCCTTGAAGAACATTCCATACTTCACTGGAGAGAATCAGACTACTCCTGGTGATCATGTTAAAGACATTGCCAACCTTTGTGCAATTCATGAAATCAATGAGATGCAAGTTGCTGTCAAATTGCTGGCATCTTCATTCAAGGGGAAGGCTTTGCAATGGTTTAGAAGCCTTGCCTCAGGTTCTATTCAAAATTGGAACCAGCTATGTGTAGCACTTCATGAGAAATTTGGAGAGAAGGGAGACAACTTGTCTCTTTTGGAGCAGCTGACAACCATCAAGAGAGCTCCCAATGAGCAGCTGACTGATTTCAACTTTAGATTTCAAAGGACTTGGGAGAGAATTCCAGTGGCAGTCAAGCCAACAAGAGAAGGTGCTTTTCTTTACTATCTCAAAGCTCTAAATTCTGATATTTCTATGTTAATTCAGTCCATGGGAGGCACAACTATCCCTATTGCTTATAGCATTTCCATTAGAGCTGAAAATTGTTTGATCCAAGCTGGCAAACTAGCCCCTAGACCTCCCATGCCATTGTTTCCAAGTTTAGAGAGCCCAAACACTAATCAAGCACCTAATTTGGCTCCTTCTCCCACTCCTAGAAATCAGAATTCAAGTGAAGCTTCCACTTCATCTTCTAGTGCCTCAAATGAACTTCAAGAAGTCATGAAGCAATTGCAAAATTTAGGTAATGAGCTGGTTACTCTCAAGAGGCAACAAGCCCAAAGTTTTAGACCTTCCTTCCAGCCTCAAGCTCAGCCTAACAGGCAGCCATATCAACCTCATAGACCACCCAATCCAGCTGCAAATCTAAATCAAGCAAGGCCTCCTGCCAACAGACCATTTCAGCCCTATAATCCAAATGCTATATCTGCCTCTAAGGCATTGGTGCCAACACAAAACAACGTTGCTCAGGAGTATGATTGGTGTTTTCCATGCAATGAACCTCACAACCAATCTATGTGTTTCAATGGTGCCTTGAATCAAGCATTAATGGTGACAACTACTGGTGTGGAGGGTGAGGGAAGTCAAGGAAACAACCAACAACAAGAAACATTCCATCAAAGCAATCAGCTCCAAATGACACCACACTTGTGAACTGGCAGGCAGAGGATTTTTGTGGCATAAATCAAACAGTTTCTCAAGGTGTTGCAGCCAACACAAGGTCAAAAAGAAGGAATTTGGGTGAAGAAAACCATTAGCTCCAACCAATCCACAACCTTTTATGGCTCCACAAATGGTTGGAAAACAAAATCTAGTTGTAAATGCACAAGGGCAGCCAAGAACAGCTCCTAGACCAACTCAAATACTAGTTGTTGCTGCCCACATGTAAGGGATGAATATGCAAACCAAGGGACAACAAAGAGATCCTTCATCACCATTTAGTATCATTGATCAGATGAAGAAGACAAATGAAAATATATCAATGTGGGAATCCCTATCTATCCCAGGATAGAGAGATTTGCTACAAGCTGCCATGAAGGACTGACCAACTTCGAATCAGCAAGTCCAAATGTAAGAGAAGGTGCTCAAAAATGCTGCCCAGCCTGAAGGGAATCATGGAGGATAGCAAGGTAAAATGTTGAAGCCCCCTCCTTTTTATGTCTCATTAATCATTGGAAACCAATTGGTGCACAATTGCATGATTGATTCCGGGGCAAGTAGCTCAGTGATGCCCAAGAAAATAGCTGATCAGCTAGGACTTCAATATAAAACCATATCCAAAGGGTAGTGCAGTTGGATGGGACAACAGTAACAACAGTTGGGGTGATTAGAAACTTGAGTCTTACCTTGCATGCATGTCCAAATGTTGTTGTTTTACAAGATGTATCAGTTATAGACCTTCCACCACTCTTTTCCCTATGTTTGTCAAGAGATTTCACAGCCAAGATTGGAGGATATTTGTCTGCTGATTGGTCACACATGCTATTCAGAATGAGGTATGGAACCAAAGCTACAATCAGGTCTGAACCTATTGTAAACTTCCACATTGAGCCCTACACTCCAAGTCAGATCAATGCCAACTATTCGACATTTGATCAAGAAGATCACCCAAGCACTGATGAAGCTGACACCAAGGTTGGAAGCATCCTGGATCTAACTCTTGATGAATGGGCAAACAAGGTGCATGCTTTTGATCCTTATCAAGAAGTAGAAGAATCTGAGCTAGGGGTCTATTGCATACATCAAGAAGATCAGCCCATTCCTAGCATCACCAAGCCAAACCACAAGGATGACAATGAGGTATGGCAGCTGTTTTTTGATGGATCAAGGAGTAGACAAGGTGCAGGAGGTGGAGCTATGCTTATTTCACCTCAAGGAGTAAAGTACTATTCAGCTTTTAGATTTCAGTTTGCATGCTCCAATAACACTGCTGAATATGAAGCCTTGGTGCAAGGGATGCATTGGGCAATAAAGAGAGGAATAAAGAACTTGCAAGTCTTCGGTGACAGTGAGTTGATTGTCAACCAGGTCAAGGGGCAGCATGCTGTCAAGAATGATCTACTCAAGTGCTACAAGAACAGGGTGTGGGACCTCATTGAAGATTTTGAGGGTTTTGGCATCAAATCAATTCCTAGGAAAGAGAACCAAGCTGCTGATAGGCTTGCAGCAGTTGGGGCAGCCTTTGACGTTGTGGAGAGCATTCAAAAAGATAAGGTATAGCCAAACATCCATGTGATTGTGAGGCCTTCAGTGCCGGATAACAATGTAAGTTGGCAAGTGTTTGAGAATGACCAGCAAATCATCCATTTCTTACAAGAAGAAGCTGAGTTCTTAGCTAAAAATCAGGAAAAATTGGAACAGCAGTATGGTGACCAAGTGGTACAATTGAGAACTAACAAGCTGCCCAAGGGACTTATCACTTTGGAGTCCATTTTCAATCCCAATGATCAGTTTAGGAAAGAGAAAGCAAACATTCAGTCAAGAGAGAAGATTCAATATCCATCTTGGTGGAAGAGAACAAACCATTGCAAATTGGAAAGATGACAACTGAACAAGAAAGGTATGAGTTCATACAGCTGTGTCAAGAGTTCCCTGATGTGTTTTCTTGGAGCTACGAAGATTTGAAAGGTTTCAATCCCAAGTTAGCTCAGCACACCATTGAGTTGGACCCAAATACTAAGCCCATCAGGTAGAAACAAAGGCCAGTCAATCCACACATGGAACCTCTCATGAGGAAGGAATTGAACAAGTTGATTGAGTCAAGAATCATATTCCCAATCAAGCATTCTAGTTGGGTTTCCAACTTAGTTCCAGTCAGAAAGAAGAGTGGAGAGATCAGATTGTGTGTTGACTTCAGAGACTTGAATAGAGCATCTCTCAAGGACCATTACCCACTCCCTTCTATGGAGCAAATTTTGCAAGTTGTGGCTGGCTCCGAGAGGTTTTCACTACTTGATGGCTACTCGGGCTACAATCAGATTATGGTGAAGGAAGAAGATCAGTTCAAGACAGCCTTCACAACCAAATGGGGAACTTATGCATACAGGAAAATGCCATTTGGGCTGTCCAACGCTGGAGCTACCTTCCAAAGAGCAATGGACATGGCGTTCAAAGGTTTGATTAACAACGTGGTGCTGATATACCTTGATGATATCACTATTTTTTCAAAGAATGCAGCAGACCACCTCTCTCATTTGAGACAAGTCTTCCAAAGGTGCAGGAGATTTGGAGTGTCTTTGAATCCTAAGAAGTGTATCTTCCTAGCACATGAAGGAAAGCTCCTTGGCCATATTGTCTCCAAAGAAGGATTAGCAATTGATCCAGAGAGGGTTGAAGCCATAAGAGCACTACCATTGCCAAGCCACAAGAAGGCCCTTCAGAGTTTCTTGGGGAGAATAAACTTTGTTCGGAGGTTTGTCCCAGATTTTGCAGCCCTTGTCAAACCTATCACCAAAATGTTAAAGAAAAGCATGGCTTTCAAGTGGATAGTAGAAGGCAAGGAGAGTTTTGAAGCAATCAAAGAAGCCATCTCCCAAGCACCAACTCTCATCAACCCATTTCTCCAAGGATTTCATCCTCTATGCATTTGGAGGTAATGATACTATTTCTGCCATTTTGGTACAGCAGAACAAGGACAATGATGAGCAGCCAATTGCTTTCTTCAGCCAAAGCCTAGATGACTATGAGGTGAGATATTCTTTTATTGAGAAGCATGTACTTGCAGTAATCAAAAGCTTGAAGAAATTCAAGCATCTAGTCTCAAACAACAAGGTTCAGTTGTTGGTCTCTCATGGGAGTAAAGGACTTCCTCCTCAACAAGGATTTGAATGAGAAAAGGGCAGGTTGGATCACTCATGTCATGGAGTATGACATTGAGATCAAGGTCACCAAGCTAGTAAGAGGAAAAGGATTGTGTGAGCAGCTGATTCTGGGCAAGCAAAAAGGAGTATGCAATAAAGAAGAGGCTGTTTTGATAGTTCAAGACAGCCATGTGCAAGGTAGCACTCAAGAAGAGGATAATGTTGTCCCCACTCCTTGCTGGACCCAAGGTATAATGCACTTCCTAAGCATAGGCCTATGCCCTCTAGAGATGAACAAAACCCAAAGAAGACACTTCAGATTGCAGGCTGTCCCATATGCCATAGTAGACGGTGTTTTGTTCAAGAAAGATGTGAATGGAGTGCTGCTGAGATGCATTAGCACAAATCAGATTCATAGGGTGTTGGAAGAGTTCCATGGTGGACCAGCTAGTGGTCATTTTGCACCAAGAGTGATAGCTCTAAAAATCATGAAGGCTGGTTATTATTGGCCCAAAATTTTTAGTGATTTCTTTGCGTGGATCAAAAGGTGCAAGAATTGTGCATTCTTCATAGGTAAAGAGAGGCTTGCTGCCCTTCCATTGCATCCAATTTCAGTTGACCAGCCATTCATGCAATGGGGTTTGGACTTCATTGGAGTCATTAATCCCAATTCAAGCCAAGGGCATAAGTGGATTTTGACAGCCACAGACTACTTCACCAAGTGGATCAAGCAAGAGCACTCAAGGAAGAAAATGAGTCTAGCATCTTAGACTTCTATGAGGGGATAGTAACCAGATTTGGCATACCTACTACAATAATCTTAGATAATGCATTAACATTCATTGGATCCAAGGTGACTGAGTGGGCTGTCAAGAACGGGATCTACCTAAGTACTTCATCAAACTACTACCTTCGTGGTAATGGCCAGCTGAATGTACAAACAAGAACTTGTTGAGGATCATTAGGAGGACTCTTGATGAGAATCGAGAGGTCTTGGCATATTAAACTCGAAATCAGCCTTATGGGCTGATAGGATAACTCCCAAGAGATCCACAGTAACTCTCCATTCAGGCTTGTTTATGGAAGAGAGGAAATCTTGCCCATGTCACTTGAGTTGAAAACATTGGAACTCATGAAGCGCTTAGAGTTGCTAGAGTTTGGGCCCATGGAGGTGAGATATGCAAAGTTGATGGAGCTCCAAGAGATCGAGATCGTGCATCCCAAGCAAATGGAGAAGGATCAAGCTTTGATCAAGAAGACCTTTGATAGAAGGCCAAGAGTAGATCTTTCCAAGTTGGAGATCTAGTGTTAAAATGGGATGCGAGATAGAGAAAACCGAGAAGGCATTCAAAATTTGATGCCATTTGGAGTGGCCCATACATGGTCACAAAGTGTAAGGACAACAATGCCTTCCAATTGTCTTCATTGGATGGCGAAGAACTGTAAATTCTAGTCAATGGAATCTATCTAAAGCATTGCTACTAAAGGGAAATTCTCCACCTTGTAAATATTAGCTTAGGTTTTCATTCCTCCAAGTGCTTGTGCACATTGTTTTGTTGTAGGTTGTTTTGCTTTCCCTAAGTGCTTTGGCACAGGCTTGCTATCCCTGGAGATGTTTTGCAGTCCTTACTTCCATCAGGTGATATTCCATCTTCCTCCTTGCAAAATTCTAAGTCAGTTGGGGTTTCGAACAGAAAATTTTATGACTCCATGCCCAATGGGCTGCTTCAAGCAACTGGTATCTTCATCTAGCAGGTAGATGACCCCTCTGAGTCGCCAAAATTGTTATCCAAAATGTGCCCCTGCTCATTTTTGTGGCTAACTCCTTGTGTTCTTACCTCTCTTGTGCCTCAGTCTCCATTTTTTATTTTTAGGCACTCAAACCTTTTGGAAATGTCACCATTGGATAGAGCTCTCTCTTAGCTTTCCAGAAAGGTAAAGTTTTCCTCCTAACTCCTCATATTTTTCAAGTTATGGCTCGACGGAGTTTTTGAGGGAAATTTTTTTAGAGGGCCCGCACTAATCGAACGTGCCACGTGGCACCTGGAGTGGAAAAGCGGGGTAAATTTGAATTTTTTTCCAAAACCAAACGAGTAAAAATTCAAACTTTTTGCCCGCCAATCCGATTTTGGCCTGTTTTTGCCCTAAATTTTCAAATCGCCATATCTTTCGATCCAGAGCTCAGATTTTTATATTCTTTATATCAATGGAAAGCTGGTGAAATTATCTACATGATTCCGGGGTCAATTTTTCATTTTGGTTGAGTTTGGAGAGAGAAAATCAAAAAACGCCTCTGGCACGTGGTAATGGCCAGAAATGACGTTTCAACAACCAGTTTTAATGCAAAATGGGTCACATTCTTCTTCAGCATGGCCAAAAATGTCAGGGCATGGGTCTGTAAGGACACCCATGCTATTTTAATGCATCTTCATTCAATGGGGAATGGATCCCACATTTTTACATGTTTTATCTCTCCTGGGCTCGACCCATGCGTTGTAAAAGCCGATTTGGCTCATTTTTTTGTTGGTTGAACATTTTTTTTGGGACAGCAAGCTTCTTCTTTCACCTTCAACAAGTGATTTTTGCAAGTATCGACCTTATTCATGATTGTAACAGGTTTCGCCTCTTTGATGTTGCAAATGCAAGGATTTTGACAATGAAAATGACAGTGCGAGACTGCACTGTGATCAATTTTCATCCTTTGTTTGTATTGTCTTGTTTCATTTCAGACCTCTAATTGCATCTTATCATCCTGTGTATGATGTTTCATGTTGCATTTCATGAAATTGTGTCAATTTGCATGAACAAGAAGTGTTCACCACTCCTTTGGTGTATCACCTATTAGTTTAGTTTCAATTTTTGTACTTTCTATCTCTGTCTCCTTGGAATTTAGAGTAGGATTAGGATTCAAACCTCTGCAATTGTGCAAATAACAGATCTGATCAGAGGAGTTTGAGGAACCAGCCTCTAATCTGGAGATTCCTCTCTCATTTTACAAGTCCCACACTTGGAGAGAGGTTTCAATGTTGTGCAATCACACTAGATGCCTGAAACATCAACTTAGAAACCTGATTTACATCCAGGGGTGCTGCTGATTTGCAACAACAAATACTTTTGTAAGGAATGGCTTAGTGGCGCTATGTAATTTGAATATAGCATTGAATAACCAATCATAGTAGAGGATATTATTAGTCGCTAGGCATTTTCATTTATAAAACCTAATGTGAAATATGTGTGTTGCGAGACATTTGGCATTCTATAATATTATATGTATTTTACAAATCAAAGTAAGAAATTTAGAGATTAACAATCTCAAGGAAATTACGAGAGAATATATAAAATACACATTTTAAGGATAATTATTTCCGTAAGTGTAACTTCAGCCTACGAAAACATATCTATATTTGTTTATAAATGAAGTATAAAAGGCCATGAAGGTCTTTGATTAGTCGGGAAAAACATTAAATATTAACAAATCTCCTAGGGTACTCTTACAACATCATGATGATCAACTCATGATGTGTATGAGTACCCTAGGAACTTCATTAATCATAATATTATTTTCCCATCTACATACAGAGCTCTTATTGGCATATTGTGAAGGGATTTATTTTGTATACATATGTCTCTTTCTTAGTAGTGAAGGTGATCTTGAATTGTAACTCTTATTTGACCATTACAATTTCAAAACTATAGAAATTATCAAGAAAATAAAACCTCATTGAATCTTGGTACTCTTTGTATTATTTTATCCATATAAAACATGATATAATGACCTTAAATATAATTACCACACTCTTTGTAGCATTAGTATGAACATACAAACTTTGAACCCTTTGTATAATATCCTTGGTCATTGTATATATGTATTCCCAAGATAGTAAATCTCACAATTTTCTTACACTTCCACCTCCCACTAAAAAAACAAGGAATAAATTCCCTTAGCTCACTTACCTCAATCTGCATGCAAGGTAATGGTCTTCTGCAGGCTCTTATCAATATATTTAGTAAAGAAACTTTCATCACATTTATTAAATTCTGATTAAGAAAAATCAACCTTGTCATCTTATAATTTTTAGTGTCAAGATATCATTACTTTATTTAATTAAAACACCACAACCTGTAATTTTAGTCTATAAGTGTTGCATGTGTCTTTTCAAAACTCTCTACTCAGTGATAAACTATTCAAAATCATGTTTAGCCAAGTACAGACCTAGTTCTCAAATTGCATGGTTTATACTTATTCAATTCTTTGCATTTCTAGTAGGATCCTACAAAAATTCAACCCTTTGTATTTTCTCCATGGCTATTGCATATATGTTTTCATAAAATTTTATTTCCCAAAATTTCATTATTTCTCAATGTCTTACTATAAACAAGAAAATAATTACTTGTCTTAGTTTTGCATACATGGTAATGGTCTTCTTCAGGCTCTTAATATCAAATTTACTAAGGAAAATTTCCATACAACCTCATTAAGAAAAATAAGACCTTATCATCCTTTGATAATTACTATCAATATTTCATTCTTTAGTTTACTAAAACACTCACAATATGAAGGATAAAAGAAAACAACCATTTCAATCTTCATAATTAAACATTATTAAGCATTTCATTCACTCTAGGATCTCATAGTATGTGTTATATGCAATCTCCATCTTCTTGTTTTAGGTTAGTGAAGAGTATATGAGAAATCAAGAAACCTAAAAGTATGGGAGGGTTTAAATGACCTCTTGATGTAAATGGTTATGGATATGGTACATGAACAAAAGAAGATATCCTCTCGCTTGCGAAAGCTTGATGATGTGCACAAAAAGAGAACTAAACATAGAAAAATATTAGTAATAAACATGAAGGGTTTCCCGATGAAGCCGGTATTGATAAGTGATAACTTATTAAGATGGATGTCAACCCTCTTTTGATATCAAATATTCGATAAATAATGATAGTAAAAGTAAGAAGATAACAACCTACGGTAGGGATCTAATATAAACTTAAGGATGCTGAAATAAGTCCTCATAATGATAAGATGATGATAGAGAAAGTAAACACGCATCGGTTTGAAAATGAACTAGGTCCAATGGAACGATTAATGATAACCAAATCAGAGGCGATCACATATATGTAGAAAAAAATCTGAAATATGATGCAAATACGCTAGATTTTATATCAAGATGAGGATAAGACAAAGAGCATGCAAATGATGACTGATTTGATATGGATAAGGGTTGATTCGATGACGACCGGGTAGGGTCAATAGCGAATAGAGTAGGGTATGGGATTTTTATAAATTGATGGTATGGGAAAATGGATCTTGGGTGGATCAGAAATAGTTGAGGGATGGAGAGAGATCTAGGGAAACATGAAAACATGAAAAAATAAGAAATACAATACTAAATAGATCTCAAAGAAATATTCAAAGTATTCCAAAAGTAAATGATCATATGCAAAGGGATGTTGAGATAGATCAAATTGATGATATAAGCTCCATAGACAAGGAAGAAGGTAGCAAGCATGCGTGGATGATGAAAACATAAAATATTCTGAGGGTTAGAAAGGAGGGTGGATGTGAATATATAGGGTTAGCGGTAACTAGATGATTCACCGATGACTAGGATAACCGAGAATTGATTTAAAAAATTGGCGTATTATGACAAGTTGATTTAAGGATGACAAACTATTTTAAGGCTATAGGAATACATGGGAGAAATAAGGGAGGTGATAGGAGATAAAATTGGGGGCGTTAAAAGGGGTGGTAGGTGAGAGATTTAAGGGATTTAAAATGGGGAGGGAAATAAATAAGTAGTAAATAATAAGGGTGATTTAAAATAAAATGGTAGCTAGGGGGATGTGAAGGGGTTAAAAATATTAGGTTTAGAATGCATAATAAATAGGGGTTAGGGAGTATGATGGGGGATATAAGTGTGCAAAAATAAGATGAGCATGCAAAATGATGGTAAAAGTAGTAGAAGACACGGGGTGAGGGAACACCGTGCTGAAAAAGTGGTGTCTACATCTGCCCTTTTTGTCAATTGGTTTATGTTAAGTAAGATATGAGAACAAAAATAAAAGTGATGATGAAAATGATGGTTGAGGTGCTCCTCCCTCAAAATAGGGATCAAGGACACAAAGGGGAGTCGATAAAGAGTTTTAAATATATATATGGATGGATTAGGGAAGGAAAAAAGGTGAAAGGAGAAATAGGAAGATGTCCTAAGTGAAGGGTTGGATATATAAATACAAAAATATGGCGGTGACCTTGGAGGCACATCAAGTATAATGATAGCATGGCCCATAATGGAGGCATCATTAATGAAATACAAATCATGTGTCCACAAATGTCACATGTGAGATGGATGTACAAGCCCGTGGGACAAATGGGTCAAGGCATACATCAAAATATGTAAACAAAAATGTGAGGGTAGTCAAAAATAGTTGAGCAACAAAGCGAGGTGAATTATTATGCATTTTCTGTATGAGGAAGGGAAAATGATATGCATCCTAGGTTGGACGAGGATAAAGGATGGCCAAAGGGTGGGATTTTAAGATGAACCATGCTTTGTTTTAAGAAGGGCACTATGATGGAAAACAAAGTACGTTGCAAGATAAAATATAGAGAGACTAGATAGGTCAAAGTCTATTATGGGTGAAACACAAGATTAAGGTAAAGGAAAGGGTAATTTAATGAGACAAATAGTCAAAAATATGGAAAAGAAACCATATTAGGGGTTGGGTCAAGCGTGAATAAATGAGTCATTGACAAATGAGATTGGGTTCTTGCAAGTTGGGATGAGTCGATGACGACCATACCAATGCGCCTATATAAGCAACTTGGGTGGGAAAAGGAGCTCATTTTCACCATGTGCAATTTTATGATTACATTGAGAGAAGAATTTATGAGATTTTGAGAGAGATAGAGGTCGTTGGTGGAGCAAGGAAGTTATAGAAAACTTGATGAGTGGTAAGAATTAAGATATTAGCCTTGTTTTTTTATTTTTTGATTATTTTTGTTACTTTTGAATTTTTCTAGAAAAAGGATGGGTATGAATGGTTGGTCAGCAACAACTTGGCTAGTTGTCATCGAATGGAGGCAAGTCGACATCAACCCAAGGTGGGTTGCCATCAATTGGGTAGGGATGTGACTAATTTGATTATAAATTGTGATTTTTTATGAGATGTTGATGGGTGGTTTTTGGTTGGTTTTGCAGGCTAAGGACACTTTTTATCTAAGAGACTGGGTCCCTATGTTGTATGAGAAGATGAGAGAGGATGTCACACATGTAGAATTGGATAACTTGCTAGCAAGAAGTGGAGCTAGGAGGAATTCATCATTATTAGAGGGTATCGAGGACATTGGTTTAATGATAGAATTGATTGATAGATGGGACTTGAGGACCAATACCTTTTGGTTTTTGACAAGAGAGATGATGGTCACATTAGAGGATGTGTACCAACTTATGCTATTACTAATTCGGGGGCACTTGTAGTGCCTATTATAGCTGATGGGAGGATGAGGGCCTTGATGTAGATATTCAGAGTGAATGTTGCTCATATTGCATTTGTGTTAGGGTGTTCCACATTTAGGCTCGATACCATCTAGGGAAACCGAGGAGTAGATTGATATGTTTGATGATAATGTCGATTATCTTGTTATGCGTTTATGGAATAAGGTGGAGCTTAGTTTCCATGGACACTTTGGTCGGGGTCTAGAAGATATGGTAGAGCATAAAATGGTATTTACGTTTGGTGTATCTTTATTGAAACATGCGTATTATAAGTTATGGGAATATATATCCGGGAGGTGGAAATGCATGGATGTAGGATTTTGTTACATTCTTTGGGTAAATGAGCACATAGTTGTGGTGAGGTCACCAGAGCTTTCGTGGGTGACTAAAGACCATATAAAGATGGAAGTGGCTTTTACGAGGTGTAGAGAGGATCATGCTCATGGAGATAGGGGGAGAGAGAAGAGAGGAGTGGTATGAGCACACATTTGGGAGGATGGATATATAAGAGTTGATATGGAGGCCTTATAGATACTTCCCTGTATGGTCGAGGATAGATGTGGAGCTGACATGTATGAGGAGGGTGAGGTGGTTATATGGTCGAGGCCTAAGATGATTAAGCCTATACATTTTACTAGGGTGATGCAGTAGTTTGGGGTTGTTTAGGAGTAACTACTATGCTAATTTGATATAGGTGAGATGAGACAAAGAGACACCTTCCGTGCCTATGATGGTGGATCCAATTGATGAGGGAGAGAGATAGCCTTGGGAAGATTATGATGATGTGGGTATAGGTGAGGGCTATGTGGATTGGTGGAATCAACACCTTTGGGTGGTGAAGGATGGAAAGGAGAGGGATTATGTAGGGGATGATTAGGAGGAGGAAGCAAAGTGCTTCTTTGGAGAGGAGGAGATAATGCTTTGAGAGGAGATGGGGGAGCAACTAAGATGGCTTTCCTTTAGGAGGATTTATATATGATGCTATAGAAGAGATATGTCACACGATAGGAGGATGCGAGGATTATACCGGGAGAGAGACCTTGCTATGCAACAACATGATTGATATCGAGAGACAAAGGAGGCCAAAAGAGCCAGGTTTGGGGATCTCATAACTATTGTTCCATCATGAGGGAGTTAGGTACTAACAACCTCATAGGGATTCAACCAAATAGCTTTGTCTAATACTATCTAGATAGATTAGTAAAAGGAACTAGGCATAGAGGTGTGTTACTTTGAGTGGATTATGACATCCAAAATTCTATATGTGCCACGATATGTGGCATATCTATCGAGGAAGTAGGGGATAAAAAGAGAGACATAGTTGATACCATCGGGTGGCACGATGAGTGTAACACAACAAAAACGTGATCCAAGTCATGAAAAGGAGCTTTGAGTGGACAGATAGAGGGACATGATCCTATACCAAGGAGCATGGTTCAGGACTTAGATTTTTGATGTTAACCAATTAGAGGGTGAACAACGTATGCATATTTTGATGATGCATATATTTTTGAGATAGATCCCCTAGAGGCCTATCACAAATGTATGGACACATTTCATGATATGAGTGTGTGTTGTGTAATGGTTTGGTTTGTATTATGGATGTTGGTATATATATATTGATGATGTGATGGCTTTGACTATATCAAGGATGTTTAGTATATGAATTATGCAATGTTTTTATTACATGTGGTTTTTGACTAGATGGATGTATGGATTATATGATTTTATTAATGATAGATGTTGATTTAATAAATCACGTGATAGATGGTAGATATGAGATGACTTATATTAGAAATATATGTGTATGTTTAGAATGCATGTAAACAAATTATGTGATGGATGGATATATGTATAGTTGTAGGAGATTAGACAAATGATGTTTTGTTTTTATGTATCATTGAATGCAAATAAAATGATGTAAAATATTGAGTGTGGGTATAAAAGTTAGGATAATGTGGTGGGAAGGGACATTACCTTGATCGGGTGACCCTAATATATGAAAGTACACTTCATTATAGAGAGGAGGGTATGTAGAAAGATGTTTTGGAACTGGATTAGAGGCAAAGCATGAGAGGGAACAATGCAGAGTAATGCACTTGTGACCAATGATAGGTGTTAACACATAACTAACAATAGTTAGTCACATTTAAGATCAAGAGGTAAAGATGGAATATGTTCCTATAGACCCATTACGAGGCATGAAAAAGGGGTTAAGATGGAGCTCTTAGGGGAAAAAAAGGCTATCCTTAGGTGGTATTCCTAGGCCTATGTCCCATCTCTCGAGAAATGTGGTGCAAAATGATCAATGCGGGAAGTTTGCTATAGATGGGAAAGATGATTTGGGAAGATTTCGGGGATGCTTTTGGGTCATTGTAATCCTTTAATGAAATTATTCAAACATTGACTCATTTTAAACCATGGATGTGAAGGTTGTATGCAGAGAAGTGTTATGCAAATTAATCCTGTGGTAGTTCTCTTTTTTTTTTTCGGGTGGGGGGTTTATTTAGTATCATTTTCTTGTTCTAAACTACTCAACTATGAAATAAAATACGAGTTCTAAAAACTGAAATTGAAAAAAATAAATAGAAAGTGCGTCTAATCTATGGAAACAACATTTACGGAATGGAATTATTTCAAAAGGAAATGCTTGATCAAAATTGAAATACTTGCTCAAAGGAAATAACAAGGAAATATGCTAAAATAAGGAAATATAAGATTACATTACGATAATCATTCAAACCAAGATATTGAAAATGAAACTTATAAAATTTAAAGATCATGCATGAAATACCAATCCTCCAATCTTCTCGTCTATTGGGTTGTTGATCTACTTTGGTATTGAGGCTCTTAACATGAATAAATAATCAAAATAACATAGATTATATTGATCTAAATAAGTTCATCACATACTCCGAAACTGAAAAATAACTATTAAGCGATATACCATTATATCAAAAAGCTAGGTAAGTAAAAAACTCAAGGAGGTGTCTTATAGACACATCTAATTACAAAAAATGCCACAAATGTAGGAAAAATTTTTAAGTGATAACAACCTCATAAAGGTTCCATGATGACCTATAATTCTATTAAAAACAAGGGTCCTTGTTTGTAAATTGTTATTCTCGAAAATGGTGTAGTGGCAAAGGAATCAGTATCCTTAAGCGTAACTAATCAAAAGTGGTAGAAAATGTACCTTATCAATCTACACATGTCATCAAATCAATCAACGAGGTAGTGTAAGTTCCATCGAGCATTAGTTCACATGAGATAAATTAAGGAGAAATGCATCACTTTTATTTTGGATATAACTATTTAGAACATCCCCATGCATTAATTAATGTATTTATGAGAAAATTCTATATTTATACGGATGCTATAAAAAGTCAATTCATGGGCACATCATCTCCCTACACTTTACCTTTTTCATGTCCTTGTGCAAACTATATCCGATGAAGTTGTTGTGCCATATCATATTCTTGGCTGATTTGCATCTGTTTTCTTGTACCTTTGCACCCATTGGTTTCCAACATAACCTCAGCCCATGCCTTAAAACTATCATGTGACTAGGGAACACTATTTTCTAAGTGGTCATGGAGATTAGGACCAAAGGTAGTCTAACTTGCATACTAACCCATTCCTTGCTATATTCATTATTTCACTTAGTTGTCAATTTTTGAATAATATCTACAAGTGCATCCTCTCTTCACATACTCCAAATTTGAGATTACGTGGGGAAATTAATTCTCTTCATTTTAATGGAAAAATCAGAGTGTCCCACCTCTAATCATAGGCTGCCATAGCCTTACCAAAGTTCACTGGTATTAAGTTTTAAATTCTTGGACACATTGTGCCAATATTTCTGAATTATTTTTACCAATCTTAACTTGATAATATAAAGATCTAAAATCTTTCTTCATGGAAACATCGTTATGGTGGGTACGTCTAAAATAAAAACCAAAAGTTTTGGCTTCTTGATTAAAATATCTATTTATTATTCCCATACAATTTGATTCCTCACTAATTAGTGAAAATATTTCAATTGAAACTCTCCTAATGACATGTTTATAAAGAAATTAGGAACATTTAAAACCAACATATTATGGAGATAAAATTTACATTATAAATTTTGTACTTAAGGAGTATAACCTTGATAAATATCCAAAAATGCTTTCCCATCTAGAGCCTCATGAGGTTCCCCACAACACATTCTATGTAACTATTAGGAATACAATTGTTCTTGAAGAAATAAACTATAGAAAGAAGATGGTTTTCTGTAGGCTAAAAATTTGCAAGCCAAAAGACAAACAGATTCAACAATTGTTTCAATTTCTTCTTGGCATTAGAACTTGACTCAACCTCTTTTTAAGTTTCCTATTTTCTTTGACCAAATATTTATTTCTAAGAGATAGTTGGGAAAAATGAGAGGACAAATCATTCCATGCTTACAAACCAATATTCTTCTACCTCTTTAAACTATCAACTTCTACTTTTAAAATAATTATTTCTTTAACTTTATCCACAATATTTTGTATGAATTCATTTTGCAAAGACAAATGGGTTTATTCCATTTCTTTCAATTTCTCCCACAAAGTGTCAATTTCATTTGGTATTGCCTCAAGACCTCATCTCTTTGTGAGTCTATGTGATTAACTAAAATTAAACTAAACTATGGGAAAGTATAACAATATTTAATCTAATATAGCAGGACTAAAACACTATAAACTATGCTAAAACAATATGGAATGATTTTAAATAATTATTGCAAATAAAATAAAACCCTAAGTATACAAATATGTAAGAAGAAAGGACTTATCTGATTTTTTGAAGAGTGCCATAAGGTGTAATAGGTATGATTGTGGATTCCACAGTAGGAACAATCACTCGAAAGTCTCATAAAGGCGGGATATGGAGGAACTGAATAGATTGGAGCATCTAGGGGTATCTTGGGGCACCCTGGGGTGCCTGGTCTCTATAAAATCTTAAAATATGGTTATTTCAAGTGCCATAAGATACTATAAAATATTTCCTTCATGTCACACTACATCTTCGAAGTGCACTGATGTATGAAATAATGAGGGATGAAGGAATGACTTGCAAAAAAGAAAAATAAGTATTAAAACCCTAAAAATAAAGATATAAAATGAATGGGTCATAATGACCTCAACTACCACAATAGCGGGCTTACTAATATGAGCACCTTTGCACTACATTTCAGACCCAAATGTAGTTCTATAGTGTGTTTGTGTGTGTATTTCCCTAAGTGCTCTTGTGTTAGTTGCACTTTGTGAATATAGTGAGCAATACTAACTATAGAAAATGGAATAGCATGTGTGCATGGAAGATAATATAATCCCTCCCCTTATGATGTGTGTTTTGATGCAGATCTCCTAACCTTGATGCATGGAACTATGTGGATGCATGTGATACAATGGATACAAATCTATATGGAGTTATAGTAGTAAGTGACACTAAGACCCTCATTATGGTCTCATAACTTTATATTTATGGGGTTCTCTTTCTCTAATTTTGAAATTAACCCCAATATGGCCGATTAGGAAAAGATAACTATGAAAATGGCTAGAAAGATCCTAAAAAGAGGTGGGAAAGTAAAACAATGATCGAGGTGCCCTAGTATAGGCCAAGGTACCCCTGAGTTTAGGCTAAAATGATGGGACTGTGATGAAATAGTTGGGAATGTATATGAAAATATGTAGGAATGATGAAATAAAAGGTAAAATAAGATGGCCAAAATGTGGGATTAATTAGTACTTTCTTCACTTGAGAACCTTCTAAATAGTAGTATGAGACCAGGCTAAATAATGCCTCAAGTACATGATTTTGTGACTACATTTTGTCCCCACTTTATGTTGGTTAGATGAATGCTAGGTAACAAAATTAGATAGATATGCATACCTAATATCCATGTATAGTGTAGTAGATATGTGTCGACGGACTAGACTCAAGTGTGGAATGAAAAAAAAAAAATGGAGAGTGTGGATTCTAATGATTAAAAACATGCATACAAACAATGATGAGAGTGAACCTAGGGTGGAATGCATGTGTAGCTCTTATGGTGTGTAATGTACTATCATGGTTAGTAAAGGAAAGTGCCATGATGGTGTGTCATAGTTGTCGTTGCCCCCAATTTGAATGCTTGTTTCTCATCTGACTAGACTTGTAAGGTGGAAACAATCAAGTAGTCAAATATGTATGTATGTAAAAATGTTGTTTAAAATATGCATGTGTTAAATATGATAAAAGGAAAGTGTAAATGGAACATGTTCACTTTCTCCATGTCAAGAGAAAGGGTGTAGATGGATATCTGTAATGCTATGAGTTTTTGGGAGATCTCATGCCACCCAGTTGAAGAAGCTGTAGGGAGGAAATGCTCTATGTCCTCTAACCTTTGACCACTGATTGTGATGAAATGTGTGTAAAGAGATCTCTGTACCATCCTATTTTTGGGTGATCTAACACCAAGCTGGCTGAATTAGTGTAGAGAGGCATACCCATTGTAACCCCTAAACTGTAACTACCTCCCAAGAAATGTTAAGGCCACCATGTCTTGTAAAGGAAGTTGTGTATGGAGTTCCTAAACTGGTTTGAACTCACTCAATGTATGTAAACCCATAATGCCAAGGGGGAAAGTGCATTTCTTGAACTAGTGTAAATAAGCCGTGTTAGTATGTAAAACCCTCAATTATGCCCCCTCTTTGGGGGCACATGCGATGTCCTTTGAAAGGAGAATGTGCTCCCAAAAGAGGACCTACCGCATTTTGACATATGGAACTCTACCCTATGGGGAAAGGGAAATTTCTTGGTAGAAACCAAGGCACACAAAAGGGGATGGTTGTCCAAAACAAGGTGTTATTTTGACAACACGGGTGTGTAATAAGACAATTGTAAAATACATAGACAATGTAGTAACTACCAAAAAAACTAGTTTTAATGCACAAGAAAATAAGTATACCACATAACGTGGGATGAAAACATGGGACATTAATCACAATGTCACAAGACATGCAAGGATGTCATGGCCATAAACAAAAAGTAAGTGTGCACACAAACATAGGGAAAATCCTGCATACAATGGAAAACAATGGAAGAAAAGTATAGAAAAATAAATAAGTAGTCATGGAAACATGTAATCCTGCAAAACAAGTGTTGCACATGGAACACCTATTAGCATGTTAGAAAAATATCCAATATGTCAAAGCATGTATGATCAAATAAATGTAAGATGCTAAGTACAAAATGAAATAATAGCACCTGGATAAGACAAATGTGGATGCCCCCAACGACCAGTATAGGAAGGGTAGAATGTGAGCCTCCATGTTGTGTGTAAGAGTCCTATATCTGTGATCACACTAAAAAAGGAATTAACACACATGTGTGTATGATATAGATAATGACATATAATAAATTAGTCTAACATGTGTAGTAAAGTGATCATGCAAAATAATTAGTAAAAAAATTAAATGCCCCTAAGACAATGTAGTATGTTGTGGATGGATGGAATGGAATGCAAGATGGAATGGTAGGAGAAAAATTCCCCCAAGTGTATGAAAGTGTATGCAATGAGGTTCATTTTGTTTTCCCCCTCAAAGTATTCAAGAATGAACTGTAAACGAGAGTGCGTCATTGGGAAATGGTCGAGTAGTATTGGTTGTGTCTAGCACACTGCAATGAGTGTGTATATGTAATGGTGATGAGATGTAACATGTGGAGAGGTGTGCATGAACCCTATATCTAAAGTGTATATCACAAATTTTTGAATGGATGAGTGATGATTTATCCCTACGCGTATATCACTATAAGATGAAAGGATGAGTGATGATTTAGCACTAAGCATATATCACTATAAGATGGAAGAATGGGTGATTATTTAGCACTAAGAGGATGTCACAATAAGATGAAAGGATGAGTGATGATTTATTACTATGCATTATATCACTATAAGATGGAAGAATGGGTGATGATTTAGCACTAAGCGTATATCACTATGAGATGAAAAGATGAGTGATGATTTATCCCTAAGCATATATCACTATAAGATGAAATAATGGAGGGTGGTGATTTAGCCTAAAGTGTATACCACTATAAGATGAAATAAGAGAGGTAGTGATTTAGCCTAAAGCATATACCACTAGTAGAGGATATAATGGAGGTGGGTGATGATTTATCCTAAAGTATATGCCACTAACCTAAGAATGTCACATGATGAAATGTCGCATGGTGAGTGTAAGGTCCATTTGATTGGTAAACCCTTGGTAGTCAAGTATGGACCGAAGAACTAAAGTGCGTCATAGGGTGGTGAGTGAAGCGCATACTAAAATGTAGTGTATGTTGTAATATGAAAATGACTATAGGATAGGTAGAATGTATAAATGCGTAGTGTGAATAATGCAATGTAAGATATGTAGGGTGTGTAGAATATGTAATATGTAAGATGTGATGATAGGTGTAGATAGAAATAGAATATGTAGTAATAAAATGTAAATCTAGACCCATATATATAATGTAACCTAGCGTAGTATGTAGAATAAATGTGATGGATAAATGCACAGTGTATGAGGAAACTATGTATAAGGTATGCGTAGATAGCGTAATAATGTATGTAGTGTGTATGATGAGGACTAGTATAATGTAGACTATAGGGATGTAATGTAAAACTAGACTCATATGTAATGAATACTAGTATAGTATATAGAGAATGTATGATATGAAAATGCTTAGTGTATAAGGTGACTATATATGTAGATAGCCTAGTGATGAAGATCCAAAACACATAGATGATATAAATATTGACAATCTAGTAAAATGTGTAATGTATGAATGCATAAATGTGGAG
This sequence comes from Taxus wallichiana var. yunnanensis, assembly GCA_018340775.1. Classification (NCBI taxonomy): domain Eukaryota; kingdom Viridiplantae; phylum Streptophyta; class Pinopsida; order Cupressales; family Taxaceae; genus Taxus; species Taxus wallichiana. Next base: position 296,493,344 of record CM031243.1, on the reverse strand, counting down.
AGGTTATAGAAAAAATTGTAGAATATATTGTGTTGGACATGTAATGTGTGATTCTTATAGTGTGGTGTGTGGGGTTCAGTGTAATGGTAATCCCTCAATAGTCAAGTGTGAACCAAAGCACAAGAGTGTGTCATCGGGTAATGATGGTGTTATGATGTGTGATATGGTATGCTTATAAGAAAGGATAGTAAATGAGAAGTACAAAAGGTATGATGTAATATTATGTAACTATGCGGAAAACATGAGGGGGATAGTATATAATGTGATATGCCCCCGGCGATGTGCCAAGGGACTATGTAAAATCTTCAAGAATATTGTCATCCTCAAGATCGAAATCAAATGGATATGCATTAGTAACTTGGTAGGCTATAGTGTTAGGTTGATCATGTAATGAGCCATTGAGACGTAAGTGATACATGCCCATAGCATATTCCTCATCAGTGAATGGAGGAGAGGGGAAACCATGTGCATACCAATGAGTGATATTTTGTGTATAACCTAGGAAAGAGCTATTACAAATGATAGTACATCCAAAAGGCATAGGAAATATATATCTCGTATGATCTAGATCTAGGGTTCCCCCAATATAGTCCATCCAGGACTATCCTAATGTGAGTGGTGTAGTAGTAGGAGTACATGTAAGAAAAACATCAAGATGAAAGACACAAAGTCCATAAGTGGCTATGACATGGACCAACCCATGGTATAAATGAGGGTGGTATGGTGGTGGATGAATATCGGTGATGGAAAAACCTAAGCGGGCTAAGCCTCTTGTGCATACATATGGTTTTAGGTGAAGTAGGATCTGATGGCATGTGCTCCTAGTACAAACCATGTTTGAATAGTGGGTAGATAGATGATGAAGATGAAGATGGGAAAGCAGTTTCCATGGAGGGGACAAGTGGCTAATATGGAATGATAGTTGTAGTAGTAGGTGGTGGAGAAGGGACAACATCTAGTAAAAAAATAGCTCCATTGAGTGGTGGTAAATGAGGTAGGTCATCCATAGCTTGAGGCTCGTTTGTAGTATCAATGTGAGGGATAAGAAGAATAGTGTTACGTTCATGTACATAGTATTGGAATGAGTCATGGTAATGAAAGATAGTATACTCAATGAGTTTATGTAATAAATTAACACAATGATAGAAAGTAGAAGAAACAACATGCATGGCATGGAGCCATGGCCTACCCAACAAAAAAATTGTATGAGACAGGAAAATTAATAATAAAAAAAACTATAGGAGAGTTTTGAGACCAACAATAATGGGTAAGGTAACATGACCAAGACATGGAATGATGGTACCATCGTAGGCACACAGTGAAATACAAGGACTAATGTCACAAGAAAACCTAAATCCTAAAGGAATGACATGGGGCACAAATTAAGCTCAGAACCATTATCAATTAGAGTGCGTTTGACAACAACATTGTAAATACGACACATAATATGGAGGGGTGGGTCATTATTAAAGGGATGCATGTCAGTAGGAGGATTAGTCTTGAATGCTATATGTTGTGAGAATTCATAAATAAATGTGTTATACAAGGAATATAGATGCATGTTAACAGAAACATTTGTAGTAGCAAAAAAGATGTTGAACACGATGAAGTAAATTAGGATGAGTAAGAAAATAATCATTGATGGAGATACTCATGATGGCTAAATGTAAATGAAAACCCTAGAAGGTGCTATGAAGAAATGAGGGGTTCACCAAAATGATTAACTAAAATTAAACTAAACTATGGGAAAGTATAACAATAGTTAATCTAATATAGGAGGACTAAAATACTATAAACTATGCTAAAACAATATGGAATGATTTTAAATAATTATATCAAATGAAATAAAACCCTAAGTATGCAAAGATGTAAAAGGAAAGGACTTAGCTAATTTTCGAAGACTGTCGTAAGGTGTAGCAGGTCTGACTATGGATTCCAGGAGCAGGAATGATCACTCAAGAAGTCCCATGAAGGCCAAATATGGATGATCTCGGCAGTGGAGAACCAGGGAGGGTAATGAGGTGCCCTGGTATGCAAAATAGGTTCCCTAGTCTCTGTAAAAGCTCATAATATGGTTCTTTCAGTCTGCAAGATACTCTAAAATATTCCCTACATGTCACACGGTAGATTTTCCAAAGCGCACTGGATGTATGAAATAATGTAGGATGAAGGAATGACCTACAAAATACAAAGAAGTATCAAAACCCTAAAAATAAAAGATGTAAAATGAATGGTTCAAACTGACCTCAACTGCCACAATAATGGGCTTACTAATCTAAGCATTGCACTACATTTCGGACCCAAATATAGTTTTAGTGTGTGTGTGCATGTCATGCCCTAGGTGCTCTTGTTTTAGTAACACTTTATGAAGTAACGAGCAATAATAACTATAGAAATGTACTAGCATGTGTGCATGGAATAGAATAGAGTCCCTCCCCTATGTTGTGTGTTTTGATGCGAGATCTCTTAGCCTTGATGCATGGAACTTTTGGATGCAAGTGGTGTAATGTATGTAACTCTAGATGGAGTGATAGTAGTAAGTGATGTTAGGACCATCATTATGGTCTCATAACTTTATATTTATAGGGTTATCTTTCTCTAATTTCATAATTAACCCGACATGGTCTATTAGGAAAAAGATAAGTATGAAAAACAACTAGAATGAGCCTAAAAGAGGCAAGAAATTAAACCAAGGATTGGGGCATCTTATGTGGGATCGGGATGCCCCGGGAGCCCTAGTATAGGCTTGGGTGCCCCGGTTTAGGTTAAAATGATGGGAAAATGATGAAATAGATGGGATTATATATGAAAATACATGGGAATGACAAAATAAAAGGTAAAATAAGATGGCCAAAAGGTGATATTAATGAGTAATTTATTCACTTGATAAACTTCTAAATAGTAGTATGCGATCGGGCTATAGAAATCCTAAAGTGCATGATTTTGTGACTACACTATGCATCTAACTTCCCGAATGTTGTCCACTCAAAATTCCCGCTACGATAAGAGTAAAAATTTCAAAATTTTGAGTTTTAAGTGTTTTTCTCTGAAGTGCCTAAGTCGTGAAATTGAAAAATCTGTGTTTTGGGTCATTTTGTGTGATTTTCGAACTGTCGGAACTTTTGTCCCAAGCTGTCCCAAGTACGAAAGTGCACTCTGTTCCCGATCGGCCGAAATCCCCGAAGTTGTCCCATTTTCGGGCCCGTCGGAAATTTTTGTCCCAAGTGTCCCAAAACTTATTGTGCGAACTGTCCCAATTTCGGCCGAAACACCCGAACCGCGTACTCCGCACTTTCATGCCTCAAATGTCCCAAAGTTAAAAAGTGCGAGCTTTCCAATTTTCGGTGAAACTCCGTGTCGCGTACTTAGAGCTCCTTGTCCCAAATCGAAAAATGCAGTTGTTTCAATTTCGCCGAACCAGCCAAACGGCGTACTCAGAACTTTTTGTCCCGAATGTCCCAAGTCCAAGCGGGCCCCTGTTCCAATTTTGGCGAATCACCCGAACCGCGTACTCCGCGCATTTTCATCCCAATCGTTCTCAAAAGCATTTGTGCATTCTCTCCCTGTTTCACCCGAATCGGCCGAGCTGCGTGTTTCGCGCATTCGCGTCTCACATGTCCCAGCGTACCAAGTGTCATTCACACTTAGTTTTCCGCTCACTCCGAGTATGATGCTATTCAAATTGGTGGTTGTGTATTCAATGCGCATTAAATTCATTCCTCTCTCCAAGCGGCTATATAACGAGCATTTCCCCTTTGCATTTTTCGCATTGCTTCCATGCTATCTTTGCTCGAACCCTTGCAATTTGAAAACCTGCGCAAATATCCCCTCCCTTTGCAAATTCCTTCCCGAGTCTAGGTTGCAGCTCCGAGACTATCAATATGAAGATCAAGTTTCAGGGACAGGAGCAAATTTCTCCGCTTGAGTCTGCTGTTAGCAATATTGGGGACAGCGAAGCTCGTCATCTCGACTTCGGTGATTTTTGGGCAAGAATGGCAGATGCAAACCCTACACCAATAGCACAAATGATTCATGATAGCGGTTTGGCTTTTGCCGGTGGTTTCCCAATCTCAGTACAGTGTGCTGATACTGTGCTTTCATGCGGAGCTCACTTCGACCCCGCTTCGAGCGAATTGACAAATGTACATGGAGAACTCATTGCCAAGCTGGACGCTGCCGCCATTGGCGCTGCTCTGAGGATTCCGGAGTTGGAAAATGCTATTCCTAGTTGTCATCTCCGGGATCAAGCACAGACCCTATTCGATCAAGACAGTGACAAATATAAGGCGCGAGTGGCGAAGTCTTGGTTGAAGAACCCTAAGAAAGGTGCTTCTCGCCTAACCAAAACCCTCTTCCGAGTAGATTTCAATGAGGAATTGTCAGACTTCATAATCCTGCTGGCTCGGGTTATGGGTTTGCCCTCCACCAATGAGTTTCATTTCTGGATGTGCCCGCTCATCAGCATGGTGTGCGAGGGAACACAAAACATCAACTGGGCAGAGATCATCAGTATGAATTTGGTGGAGCAGCTATCCAACGTTCAACAAACAAAGAAGTTCTATATGACTTCATACCTGATGTATACCCTAGCAGCATCAAGGCAGTGGTTTGGTTTCTCCTATATAGATGCACACAAAGATGATCCAGTGTATGCCTATTGCCCGCAGTTCACCCTGGAGACCAGCAATCAGAATTTCAGAAGGGTCAATGATGCTTTCACCATGTACGTGGTCAGATTGCTCGAAGGTGATACTGCTAGAAGGTTTTCAGATGAAGCCATGAACCTGATATCGCAGTATGGAGCCTATTTCATCCAATTCAGGAAATTTTCCTATATCAGGCTTGCTGGCTATGAAAGCACTCCTCTACGGCTTCCCATGTTCTGCAATGATAAAATGGCCTTGATAGAAATATGCAGGCAACTAGACAAGTTGCACAGAACTTGCAGAGACAAGAAGATTTCTGGCTTGCACTTTCCCATCTCTCTGGGAAACTACACATGCAAAACAGCTCTGGATGCTCAGAACATAGAAAGAGCCCTGGTCCCTATCACTGTTCATTTCTTCAAGCCAAGAACCTGCTTTGACTTGAAGAAGTTTATTGAACAGAACATCAAGATAATCTACCATCATAGGGCAGATACAGAAGACTACTGGGCTGACTGTGCAGATGATTTTGAAGCCAGGAGAAGGCATTGTGGCAGGTTCTCCCTGCAATTGATTCAAGAACTCGGTCTGTACCAAGTTCCTGAAGGTCTCCAGGATGACAATTCTGACCTATACTCGTATGAGTATGAAAATGTGATTAAGCACACCCCTCTGGAGGACCTGGATTGGAACAGGAAAGAGAGAGATGATCTGGCTGAGATTCTTGCTCCAGTCCTAGTCAGGACTAAGGTCTGGTTCAGTAAGAAGATCTGAGAATTCAAGAGGCACTCAGGAGAATCCAGCTCCAAGGATGATTCGACACCAATAAGAGAGGCATCAGTTCCAAGGTCTGAAACACCAATGCAAACCCCTCCTGCCTCATCAACACAAGGACCTACTGAATCTACTCCCTCTCCATCTACCCAGGTATATAAGAAGAAACTCAAAGAGGTAAAGAAGGAGCCTGCAGAGAATGACCCTCCAAGAAAACAGGCAGAGTTGCCTATAGGGCCAGAGAACATCATTGTTCTCAGTGAAAGTGAAGAAAGTGAGATGCCAACTCCTGCAAATGTTCCTGAAGATCCAGCAGATAAGGACAAGGAGGTCCAGAGCACTGAACTTCCAGGTGCTACTGATTCTTCTACCGCCATTGCCTCCAGTGCTCTACTCACATCTCAGCTTGAGTCAACAGCTGCGCAGACCCTGAGTGTCATGAGCTCCCTGTCTCTTGGTCCCCTTGCTTCTCCTGCAGATTCTTCTTCCTCTTTTGCTTGGGTGCAACCTTTGGTTGACAAAAGGAAGAGAAAATCCTCCTCTCAAAGCTTGGGACCAAATTTCGATGCTGTTGCAGCCTTGTTGGGCACCACTCCTTCTCGTGCCAAGAAAGCCAGAACCACTTCCAGAATAGTGTCTGATGCCCAAGGTCAGCAATTCTTGGAGATTGCTAAGCCTACAGTAGACAAATCAGAATCAGACTTGCTGGCATCTGACTTGGAGCTTTCAAGAATCCCTATGGGAGAGTCTACTCCTGAAGGTGAAATTCACAACCTCCAGGAAACAGTCACAAGAGTCATTGGAAGGGTAGAGAAAGGGCAGCAAACTATTGAACAGTTGGAAGAACAAGCCCGGATTCTCACAGGTTTCATCAAGTCTCTTTTATCTAAGGATAAAGTCTTGGACCCTACCCCATTGACTACTCTTCCACCTCCTGTAATTCTAAGCCAAGATGAAGTGCAAAGTATCAAAGATATGCACAAGTATTCTGTCTATGGCAGAGCTATTGAAGCCATGGTGGATGACATGCTTGTTGCTGGATTAAACTTCATCGATGAAGCTTTCAAACTCCACGAAAAGGTGAGTAATGTGCAACTGAAGCTCTCCTCCACTATCAATACCATGGATAAAGAACTAAAAATCTGGAGCAGTTGTATAGTAGACCTTCGCCTTATGGGACAGACAGATGAGAACATCTTACTGGCGAATAAGATTTTCGATGATGCTAAGGACAATCTATCAAAATCCTGGGTCTACAGTGTGGAGTGGAAGATCAGAGTTTTGGAGGAAGCTGTGGGAGAAATGAAGAACAGCTGGCAGAAGGGAGAAGCTTTCAAGACACTGGTTGTTGCTGCTTTCAAGGATATACATTGTCATCTTCAGGATGAAAATTCTGGTGTTTCCCTGTCCTTGCAAGAAATCAAAGCTCAGTTCAGAGCTTTTGTCAAAGATAATCTATTCAAGGAAAGCTCCATCTCTAAGGAAAAGATGAAGGAAATTTGTTCTCTTCAATCTGCCATTGAAGAAGCAAATAAAGATTATCATACTCACGTCGAGTTTGATAAAGAGATGGAGAAGTGTCTGGGATTTTGGACTCAGTCTGCAGCCAACACGTCAGTTCCACGTGGCAGAGACATAGCTGAGGCATTGAAGAAATTCAGGCAGCGGATTCTGAAGACAGTGGGTCCCTCCCAGTAGCTGGCCACCTGTCTCCTTCTCCTTTCTTTTCTCTTCTTCCCATTCTTTTCGTATTCTTTGTAATTAGTTAAGGTATTGCAATTGGCGATCCTTAACTATTCTTTAATTAAAAGAAACGGTTACGAAGAGTAACTGACTTGTAAGCTATATAATGGCCTTTCCACGCCATTTTGCGAGGAGGAAGAACTTGGATATTTGCTGAAAGTGTAAATAGATCTTAAAGAAATCAATACAAAAGGGCTTTCCATTCTTTGTCTATCTAATTCTTGTTATCTCTGTGTTTTCCTTTAATATTGTGAAGATCATTTTGTTCCTAACTCGTTAGTCTCTCTGATTGCATACTGTTCCAGTTTTGCAAATACAGTGATCTTGTATAACCAAGAAGGAACTTTGTGTCCTTGATTAATAAATCTGAAGAAGGTTATTTATGGAACTTTGTGTCTTTAAATTTAATCTCATTCAGCCAACGCAAATGATCTTGTCTTAAATTCTTTGAAGCTTCGCATACACGAAGAATTATTCTGCTATCTATAATTCTGAATGTTGCTATTCTGCTCATCTTCTTATTCCCTTTCCTCAGTCCTTGTGTAATTGATGATCCTTGTGGAAAACACTTTCGTAATATCCAAGTTTGACCATAAAACAATGTTCTGTACATTTGTAAATAAGTTCGTTTCTGAATAAGGGAACCTCTCCCATTAAAGAGGAGGGACTTCTTGTCCCCTGACTGTTGCTCTTCTAAAAAGTCCTATTTGATGACCAACAGTTTTTGGCGACTCCGCTGGGGAAAATCGCATTCCAGTACTGCAATTTTTCGATCATCCTTTGATCTGGCGACTCCGCGTTTCACTCGAGGGAGAAGGACCCTTGGTATCGAAGATTCTCAGTTTCAGCTTTTGGAGCAACAGGGTTTTCCTTTCCCTTCAAATAGAAGAACTCGTTCGACGAGCACTCCACCTGTTCAAGATAGAAGTCCTACGGGTGGTATTCCTTCAGAACCTGCTAGTCCCAATCTACGAGCTTTGATCCTAGCTGGTGTTACAGTTCCCCTCCAAGCCGTATTTCCAAGAATGGCGGCACAATTGCCATGGGGTCAACGTGTCGGGCCCCTGGCCCTTACTCAGCCTTTGCATGAGTTACCTAGAGGTAACCGGAAGAACTTCCCCAAGTTTAAAGGAGATGGCAAAGTACACCCTGATGAACACATTGCAGCCTTCATAGTTGCATGTGGAGTCTTGGGAGTTGAACATGAAGACGTCTCGGTGTCTTTATTCGTTGAGGCGTTACGAGATAATCTTTTCTGATTGGTTCTATCACCTTCCGGCTGGTGCCATCACCGACTGGAATACAATGAGAACTCAGTTCGAAAGCCGTTTCAAGCCGGCAGAAGATGTGCATGCCACCTTGCCCAAATTTCTCAGATAAAGAAAGATCCATCAGAACCCATGAGAGAATTTGTGGCTCGATTCAACAGACTGATCAACAAAATTCCTGTAAATACTCGACCGGTTGATCAAATTCAAAAATGTTTCTTTCTAAATGCTCAAACGCCCAAAGTCAGTTATGCTCTAAGAAGGGCTAATCTCGGAACGTTAATTCTGGATCAAGAAGCGGTTTGTTAGTGTCGAGGATGACTTGATCATGTCGGGGAAGTTGAAAGAGATCCTCCCAAATCTAAATCTGCTTTGCTTCTTCCTCTTCCACCTCTGGACCCAACTTGATCCATTAGTCCAGAAACTTGCAAATGATCTAGTAGCTATAAAGAAACAATTGGCTCAGCATGCCCCGTATGCAGATGTTCCAAGAAGAAATTTTCAGCCCAGAAATCGTTTGCCTGCTCCTCACACAAGACTAGCACTTGAAGGACCTCCTGTCAAAGTTCCTGTGAATGCAACCTGTGAAGTTGAAGAGCCAGATGATGATGTGGACGATGAAGCTCGTGAGGAGTTCCTGGAGGAATTTGATGATGAGGCGGAAGAACTTGAAGGATCTCGGGTTAATTTCTTTACCACCGAAGGCACTGATGATGGAGATGACTATGATGAAGTGGTAGCAGATATGAACAGTGAATCATTTGCTGTCATGACTCGAGAACAGACAAGGCAGAAGGAGAAAGTAACACAGCCCATGAAGAAATCTAAGGAGCAGCCAGCAACTATTCCTGTAATTGCCAAAAGAGGATCTCCTATCCCTACCTCATCTGCACCAAAGGTAAGTCCTGTCAATCCTACTAGCAAAGTTCCTTCTTTTTCTCCTAAAGTTGATAAGCCTAGAATTCCAAATGATGATGGTCCATCCACCTCTGGATCCTTTGATATTGTTGATCACCTAAAAAGGACCAAGGTTCAAATTTCAGAAGCTGAATACTATCAAACCCATCCCAAAGCTTTTGCCAAGATGATCCAATTTGTTAATTCCCATTCCAAGACCACCTCTAAAGGCCTTTTGCCCACTCCTCCTTACGCACCACCTGACCTAGTCAGTAGCCTTTGTCACCTCACCTGGTGACAAAATCAAGCCTTTTTATGTAACACTTCTTATAGCTGGCCATAGGCTCAGTAACTGTGTCATAGATTCCGGAGCCTCAGATAATGTGATGCCTGCTAAAGTAGCTCATGCTTTAGGCTTGACCCTCACTCGTACTTATGGATCTTGCTACTCCATGGAAAGTAAGGAAGTGCCTTTGGTTGGAAGGATTAAAGATGCACAAGTGGCTTTTGCTGCTTTACCTGAAAAGAAAGTCTTGGCTACCATCCTAGTAGCAGACATTCCTCCTTCTTATGGAATGTTGCTAAGTAGGAACTTCTGTAAAGATGTGGGTGGAGAGATTCAAATGGATTGGTCACATGCACTCATACCTGTCAATGGACACATGAAGAAGCTGCTGCCTGAGAAACAATCTGAGTATATTGTGCAGAAAACGGATGATCCTAAGGCACAAATACTCTATGAGGACATAGGTCATGGTAATTACATGATTCTGTCCCCTGATGAAATCCAACCCTCCAAAGTATCACCTAAAGATCCCAATGGTGTTTGGATTTTAGAATTTGATGGAAGTTGTTCCTCGGTGGTTCTGGAGCTGGTGTCCTGCTAGTGTCACCTGAAGGCTGCCTACACCCTTTTTCATTTAAGTTGCAGTTCGAAAACACTAACAATACAGCAGAGTATGAGGCTCTCATTCTTGGACTGCAAGTGGCCAAAGAACGAGGTGTAAAAAATCTTCTGGCTCGTGGTGATGCAGAGCTGATTGTGAAGCAAGTCGAAGCCTTTTCGGGTAAAAATGGGAGGTGAAGCATTACGGAATCGGGTTTGGGATTGATTGAATTTCTTGATGCTTTCTCCATTGAAGCAATACCTAGAAAAGAGCAATGAGGGCTGATTCTTTGGTGTCTCGGGATCACTCGATTCCCCATCCTGAATTCTCTCAGGATAAGTTCACTATTGAAATGGTCCACCGGCCTAGTGTTCCTGACAATACCAATAACTGGCAAGTTTTCAACGATGACCAGCATTTGCTTTCCTTCCTGGAACTCAAGGGTAATTTGAACATTTGTATTTTGAGGAAGTGACAACTGCCTCGTGAGAGTGTGTCCTCTGACCATCCTGTCACCCGAGGAGAAAAACAGATCAGGAAGGGTGCATTAAACTCAAAGGAAACAAGATTCCCAAAGGTTTGGTGAGTTTGGAGGAGTTGTTTGATAAACATGACAGATATGTGAAATCTAAAGCTTCTACTGGACCTCAGCAATCAGCTGAGTATGATAAGATTGATATAGGGAGTTCTACTGACCCCAAGCTAGTAAATATTGGAAAATGTTGCACCACCGACGAGAGGAGAAAAGCAATTGATCTTCTAAGGAGGTATAAGGATGTTCTTGCTTATTCTTATGAAGATCTAAAAGCCTTCAAGCCAAAAGATATGCAGCATTCTATTCCCCTCAAACCAGGAATTAAGCCTTTCAAGCAGAAGCAGAGGCAGTACAATCCAAAAATAGCTGACACCATCTTTCAGGAGATCCAGAAGTTGTTGAAGGCTAAAATTATTTTTCCCATTCACCATTCGACATGGATCGCAAATATAGTGCCTGTTAGGAAGAAAAATGGTGAGATCCGCATCTGTGTTGATTTCAGGAACCTGAATCAGGCTTCTCTGAAAGATAACTACCCTTTGCCTATGATGGATCAAATATTGCAAGCAGTAACAGGATCTGAAATGTTATCTATGCTTGATGGATTCTCGGGATACAATCAGGTAGAGGTTGATACTGCAGATCAACACAAGACAGCCTTCACCACTCCTTGGGGTACCTTTGCCTACAAGAGAATGCCTTTTGGGCTGATTAATGCTGGTGCCACTTTCCAGAGAGCTATGGATCTGGCTTTTGGAAGCTTGAAAGGGAAATGTATTGTCATATACCTTGATGACCTGACAGTGTTTTCAAAGACAAGAGCGGATCACTTCGACCACCTGGAAACGGTTCTGCTGAGATGCCGAGAGCATGGGATTTCTTTAAATCCTAAAAAATCTATCTTCTGTGTTACAGAAGGAAAACTATTAGGGCACATCGTCTCCAAGGATGGTATTAAGATTGATCCTGAATGAGTTCAAGCCATCCAGCAAATTCCTCTCCCAACCAGTAAAAAAGGCGTGCATTCCTTCTTCGGTAAGATCAATTTTTTAAGAAGATTCATCCCTGATTTTGCTGAATTAACTTTGAATATTTCTCAGATGATGAAAGGGAAGCAAACATTTGGTTGGTCTTCTGAAGGAAAGGAATCCTTTGAGGGTATCAAAAGCTATTGCTAAAACTCCGAGTTTTGGCTTTGTCACGATTTAAGCAAAGATTTCATCATCTATTGCTATCTACTGAGATAATACCCATTCTTTGTCTTAACCCAAGAAGACTCTGATAAACATGAGCTACCAATTGCCTTCATGAGCTATATCCTGAAGAATCATGAGCTAAAATACACCATGATAGAGAAGCATGCTTTTGCAGTAGTCAAGGTGTCAGCAAGTTCCGTTTCTATATCCTCAACTCTCACTCTATGGTCTTTGGTTCGAATCAAGCTATTAAGTCAATTCTTACACAGCAAGAATTTGGGTCAAGAGAGAAGCTGGGTGGCTAAAGTCCGGGAGTATGACATTGATATCAAACCGACCAAGCTGGTTCGTGGAAAAGGTCTTTGTGAGCTCATTCTTTGAAGGAGCCAAACATGAGTTCTTTGGAGGAGAAAGTGACATTCCTCTTGTTCTATTCCTTAGTTCGGTCGATGAATGGTATTCGACATCGCCCATTTTCTCACCTATGGGAATGCCCCTCTCATTTAACTACCAAGGAAAAGAGGACTGTTAAATTGAGATCAGCGCAATATGTACTGTGGGAAAATGCCTTGTTCAAGCGTGGTTTAGATGGGAGATTTCTGAAGTGTGTGGACAAGGAACAACAGAGAAAGTTGCTCTCAGCTTTTCATGATCAGACATGTGGAGGGCACTATTCATCAATAGTCACAGCTCACAAGATACTCCGAGGAGGATATTACTGGCCTTCCTTGTTCAGAGATGCATCCAAGTGGGTGGATAAATGCGAGGCTTGTCAGACCTTTGTGGGAAGACCTAAATTGGCCTCTTTGCCTCTCAAGCCAGTTGTGATTGAGGAACCATTTCAACAGTGGGGTCTGGACTTCATTGGTGCACTCAACCCTGTTTCTAGTGCTGGTCACACTCATGTGCTAACCGCCACTGACTACTTCACCAAATGGGTGGAAGCTATTCCAGTCAAGAGCACTACTTCTGAAGTGGTATGCAACTTCATCAAAGAGAACATCTTGGTAAGGTATGGTGTACCTAACAAGATTGTAACAGATAATGCTTCGAACTTCTCCTCAACTGAGATAATGGATTTCTGCTACGGGTATGGCATCTCTCTGGCTCATTCTTCAGATTATTATCCCCAGGGAAATGGACAAGCAGAATCCACCAACAAAAATCTGGTGACTATCATAAGGAAGTTGGTCAATGAGTCTCGAAAGCGCATAGAAGCTTTATGATGCTCTTTGGGCGAGACAGGATCACACCTAAAAGAGCCATTGGAATGTCTCCTTTTCAAGTGGTGTATGGAGTAGAAGCTCAATTGCGGTGTGCAGTGGAGCTGCCCCGACCTTGCACTGATGAAGGCCATTGAGGATACTAGTTTCGGTGATGCTCTGGATAAAAGAATCATGTACTGCACAGCCCGAGCGAGGATAGATTGGAGGTTGCTTTGATAGGATATCTGCTCACCGGCGAGAAGGTAAAGGTTACTGTTTGACAAGAAAGCTAGGTTCGAGAGAGTTCCAAGTTGGAGATACCGTCTTTGTTATGGGACAAAAGACATGAACCTCGTGGCAGCCATGGAAAATTTGATTCCCTGTGGCTCGGACCTTTCAAGATAAGACACTTTCGTTGGTAAGAACTCTTTCTATCTTGATTACATGGATGGTTCTCCCCTCCCACTTCCTTATAGTGGGTAGTATTTGAAGTTGTTCAAGTCATAGGTGACTAGGGAGTCCCTTTGTATATTCTGTATAGTGTTTTTGCTTTTCTGCTTTTGGTGTGTTTTCCTTCTGTTGTTGTGTGTGTTGCCCTCTGTATTGGTTTGTTTTTGACTCCTTTGCCCAATGGATAAGGCACTGGTCTGCTTCACCGAGTTTGTCTAAGTTCTTGCCTTGTCTCATTCCGAGAATTTATACCAAGTCATCCCCAGAAGGAGCCAGCTGTTGTCCACTCAAAATTCCCCGCTCTGATAAGAGTAAAAATTTCAAAATTTTGAGTTTAAGTGTTTTTCTCTGAAGTGCCTAAGTCGTGAAATTGAAAAAATCTGTGTTTTGGGTCATTTTGTGTGATTTTCGGGCCTGTCGGAACTTTTTGTCCCAACTGTCCCAAGTACGAAAGTGCACTCTGTTCCCCGATCGGCCGAAATCCCCGAAGTTGTCCCATTTTCGGGCCCGTCGGAAAGTTTTGTCCCAAGTGTCCCAAAACTTATTGTGCGAGTTGTTCCAATTTCGGCCGAAACACCCGAACCGCGTACTACGCACTTTCATGTCTCAAATGTCCCAAAGTTAAAAAGTGCGAGCTTTCCAATTTTGGCGAAACTCCGTGTGCGTACTTGAGCTCCTTGTCCCAAATCGAAAAATGCAAGCTGTTTCAATTTCACCCGAACCGGCCAAACCGCGTACTCCGGAACTTTTTGTCCCGAATGTCCCAAGTCCAAATGGGCCCACTGTTCCAATTTCGGCCGAATCACCCGAACCGCGTACTCCGCGCATTTTCGTCCCAATCGTTCCAAAAAGCATTTGTGCATCCTCTCCCTGTTTCACCCGAATCGGCCGAGCCGCGTGTTTCGCGCATTCGCGTCTCACATGTCCCAAGCGTACCAAGTGTCATTCACACTTAGTTTTTCCCGCTCACTCCGAGTATGATGCTATTCAAATTGGTGGTTGTGTATTCAATGCGCATTAAATTCATTCCTCTCTCCAAACGGCTATATAACGAGCATTTCCCCTTTGCATTTTTCGCATTGCTTCCATGCTATCTTTGCTCGAACCCTTGCAATTTGAAAACCTGCGCAAATATCCCCTCCCTTTGCAAATTCCTTCCCGAGTCTAGGTTGCAGCTCCGAGACTATCAATATGAAGATCAAGTTTCAGGGACAGGAGCAAATTTCTCCGCTTGAGTCTGCTGTTAGCAATATTGGGGACAGTGAAGCTCGTCATCTCGACCGGTGATTTTGGGCAAGAATGGCGAGATCTGAGCCCTACACCAATAGCACAAAGCGATTCATGATAGCGGTTTGGCTTTTGCGGTGGTTTCCCAATCTCGGTACGGTGTCTTGTCTGATTGTGCTTTCATGCGGAGCTCACCCGACCCGCTCGAGCGAATTGACAAATGTACATGGAGAACTCATTGCCAAGCTGGACGCTGCCGCCATTGGCGCTGCTATGAGGATTCGGAGTTGGACAATGCTATAGTCGTCTCCCGGGATCAAGCACAGACCCTATTCGATCAAGACAGTGACAAATATAAGGCGCGAGTGGCGAAGTCTTGGTTGAAGAACCCTAAGAAAGGTGCTTCTCGCCTAACCAAAACCCTCTTCCGAGCAGATTTCAATGAGGAATTGTCAGACTTCATAATCCTGCTGGCTCGGGTTATGGGTTTGCCCTCCACCAATGAGTTTCATTTCTGGATGTGCCCGCTCATCAGCATGGTGTGCGAGGGAACACAAAACATCAACTGGGTAGAGATCATCAGTATGAATTTGGCGGAGCAGCTATCCAACGTTCAGCAAACAAAGAAGTTCTATATGACTTCATACCTGATGTATACCCTAGCAGCATCAAGGCAGTGGTTTGGTTTCTCCTATATAGATGCACACAAAGATGATCCAGTGTATGCCTATTGCCCGCAGTTCACCCTGGAGACCAGCAATCGGAATTTCAGAAGGGTCAATGATGCTTTCACCATGTACGTGGTCAGATTGCTCGAAGGTGATACTGCTAGAAGGTTTTCAGATGAAGCCATGAACCTGATATCGCAGTATGGAGCCTATTTCATTCAATTCAGGAAATTTTCCTATATCAGGCTTGCTGGCTATGAAAGCACTCCTCTACGGCTTCCCATGTTCTGTAATGATAAAATGGCCTTGATAGAAATATGCAGGCAACTAGACAAGTTGCACAGAACTTGCAGAGACAAGAAGATTTCTAGCTTGCACTTTCCCATCTCTACGGGAAACTACACATGTAAAAACGACTCTGGATGCTCGGAACATAGAAAGAGCCACTGGTCCCTATCCTTTGTTCATTTCTTCAAGCCAAGAACTGCTTTGACTTGAAGAAGTTTATTGAAACAGAACATCAAGATAATCTACCATCATAGGGCGAGATACGAGAAGACTCTTTTGGGCTGATTTGTGTGCGAGATGATTTTGAAGCCGAGGAGAAGGCATTGTGGCGGGTTCTCCTGTGATTGATTCAAGAACTCGAGTGCTGTACCAAGTTCTGAAGGTCTCAGGATGACAATTCTGACCTATACTCGTATGAGTATGAAAATGTGATTAAGCACACCCCTCACGGAGGACTGATTGGAGCAGGGAAAGAGAGGATGATCGGTGAGATTCTTGCTCCGGTCTAGTCGGGACTAAGTGCAGTTCGATAAGAAGATCGAGAATTCAAGAGGCACTCGGGAGAATCCAGCTCGAGGATGATTCGACACCGATAAGAGAGGCATCGGTTCAGTGCAGAAACACCAATGCTGAGCCCCTCTGCCTCATCAACACTGAGGACCCTGCTGAATCTACTCCCTCTCCATCTACCCGGGTATATAAGAAGAAACTCAAAGAGGTAAAGAAGGAGCTGCGAGAGAATGACCCTCAAGAAAAGCGAGGCGAGTTGCCTATAGGGCCGAGAGAACATCATTGTTCTCGGTGAAAGTGAAGAAAGTGAGATGCCAACTCCTGCAAATGTTCCTGAAGATCCAGCAGATAAAGACAAGGAGGTCCAGAGCACTGAACTTCCAGGTGCTGCTGATTCTTCTACCGCCATTGCCTCCAGTGCTCTACTCACATCTCAGCTTGAGTCAACAGCTGCGCAGACCCTGAGTGTCATGAGCTCCCTGTCTCTTGGTCCCCTTGCTTCTCCTGCAGATTCTTCTTCCTCTTTTGCTTGGGTGCAACCTTTGGTTGACAAAAGGAAGAGAAAATCCTCCTCTCAAAGCTTGGGACCAAATTTTGATCCTTGTTGCGGCCTTGTTGGGCACCACTCCTTCTCGTGCCAAGAAAGCCAGAACCACTTCCAGAATAGTGTCTGATGCCCAAGGTCAGCAATTCTTGGAGATTGCTAAGCCTACAGTAGACAAATCAGAATCAGACTTGCTGGCATCTGACTTGGAGCTTTCAAGAATCCCTATGGGAGAGTCTACTCCTGAAGGTGAAATTCACAACCTCCAGGAAACAGTCACAAGAGTCATTGGAAGGGTAGAGAAAGGGCAGCAAACTATTGAACAGTTGGAAGAACAAGCCCGGATTCTCACAGGTTTCATCAAGTCTCTTTTATCTAAGGATAAAGTCTTGGACCCTACCCCATTGACTACTCTTCCACCTCCTGTAATTCTAAGCCAAGATGAAGTGCAAAGTATCAAAGATATGCACAAGTATTCTATCTATGGCAGAGCTATTGAAGCCATGGTGGATGACATGCTTGTTGCTGGATTAAACTTCATCGATGAAGCTTTCAAACTCCACGAAAAGGTGAGTAATGTGCAACTGAAGCTCTCCTCCACTATCAATACCATGGATAAAGAACTAAAAATCTGGAGCAGTTGTATAGTAGACCTTCGCCTTATGGGACAGACAGATGAGAACATCTTACTGGCGAATAAGATTTTCGATGATGCTAAGGACAATCTATCAAAATCCTGGGTCTACAGCGTGGAGTGGAAGATCAGAGTTTTGGAGGAAGCTTTGGGAGAAATGAAGAACAGCTGGCAGAAGGGAGAAGCTTTCAAGACCTTTGTTTATTCTTTGCTTTGAGGATATACATTGTCATCTTCAGGATGAAAATTCTGGTGTTTCCCTGTCCTTGCAAGAAATCAAAGCTCAGTTCAGAGCTTTTGTCAAAGATAATCTATTGAGAAAGCTCCATCTCTAAGGAAAGATGAAGGAAATTTGTTCTCTTGATTTGCCATTGAAGAAGCAAATAAAGATTATCATACTCACGTCGAGTTTGATAAAGAGATGGAGAAGTGTGCGGGATTTTGGACTCGATCTGCAGCCAACACGTCGGTTCACGTGGCGAGAGACATAGGCGAGGCATTGAAGAAATTCGGGCGAGCGGATTACGAAGGCAGTGGGTCCCTCCCGTGGTGGCCACTGTCTCCTTCTCCTTTCTTTTCTCTTCTTCCCATTCTTTTCGTATTCTTTGTAATTAGTTAAGGTATTGCAATTGGCGATCCTTAACTATTCTTTAATTAAAAGAAACGGTTACGAAGAGTAACTGACTTGTAAGCTATATAATGGCCTTTCCACGCCATTTTGCGAGGAGGAAGAACTTGGATATTTGCTGAAAGTGTAAATAGATCTTAAAGAAATCAATACAAAAGGGCTTTCCATTCTTTGTCTATCTAATTCTTGTTATCTCTGTGTTTTCCTTTAATATTGTGAAGATCATTTTGTTCCTAACTCGTTAGTCTCTCTGATTGCATACTGTTCAGTTTTGCAAATACAGTGATCTTGTATAACCAAGAAGGAACTTTGTGTCCTTGATTAATAAATCTGAAGAAGGTTATTTATGGAACTTTGTGTCTTTAAATTTAATCTCATTCAGCCAACGCAAATGATCTTGTCTTAAATTCTTTGAAGCTTCGCATACACGAAGAATTATTCTGCTATCTATAATTCTGAATGTTGCTATTCTGCTCATCTTCTTATTCCCTTTCCTCAGTCCTTGTGTAATTGATGATCCTTGTGGAAAACACTTTCGTAATATCCAAGTTTGACCATAAAACAATGTTCTGTACATTTGTAAATAAGTTCGTTTCGAATAAGGAACCTCTCCCATTAAAGAGGAGGGACTTCTTGTCCCCTGATTTGTTGCTCTTCTAAAAATATGCAAATTTTTCTACAACCACATTGGAAGGCCGAGGAGTTGATTGAAGCTTAGGCCGAGAAGCTGGGGAAGTTTTGCGAGAAACTAGTGTAGGATCCTTTTGATAATATTTTTCTTATAACTCTCCCCTACGCTTTTTTTTTTTCTCCACCTTTCTCTTGGGTCTACTAGAATCCTAATGTGCACAAATTAATTTGGATAAGCCTTGGGTGCTTTATGGTAGCATTACTACCTCCACTTTTGTATTTCTCGCCCACCTTGATGACATCATCTACAAGGTATTCGGGAAGATTCACCTTAAGACTAGGGTTTATCCAACCCTTATTTAAATGAGTTAAAATATTCTATGTTTCACCCCATAATATTGACGGTTTCCCATCACAAACAAAATACTTGTTCAACCAAGTAGCAATTTCCTTCCAATGGCTCGAAAAACTCTCCCTCTTAATTCCATTTTGAATTCCATGGGGATTAAGGATTATCTTGGGAAGAGCTTCCCCTTCCTCATGAAATAGAGATATAATATACTTAAGTGGGGAGTTAGTTAAAACCTTAAGCCCAAAATCTAGGAGGCAAGAGATTGTGGCAACAATGTGGTTGTTTATTTCAATTCTTTTCCTCCTATTCGAGAGCAAGTTGCATTGAAATTCAACAAGAATTATCTAACTAAATCCTCATCAAATCCCTTTAGTTTGTGAATAAAATATAACCAACTTGCATCATGGAAGACTTGGGAGATGATGACATTAAATAGCGGCTTCAGTAGATTTTGGTTTTGGTGTCCCAGATTTCACCTGAAACTGGGACTAACCATTTGAAAAAAATTCGTTATTTTTAAAATAACAAGTCATTTTATGTTTTTATTGCTAGAAGATTTTTGTATTATGTTAAGATATTTCCACTCGAACCATATGAGATAATTTCGACAAATACCCAGATGTTGAAACTCATTTTATCCCTCTGCCAAGTTTTGTTTGTGAGAAATTTTTATTTAATTATTTATTAAATAAATAAAGCCCCATTTGAAGTAAATTGTGCCCCGATTGAATCCTGTTGAAGTTTTGCATGCCATTATTCATGAGATCTCAATAGGATTTTCACCAATGAATGAATTGAGCTTTTCTCGTGACTTCTGGCAACATTTTTCATTTTTATTTATTTCTTTTGTGTTTTTCTCTGGTTTTCTCTGTGGTCTTTTTGTTTAATTCCCCTAGGTTCATTTTTTTCTGTATAGTCTATTTAATTCCTGGAACATCTATAGAACATTTACAACCATTGCACCAAAAGGATTAAAGCGGGAAAGAAAACTTTTGACCAAAACAAAGATGAATTCAAGCACAAAAAACCTCTATTAGGCAAGTCGCATAGTTTGGAATAAATGGATATAAGATGCAATGGGAATTTTGGTAGTGGAAGGAAAGTGAGAATTTCTTACCTACCTTGCAGGTACTTTTTCCCATGAAGTCAAAGTCACTTAAGTTGCAATGGGAATATTGGTAGTGGTAAGGGTAGGCGGGGATTTCTTAAGCTGCCTTGCAGGGTACTTTTTTCCATGAAGTCAAACTCACTTAAGCTGAAATGAGAATATTAGAAGTGGCAAGGCGGTGGGAATTTCTTACCTGCCTTGCAAGGTAAAAATTCCCATTATAAAATAAAGAAAAATCACTTAAAGAACTAATGAGAATTTTCTTCCTACCTAGTAGGCTAACTTTTCCCACCAAAGAGGTTTATTCACCCATGCAAGTCACACTTTATCAAAGGAAGCTATTTTTAATACAAGTCACACTTTTTGGGAGATGTTTAATTTTCCAGTGGAAGGCGGTGGGAATTTCTTACCTACCTTGTAGGGTAAAAATTCCCATTATGAAATTCAAATAACTTAAGTGGAAGAGGGGATTTTTGGAGCTGCAGTGTAGGGTGGAAATTCCCATCAAGTTGACTTCTTATTTTTAGTAATTCCTCTTGCCAAAAAGTTTGACCCACCTTGGGTGAATAACAATGCATTTAATAACTTTATTAATGGTTTATTCACCCAATTTTGGCACCATAAATAGAAGAAAAATCAATGCAAGTGGAAGAGTTAAGGAGAAGTCAAGGATGCATGCTAAAAATAAATAAAATAAATTATTTAAAAAGCAACCAACAACATGTAGACTTGGGCGCCCAAATTAGATGAATAAACATGACTATTAATTAATTAAATTACCAGAAATAGGAAGAGGCAATTATTAAAAATAGCATGCTGGAGGTTATATAAGCATGAAACACCATAAGGGAGAGATAATTAATTATTTTGATGAGGATTGCAGCCCAGACAAGTTTTGGCACCAAAAGAAGGAGGATTTTGCATTAAAGTTTATTTTCCACTACTAGGAAGCTTCCAGTTTTGGTGCCTAGGGTTGGAATAGCCTAATTTTGGTCATTTTGAGCATTTGCATGTTGGTATATGTGCCCAAGTGAATTAAATAATATTTTTTCTTGCTTTACATGAAAAAAACCTCAAATTTTAGGGCAAAGAGGCTTTATATGCAGATTTTGGTGATAAAAATCAAGTATTCATGCCATGGACTCCATCTTTGTTTGAATAAAATTGTAGGTATTCATCATAGGTGCTCAAATCAATGTCAGGTACATTGAATATATCTTTTGAATTTGAAGAAGTTTTTAGATCTACACAAATGGATCCAATTGCAAGGGATTCGACAGAATTAAAAGAAAAAGAGCTCAGACAAAGATTGTTCCAGCCATGTTGAAGCATGATGAAAGAGAAAGATTAGTAGAATCATGCATAGCTTCCAAATTTGCTGAAGTCAATGATACAGACATAGGCCCTGAACCTATCACCGATTTAATTGACAGATCTAGATCTCATAATTGCAAAGGCTTCCGACAAAAATTCATCCTCTTGTTTCTAACGCAGCTCATGTAGAAGTCAGTGCATGGAAAATTCCTTCTAGGATCTTGTGCATGTGCTCCCAATCTTCCAATTGAAGCCTTCATTGAATTTACTTGTATTTTCATTCACCTAGAGTGCTTTCCAGAATTTAAAATTACTCATATGTAATTAAAAAAAATAAAAAGATGAGTTTTGTTTGAATTATTTACGACAAACATTGCATTGGTGCATGTACTGAAGAAGAATTGCAAAAGATTCAAGGATAGAAGGGAAGACAAGTCAAAGGCAATACCCGCAATAAAATCATAGTCATGCATAGCTTCCAAATCCAGTTTGGTGAGAATCAAAGGTAAAAGAGTTAACCACATGCAAAATATGGAAGAAGAACAAGACTGGGAGGGTTGCAGCTTTCTTCTTATTTCTTTTCCTCTTTCGTTTATTTTCTTCAACAAAGTAATTGAGCAATCAATTAAATTATAAAAAATTAATTGATTTGTTTAAAATCCATTATTTGAAGAAGTCAATTACTTGGAAATAGGTGGAAAACATGCAAAATAGAAGGTTCTATTTTTCAGTTATAAATCATGCATGTCATGCAAAGAGGAATTCCAAGAGGAAGATTGCCAACTGTTTCCCTTTTCATAGCTTCTGCATGTGGGAATTCATTTAAAGCTTCCTATTTGTAATTTCCCTTATACACTATAAATAGAGGAAGAACCTATGGGTTAAAGGATCAGAATTTGTAATCAACATTCTCGTGTTCCATAATTTGAGCTGAAACCCTTGATAGCTTTTTGCAAGCAAAGGAATAGAGAAGATATTTTCAGAGAACTTTGTGTCAACGATGCATTCATCTTTTATTTATTTTTAGATCTATGCATAAACTTTGTGTTGTCTTAGATCTAGATCTGGAACTTTCCGTGCTTCAAATTTTGCGTTTTAAGATCTATTCATCTCATCCATGTGCATGTGATCAAATCCATCAACTATTGGTTAGGTTCCACATTTACTTTCCTTTCTTATCAATTTTAATTATTTCCCTTTCCTGCACATATTGCTTATTTGCTTATTTTATGAAAAACTATCTTGCTATGGTTCATGCGCTACATAGTTAAAGTAATACAAAAAAATAGATATTAGGAAATACAAATGACAAAATCATACATGGGATCCTCACCAAGTAAATGAGGGAGATTTATCTCATGACTCGCTAGTTGTCATCATCTGTGCGAGAAAATATAGCTAGTAGGTTCTAATTTCTTATTTTACCCCACAACACAAAATGGGTTTAGTGGAGTTCTAAAAAAATGGGGATAGTTATGTGAGAGAGACATAGTGTTTGTATGTAAGGTCAAGAGCAGAAATTTGAACTACTCTTTGAGTTTATAATGGCATTAAGTCAACGCAAAATGGAAGTGTAAAAGATTGATGGTACTAATTGAGGTGGCAAGATTTCAATTTCTTTGCATGGTTCCCATACTGCTATTATGAATGCTCGTGTGCCATTTTTCATTCTTTTAGATAGGTGACACATGAATTTAATCATCCATTATTACTTCATATCCCTCCACCTTACTCCACAATATTTGATTTTACGTTTTAATAAATGCATTAGGAAGATCTAAAAAATAGTTAATACCAGTAATAGAAAGTGAGTAGACATCACCTTACCATCTCAAAATTCTTCTAACGGTTGGTGCTCTACCTCTTGCATTTGAAAATTAACCATGATCAATGCACTTTTTGATAATTGGAATCTCCAACCTTTACTTTCATGTAAAAAGAAAACCTATTTTTGTATTTTTAGATATAGGGAAGAGGATTAAAACTATGATCTTCTTCCTTTATTTTAATTTATTAACAAACTATTCATGGTGGGAAGAGTTGTAGTATTCCACTAAATAATACTCTTCACACATCAGATGTTCTTAGTGAAAGTTTTCTTATCATAGGGGTGTTGATATAGCCTCATTCTATGACCCTTAACTAAAAAAATTATTCTGTCACCATCAATTGGAAACAATTGAATAGATCCATTATCGTAAATATTTTCAATTTTATGGGGCCCCAACCATCTTGTTCTCAATTTCCCTTTGAATTTATGGTATTTTTGTGTCAAACAAGAAGAACCAATATCCTTTATTTAACCTTCTAGTATTCATATGAGCATCATTAGAGATTTCCTCTCTCCTTGAAGGATTTTAGTTTATTATTGTGCCTCCATCCACATCTCATCAAGTTCATTTATGTGCATTAATCTTTCATGTTGAGCTTCATCCAACTCAATTCCCATATTCAGTGTTGTCCTCCAAGTTTATAATTCAAATTCTACTAGGAGAAATGGCTTCTTCCCATATATGAGTTCATATGGGGAGAAACTAGTGGTGGTTTTATAAGTTGTATTGTATGATTAGACCGTGCTTCAGGTAGTCTTGGCACCCAATTCTTCCTATCTGCATTGAAAACTTTAGTTAAGATGTTTTCTAGTTCTCTGTTTATGACTTCCACCCGCCCATTGGATTGGGGGTGGTATGGTGATGATTTTCTATGCTTGATTTGGTAAATATTTTAAAAGGCCTTAATCATGTTGGACACAAACTGAGGTCCTTGATCAAATACTATAGCTCTGGGAGCTCCAAACCTTAGCATGATCCTATTGTATAAAAATTCAGCTACAACATCCTCATTGGTAGATGCTAGTGCTTGAACCTCAACCCATTTTGTAACATAGTTGGTGCACACCAGTAGGTACTCTTTTCCATAGGATGGGGGTTGAAAGGTCCAACAAAATCAATTCCATATTTCTTAAATGGCCCTAAGACTAGCTGAGGATTGAGGGGAATTTCAGAATACAATGTATGATTCCCCATTCTATGACATACATCACATTGCCATACCTATTTATTGATAGCTTTGTGAAGAGAGGGCTAGTAGTACCCAGCTCTAAGGACCCTGTGAATTTTCCTATTTACTGAGTAGTTCCCTCCTCCAAGTTCATCATGACATGATTTCAATATGTCATACACTTCATCTTCTCAAACGCACCTGAAAAGAATCATGTTAGGAAAACATTTAAACAAAATTCCATTGCACCATTTATATGTAGCATTGTTTCTGACTGATATTTTACATTATTTAGTAGTAAAGTAAGATGGAAACTTCCATGTAGTTAGATAATTGGCAAGATCAACAAAACATGGAGGGCATGCTGATATTGCAAAAAAATTCTCATCTGGCAAGTGATCTTGAACTACCTCTTCTCCTGAAACATTCAATATCAAAAGGAAGTTAGCAACACCATTAGCCTTTCTAGGCTTATCAATAATGGTCAAATTAAAATCTTGAAAGATAAGTAACCACCTAGTATTCTACCCCTACTATTGGTTTATTCATTAAATATATTATGGCTGAATGGTTTGTATATACAAATATTTTATATCTAATAATGTAGTGTCTAAATTTGTTCAGAGAGTATACAACAACTAGAAATTCCTTTTTTGGAGTGGTGTAGTTTTCTCTATGGCGGTTAGGTTTTTGCTGATGAAATAGATGGCATACATTTGGTATTCCTCATATTTTTGTCGAAGAACAATTCCCATTGTTGTTTTGGAAGCATATGTGTGAATATGAAAAGGTTGACCAATTGGATCCTCTCAAAACTAGGGAAGTGGTTAATTTCTCCTTTATAAATTCAAAGTATTTTTGACATTGAGGAGACCATTCAAAAAACACGATCTTTTTATAGTAGAGAGAACATTGATGTAGTAATCTTACTAAAATATTTTATGAACCATCAATAATAACTCGAATGTTTAAGGACAATTTTGATATCTCTGTTTGGTTTGTTGGTGTGGGAAATTTAGTAATGACTTCTATATTTTTAGGATCAACTTGGATACCCTTAGCAAAGATATGATGACTGAAGATAACTCCTAATAAACCATTATCAAGAATTTTCATGACTTAAGGAGAGTTGGTGATGCTCACATCGGTTAACACTTTTTTAAGATTTGTCAAAGACTCATTAAAAGTAGACCCATGGACAAGTGAAATCATCCATATAAACATCAACACAATCATTGGTGAGGTTTGAAAAAATAACTAAAACTACTCTTTGAAAGGTGGAAAGTTCATTACAAATTCCAAATGGTAGAAATATGTAAGAAAATGTACACGAGGGACAAGTGAAGGTAGTCGATATCGATTAGAAAGTGCTATACTAATTTGGTTATATCCGTTGAACCCATCCAAGAAGGATAAGTATTTTTCTTACCGCCAAATTGTCTAAAACATGGTCGATAAAGGGCATGGGAAAGTAATATTTCTTGGTGGATTTATTAAGATCCCTATAATCTATAAATATTCTCTACTTGCCATTTTTGGGAACTATAACAAGTGGTGATACCAAGAACTATCATATATTAGATAGATGAATCATACCCTAAACAATTTCTCTATTTCATTCTTGACAATATCTCTAAGTATTGGATTAATCCTTTGTTATGGTTGTTTGACTAGTTTTACATTCTCATTGTAAATATGATGAGGGCAGATGCTTGGGTCAATTCCTTTCATGTCGAGTATACTCCCAAGAAAAATATTTTGAATGATTCCTCAATATGTATATGATCCTAATCTCTTGGTTATCTCTTAAGTTATTACCATTGGTCAGTTATTTTCCTACTTCAATAGTTATTTGTTTAATATCTTTCAAAATAGAAAGTTATGTCTCAACAATTAGAGAGTTTAAGGGTAAAACATGAGGTTGTAACATGTGAAAAATAGTCATGTTCTCAAGGGATACAATCTTGGCTAAAGGAAAATGAAAATTAGTGGATGTGTGGCCTTCATGGTAATCATAGGTGTTTTCAAAACCTTCTATATAAATCTCACTTACTAAGGTGATGTTCTCTTCGAGTTCAAAATAGTCATTTCCATAGCCATAGTTTTGGTTTCGTAGCCATAGTTTTGGTTTGTAGCCACATTATCATCTTCATCAAATATTGGGTATGTCTCAGCAATTTCTTCCATATGATTTTTCACTGCAATGGTGGCCAGATAAGAAGAACTCATGTTGTTAGTATCCAAAAAATATACCCACACACATTCAAAACATCCACATATGGTTGAGCAGGAGGATAAAGAGAAATATTTTTTTCTTTTTCCTATTTGAAATAGTCATTTTCCCTAGCCTACAGTCAATGTATGCAACAACAATAGCTAACCAGGGTCTTCCTAAGATAACTAGGTATCCAAAATTTTTATCTTTAGGCTGTAAGACCATAAAATCTAAGAGATAATCCCATGATTCAACCGTAACCATAACATCATCAATTACTCCATTTGGTACAACAATAGATTGATCTACTAACTGGAGAACAATATTGGTTGGTTGTAATCTTGTCAAGGAAAACAAATTGAATTTATCTGTTGTTATGACATTGATGGTAGCACCAAGATCCACAAAAATATTAGATATTTACTGACCATTTACAAAAATAGTAATTCTGGACTTAATGTCCCCATATTTCGGTGAAATAAGTTTTCCAGATACAAGGTTAGCTAGATTTCCTTCTAATTTGACTATTTTTGGATATTTCTTATTTCTTCTTGGTGTCTTTATGCAATTATTTCTAATGTTCTGGTTTAATTTGGGGATGTCCCTTATTTCTCTCAAAAGTGGGACCTCAATATTCATCTTTTTCAACTCTTGAACTAGTGTTGTTTCTTCCCCATTTTGT
Source organism: Taxus wallichiana var. yunnanensis (assembly GCA_018340775.1). Taxonomy (NCBI): domain Eukaryota; kingdom Viridiplantae; phylum Streptophyta; class Pinopsida; order Cupressales; family Taxaceae; genus Taxus; species Taxus wallichiana. The sequence continues at coordinate 296,465,943 of CM031243.1, read as the reverse complement.
ATTTCTTTTAATCTCTCTGAGAAAGGAGATGCATGCACATTCTTGTCTTTCTTTTGGTCATCCCTAGTGTCTCGTGTTTTTGGAACATGTCTAATTCTGTCACTTTCCTCAGGTATTTGAGTGATAACTATTAGAGGATTGTTCACTATTTTTCTAGATCTTAGCTATAGGTTATTAATTGCATTAACCCGCATCGTCTCTCCTTGTCTTACAACATTAATTGAAGCTGTTTGTTGATTTTTGGGGTTTGAGACATGATGATCTAGAATTTGGGTTTGTGCTACTTTCCCTTGCTGGTAATTTTGTTGTGGAGGAGGAATTAAATCTTATTATTGTTGTGTAAACCTCCTTGGATGATTATAGTTCTCTTTGGGGTGACCATTGTTGGTTTTTCCATGGATGTGCATTAGCTAGTGGTGTCTAGCCTTGCTAATTGTATGGAGGAATCCATGGTTTTTATTTTGATAGGCCATATAATTCAAAGTGGTTTCCAATTAGGTGGTCCCAAGTTGGTGAAGGAGTCGATTGGGCCATGACATCATCCAAGGGTTTTGGGTAGGTCTTGGAGCATAAGCGGTGATTCTTTGACCTTTGAATAAAGTTTAATCCTCCAATCATTTAATTCATTCATATCAATCTCTCTTTCTATTGAGGTAGGAGAGTACAATGGTTTGTGTCATGGTCATGGACATCAAAAATAAATAACATTTCAAAGTGACATACAAAGTAAATTATTTTAGAGGATTTTTTTCCTACATCCTGGGACAATATATGTCCAAAGGTTATTTTGTAGCATTGTTCTTAGATTTCAACCCATCCATAGTTGAAGTTAATTGTGTCAAAATGTATGTTTTCATATTGGCCATTATAGAAAAATTATCAATGCTGGAAGTTTTCTATAGATGGGAAAGATGATCGATGTGGGAAGCTATCTCGGGATGCTTTGATGGGTCATTGTACATTCCAATCATTCAATCAACTTATTCAAATGTTGATGTTATTATAAACTAGGTTTATGTTCAAGGTTGTATGTAGAGAAGTGATATGCAAATCAGTACTATGGTGGTTCTCTTATTTTTTTGGGGGTTTGTTTAGTATTGTTTTCTTGTTCCACACTACTCAACTATGGAAAGAAAATATAGTTCTAAGCTACTAAAATGGAAAATAGAATATAGAAAGTGCATCTAATATATGGAAATAACATTTGGAAAAAAACCTTTCAAAAGGAAATGCTTGATCAATTGAAATAATTTCTCAAAGGAAATAACAATAAGGAAATCTGCTAAAAAGGAAATACAAGATTGTATTTAGATAATCATTAAAACCAAGATACTAAAACAAAAACTTAGAAAATGTTAAGATCATGCATGAAATACTAATCTTCTAATATCCTTAGTTGAGTGGGGCCTTACTCTACTTTGTGATTGTGGATCTTAACATGAATAAATACTCAAAATATCTTAGATTATATTGATCCAAATAATTTCATCACATACATTAGAAACCAAAAATAACTATTAACTGATATAACATTGCATAAAAAATATAACTAAGTAAAAGTTCAAGGAGGTGTCTTATAGAAACAATTGATTACAAGAAATTCCATGAATTTAGTTAACATATTTAACTAATAATAACCTCATAAAGGTTCAATGACACCCTATAATTATGCTAAAAACATGAGTCCTTGTTTGTATATTATTACGAGTAAATCATCCAAAATCATGTAGTGGAAAAGGAATCAATCTCTGAATTGTAACTAATCAAAATTTGTAGAAAATACACCTTATCAATCTACACATGTCATCAAATCACTCAACAAGGTAGTTAGTGGAAGTTCCATCAATAATTAGTTCACATGAGACAAAATAAGGAGAAATGCATCACTTTTACTTTGGATAAAACTATTTAGAACATCCCCATGCATTAATTAACATATTTAGGAGAAAAACCTATAGATATACGGATGTTATAACAAGGAAAATTATGGACTCATCATGTTTGATTTTTATATTTAACTTTTTCTTTGAGATTTTAATAAGGATGATCAATGCGGGAAGCTTTCGTTGCCATGTTATGAGAAAGTAGACATCCTTCGAGGGAGTGGTCTACAATTAGGATTTTTAATTTGATTTTGATTTTGATTTTTTCTTTTTATATGACAAGATGATATATGCATGATAACTTTCCTTTGAGGGATTAGTATATAATTTTGATAATTTTTTATTTATATGACAGTTTTCCTTTGAGGGAGTAGTTTTCTTTTGGAAAACATTTCTTTGATATGAGCATCCAAGATTTTGAATTTTGGATAGAGATGGGGATAGCCAAGTAGACCACTTGTAGAGGGTATGAGAAGATGTACAAGCAACACATATGGACCCTTAGTATGGTTCAAATATGTAGATAATAAGGGTCATGGATGTAATGACTACGAGGTTCCCACCTAAAAGGAGGAACTTGTCCATGAGGAATATACTATGAGCAGAGCCATGGTGCCCATATTTAATTTCATAAATGAGTTACTAATGGTAAAACACCTAATTAAAAATCATTACAATGAAGGATAGAAAAAGAAAATAATGGATGCAAGATCGTTAAGATGTGACTAAGGTTACGATGGGAGACATGTTAACAATAGAAGGGTCACAAGTGTAAGGTGTTGAGAGGTCCTATCTTTGGTTTACCATCAAGAGAGGCTAAGAGATAGGCTTCAACCCATACTCATGCATGATAATGTATGTTATAATCCATTGGGAGAAATATTTCCACATTGGATTCTTTCTAGAGTAGTAAAATTCCAATTTTATTTTAAGACAAGGTCACCTATGTTAAAGTCGCATTCCTTGAGATGTTTGTCGTAAGCTCATTTTATGCACTCTTGATAGAAAAATATGGTGTTAAAGGGTGATTAAATGATGCTTGTCTAGTAACTCAAGATAGGATAAACACTCCCGATGATAATCCTCTTGAGAGATGAATTCACAGAGAGAGACACGTAAGGATGTGATTTGGAATTTAAGAGGAAGAACGAATTCAGATCCATATCCATGAGAAAAATGAGTAGCTCTGTAGAGTTGCACATGCTAGTTGGGTAAGCCCAAAGGGTGAAGGGAATGTGAAGATGTTGATTATGTACTTGATATATCGATGTTCTTTGAAAGGATGTTGTGGAGAGTTTTATTAAGCAAGTAGACCACTTGGGGAGGGGATGAGAAGATGTACAAGAAACACATGTGGACTCTTAATATCGTTCCAATAGGTAGATAATAAGGGTCATGGATGTAATGACTACGAGGTTCCCACCTAAAAGGAGGAACTTTTCCATGAAGAACATGCTATGAGTAGAGCCATGGCACCCATATTTAATTTCATAAATTAGTTACTAATGGTGGACCACCTTATTCTAAATCATTACAATGAAGGATAGAAAAGGCAAATAATGGATGCAAAATCGTTAAGATGTGACTAAGGTTATATGGTAGACATGTTAACAGTAGAAGGGTCATAAGTGCAAGGTATTGAGAGGTCTTGTCTTTGGTTTTCCATAAAGGGAGGATAAGAGATAGGATTCAAACCCATACTTATGTGTGATAATGTATGGTCTAATCCATTTGGGAGAAAAATTTCCACATTGGATCCTTTCTAGAGTAGTGAAATTTTAATTTTATTTTAAGACAAGGTCACCAATGTTAAAGTCATGTTCCTTGAGATGTTTTTTGTAAGCACATTTTATGCACTCTTGATAGACATGATGGTGTTAAAGGGTGATTAAACAATGATTTTCTAGTAACTCAAGATAGGAAAAGAACTCGATGATAGTCCTCATCAAAGATGAATTCACAGAGAGAGACACGTAAGGATGGGATTTGGAATTTAAGAGGAAGAAAAATTCAGATCCATAGCCAAGAGAAAAAGGAGTAACTCCCGTAGAGGTGCACATGCTAGTTGGGTAAGCCCAAAGGGTGAAGGGAATGTGAAGATGCTGATTATGTCCTCATCTATCGATGGTTTTAGCAAGGATGTTGTGGAGAGTTTTATTAGTGGATTCATCTTGGATTTTAGCTCGAGCATAATAAGGGGAGGAGAAGCTAAGATTAATGTTGAAATAATAACAAATCTTCTTAAGGTATTTATTTTTAAATGACTTTCCATGTCCATGATTATTTTATGGGGAATGCCAAAGTGAAAGATGAGGTGTTGGTAGATGAAGTCAATGATTTTGTTAGATGTGGTGGATTTGAGTGGAATGAATTCCACCCATTTGGTGAAGTATTTGGTAGAAGTGATGATGGAACAATGATGCTGAGAAGAGCGTGGATTAATGAGACCGATGAGGTCAAGGCCCCATTATGAGAAAGGAAAAAGGTATTGAGTCAGCTATAAGTATTGGATAGGGATGCAAATAAGGTTGGAATGATGTTGTCATTTAGTAAAATTCTTAATATATTCACAACAATATTTATTGAGATTGGCCCAGTAATAGCCTAGGTGAAGAACATGTTTAGAAACAAAAATATAGCTAAAATTTACACCACCGATATCATCATAGATCTCTTGAATAACACAGGTAGATTTATGTGATTTAAGGAAATGTAGCAACATTCCATCGAAGCCACATTTATAGAGGATGACCATAAATATGACATAGTGGTTAGCACATTGAAGAAAATACCTCTTGCCATTTTTGGATAGGTTGGAGGGAATTTTGGATACAAATAGGTAGTCAAAGATCTTAGAGTACCAAAGATTCGAATGGTTAGTATGAAAATGATTGACACAAGGAAGCTCATAGACATGAGACAACTACTCGAGAAGATGAAAAATGATGGAGATTTTAGACTCTTCGGTTTCCCATGTGATGAGAAAGGTGAGGGATGCCATAGTGTCCATGAAACAATTGGATGAAGGAGGGATGAAATAGATTATATACTGATCAAATACCTTAAGGAGAAATTAGATGATGCCCTTTTACTTCTAAAGAACTTTATTTTTGCATTGATAAGTATTCTTGACTTGATTGATGATGAGTTGGGAGTGATCATAGATATCATGAATTTATATGCCAGAATGGAAATAGTTTGAGACCTAAGATGAGAGCTTCATACTCATCAATTTTTTTAGTGTATTTGAAGTTAAAATTATATGGAATGGGAATAGGATTATTCCAAGGAGGAATGTTGATAACATTGACACCTCACCCTTACTAACACTTAGATCCATCATATAAAATTTTCATTCGAGGGGAGAGAATTCATGATCAAGGGTATGTATGGAATCATCTGGAAATTTCTCATGAGGAAGATGGTTGTCTAAAAGAGGGGCTTAATTGAGTTGATCGGGGATAGGTTTACCCTTGATAGATTTCTGAGAGATGAAATCCAAGTCAAATTTGGTCATGAGCATGAGCCATCTAGTGATGTGATCATTATGATAAGGTTTTGAGTGCATGGTTTTGAGAATGTTACAAATAGTGATGGTGAAAGTGTTATGATTGAGGATATAGTGATGAAGTTTGGATGTGGTGAAGAATGGGGTGTAAAAACTTTTCACTTTAGTATAGCGGTCTTGTAATCAAGAAGAGTGTGGATAAAGTAATATACAACTTGCTCCCTACCTTGCTCATCAAAGTGTCCCAACATGGCACCTAAAGTATGATCAGAGGTAGATATGTAGAGGTAGAAAGGATCCCCCTTATGTGGAGGTGTGAGAAATGGCAGTCATAAGAAGTATTTCTTGAGATCGTCGAAAGCATTCTAAATACTAACATCCCAATTGAATTGGGCATCTTTACAAAGGAGATGATGGAAAGGTTAACAACGGTAAAAAAGGTGCGAGATGAAATAATAGATAGATTGAAGTCTTCCCTGAAAACTACAAGACAATTTAAGATTAGAAGGAGGAGGTATCTTGAGGATATATTTTATTTTTGTGGGGTCAAATTTAATACCCCTAATAGAAACAATGAAGCCAAGGATTTTTCTAGTGAAATATGAACACACACTTGGTGGGATTAAGAAAGAGGAAGAACTAGATAAGACGTGTGAAGAGGATTTTAAGAATGGAGAGATGGTCATGTCATCATTTATATTTTCCTAAGAGGTCATTGATGTAATCCTCTAATATTTTGTGGATAAGGTAATGGAAGATGTAGGGCCCCCACATTTTTAATCTAAAGGGCATAACAACGTAGAAGAAGGTCCCCAAGGGGTGATGAAAGAAGTCTTATATTGGTCTTCTGGTGTGATGAGAATATGATTATAACTAGAAAACCATCCATAAGAGAGAGCATATCATGAATAGCCTTGAGGTCAAAAATTTGATCAATGTTGGGAAGGGGAAATTCATCCTTAGGGAAAGTAAGATTTAAATCTCAAAATTCGGTAAAAATGTAGAGATTTTGATAATTTTTGACAATGGGTACAATGTTTGAAACCCATTGTAGATAATTAATGGGTTTGATGAAGTTATAAGAGAGAAGACATTGCAAATCCCCTTTGACAAGGAGAACAATGTGAGGATACATGCAACACAAATTCTTCTTAACCGACTTATTTTTAGGAATGGTGAAAATGTTATGGATAAAAATGGATTGATTGAGGCTTATAATGTTGGAGTACGACCATGCATAATTTTGGCTATGTTTAGAAAGAATGGTAATAAAGGCCTAGAGTTTTTATGGATCAAGATATTGACCAACTTTAGGGATACAAGGCTCACATGGAGTCCTAATGTTGATGTCAATAGTGGATTCATTGAGGATATTGGATGTGTTAGGAGGTAAGGCATTAAGAATATGGTAATATTATTCCCCCATATAAGAAATGATGGAGTCGTCATCAACATATTGGAGAATGCCGATGGTAGGGGAATCCTCCTCTACCATGTTTGGGAAGACAAGAGGAAGGGACCTAGTTTCACCCCAATTTTAGTAAGTTACCAATACCAAGGTGATGGTGGATACTAAAATATGTTAGGAGGAAGGGACACAATGTCATCCATTTCCATGGTGTCATCATCGATGGAGAAGAAGTGGGTGACTAATTGATATGTATGGGAGATGTAGAAGAAGGCTGCACAATGGAGTTAGTGAATTCCTCTTTGAAACCCAATCCAAATTTTCATGAGGCTCACGGGATTGGTTAATGACAAGATCATACATTCCTTGTTCATAAATTGCTAAAAAAACCCTTCCATGCACAACGGTGGAGGTATGTATAGGTGAAGGCTTTGTTATAGAGAAAATCAAAGCCATTGGTGTAAGGTTTGGTATGAGGTTGATTGTCGATATGGGATGAAGGGAAATCAATTCCACCATAGATGAGGTTGGTTTTAAGATGAGGTGGACTAAAGGAAATGATATCCCCAACATTTGATTGATACATGGGTGCCTTATCGGGTCTACCAAGTTGATTAAGTGAAGGAAAAAAATTAATATTAGGGATTTGATACTCCCATAGAGATAGACGTTGCATCATATTTTCAAGGGATTCATCATTAGGAAGTTTAGATGCATGCATGAAGGAACTACTTTGGATGCTTTGGAGGATGAATCTTGTTTTGGGATGAGCATGTCATTTGGTTAATAAGTCATATGACATGATTTAAAGGGAGGAAGGTTAGTGGGAAGGGTATGGATCTTCCCTTCATGTTCATATTTGATGCAATGATGGAGGGTGGAGGGGATGTAGCAGGGGATGTAGCACATGGAATGAATCCATGGGTTCCCAATCAAGACATTGTATTAAAACTCCCTTCGATGATGTAAAAGACCTTAGGGAGGATTTTTTCACCTACGCAGTGTTTCACCCGATTCTTAGATGTTTCTTTAAATGTGATGAAATTGATAGGGGAATGGGTGTAGGAGGAATACCTTTTGAAATGTTGGTTTATGGGTTGTTGCGTGCGTGTTGACTCCTTAATCCACAGCTGATCGTGAGAGCTTCCTTTTGGCTAGGAGGAACTACCTGAAATAAAAAGCAAGACCACCAGAAAGAGTTAAACAATATATGCAGTGGACTACCTAGCGTATGCTAGATCCGAGAAGTGTGATACTTCCTAAATGACTATCAATCCATTGTTTAAAACAATTTAATGCTAGTAATAAAGTAAATCCTATTGTAGTTAAAATGATTTAGGTATCTCATTTAAAACACAATAAGAAAGATCTAATCTAACAGGCTAGGTTAAAATAAGATCCGAAGGTCAAGTAACTAGTTTTGGGTCTCTACAGGTTTGATAGAGGTCTTAGGCAGGTCACCTGTGAGTAAGGGTGATGTGGGAATAGGTAGGTTGGTTGTTGTTCTAGGCTTTATTGGTAAATACAAAGACCGATGCTGGTTAAGGGTGACCAAGGTTGGTTGGGGAGAATCTATGTCGGTCTTTGTGGAATACTGAGAGTGTCACACAACAAGCTTTAGATCTCCCTTATGATTGCTCAAAGGACTAGGCTGGTAGAAATGAGGTGTTAAGCTATTTGGCTGGGATTTGGCAAGGTATTTATGGGGATATGGAGGGGTGAGTATTGAAGGAGGTCAATAGGTAGCTAGGAGGAGAAAGAATGAAAATACAATGATTAAATGAATGAACCAGAGGAGTAAAATGTTCTACTCACTTGGAATATGGTTCTGAACGTCTGTGAGTGAGGAATGAAGGTGTTGATAAGAGGTTGAATGTTGTAGAAGATCACCAAACATTGGGGAGCCCTTGCATGGGCTACATGCACTCTCCTTCTTGTCTGATTGGGTCAAACCTATGCTGGGTGGTTACTAGATGAATGTTGGATGTCTATGCAAGAGAAAATTCTTGATCTCCTTCCTTGCATGTGTGTTCTCATGGAAAATTTTTCTCAAAAGATGTGATATCTCTTAGGAATTTGCTAACCTTTTTCCAACCTTGAAAATAAGGTTTTGCGGATTAAAAGGTGACCGACGGTGGTTCCGGCTTGACTGGTGGTGGTTAAGGGTAACCGGCATCGGTTAGGGTGGGATTTCCTAGGTTTACTAAACTAGGTAGATCCCCTTGATTTTCTAGGATCTCATGTCATTAACTCACATATTATATTTGAAGCTTCCTTTAAGCATGCGATAATGTGGTTAGAGGGAATGTAGGCATTGATTTTTAGGGTTTGGGTGAGTCTTAGTTAAATGAGGTGGATATGTGGGTATTATCCCAATTAGGAGATTTAAATAATAAATATGGTGAGGATAATGAATTGATTTAATTTAAATAATTAAATTAATATTAAAGTGGGGAGAAGGGGGTCATGGCTAGGTGAATGTGTTCAAGGTGTTTATTTTTCGAGGACCAAAGGAGAGTGTGACCTAATTTTGGTGTCTACATTTTGCCCCTTTTTCTTGCGTAGCTTGTATGTAGCTGCCCGTGTGTGGGTGGTGCTACGCTGAAAAAAATAAGATGTGGCTGCCCCATGTGTGTGGGTGGAGGTGATCCCCCTCAAACTGAACCGAAAAATAAGATGTGGCTAAAAGGTAAATGTGATGAAAAGGAAGGTGGGTAGTAGGGAAAAAGGAGGTGATACTCGGAGTAATCTAAGTAATGGGTCGGGTCAAAGGTAGGAACAATCAAACGCATGATGGTAGAAGAGTAGAAAAATCTACATTTTGAGGTGGTTTAAAAAAGGTAAATGATTGATGAAAAGGAAGTTAGGTGGGTAGTTTAGGGTGGATACAAAAAGGAGGAAGGACTACGGTCATGAAAAGAGGAAAGGTAATCTAGGTAATGGGTCGGGTGCCACAAGGTAGTAGTAACATGATCAAAGGTCATGCAGTGATGTAGTAAACTACAACATAGGGCCAAGGTAGGGGTAAAATAATGAGTCCCCAAAGGAGGACAAGGTTAGGCGATAAGAGGATAAAGAGGGTGAGGTGTGTGATTTGATGGTTGTTAAAGGTTAGGTGTGGAAAAAAGAGAGTGATGGGTTAGTGATTTAGGGGTGTAAGAGAGGGTGGATGCCGGTCGAGGCCTAGTAGAGAGGGATCGGGTGGGTAAAACCAACATTGGTTAGGTTGGGTTTATTATAAAAACAAAAAATCTACATTTTTTGTTATTCATTTGTCTTCTTGTGAATTGGGTAGAAGCCAAACATTCCACCATGACGATGGCAAAGCATGATGAAGCGTCTAACTCTTGTTGTATTTTGTTAGATAGATTAGGTGATTTTCAAATTGGGTTTTTGTTTTTTATTTTGGGTGGGGGAAAATAAAATTTGAAAATGGGAGGGTAAACTAGGTAAAATAGGAGTGAGGAGAGAGATAAGTGGGAGAAGAGGAGTGAGGGGAGTGGGAGGGATGATGGTGTAGGGGAGTTGTAGGTGATTTTGGGTGGGTAGAAATGTTAGGGGTGGTAAATTTTTGAGAAGGGAGGGTTTAGGAGTCATGGTTTTTCACCATGACGGTGGCCGCGTCATTCGGGTTTAGCCGACGCGTCGGTAGGGTTAAACCGGTATTAAATCACAAAATAGGTGACCGATGCTAGTTTAGGGGTGAACAGGTCGGTTAGAGAGAACCAATCTGGTTGGGATTTAGTGAGAAAGGGGCTAAAAGTGCCATAGGTTGGGTGGTGGAGATGGGTAGGGGTAAAATAGGGTGTGAAAAAATGATAGTGGGTGAGTATGGGTATGAAAAATGTAGATTAATTGGTTGTTTGTCTTAGATGAAGGGGAGAGATCAGCTACACATGCCAAACAGAGTTCCAACCATGCTTGTGATAGTTCATGGCACAACGATCACGAGGAGTTGTAGCATGTGGAGGAGGTGGGCCTGAGTGGGGTCCGATGCTACCGGCATGTAGTCCAATAGCTGATTTTGATGGTCGCTCTCATCGATAGATGGGATTCCGTGACCAACACGTTCCACCTACTAATGGGTGAGATTATAGTCACCCTGGAGGATGTGTTCAGGATTTTACGGCTACCCATATTGGGTACATAGGTCTATTTAATCTCCTCCGAGGCCTTGGAGGAGTTGATGCTGATGGTGTTTGGAGAGGGGATGGTTGAGATGACATTCCATAGTGCCAGCTTGAGCTATGGGGAGATGTACCTAGCCCATCCGGAGGAGACGAGGCTAGTAGTTCTATTGATGGAGGGTGTGCTTTGCTTTACACTTCCGATTGATGCGAAGGTGGGCGTTTCCTTGATCATTGATGGGGGTACTCCATGACATGATGATAGATCATACCTAATTTTCCTGGGCACCAGCATTCCTAGTGTAGCTATACAGAGAGTTATGGGCATATGGGTAGCTACGTAGGTTTAGCTTGTGTTGTACCTTTTTACTTCATTACTGGGCTTATGAGTACATAGTTTGTGTGTAGACAGTAGGGATGCCCCAAGCAAATGCATTTCCACCGAGATTGGTATGGGTGGGGTATAGGCGATGGGTGCTTGCTATTGGAGAGCAGAGATCAGACAGGCCCACACATGATGTGGCCTATTTCAAGTGTTTATTGGAGGGGTTGTCTAGAGTGGACATCATATAGGCATATGCATGATGAGCTAGCTGAGCTCTAGCTATTGAGATGGATACAGGGTCACCGTGTCTGGGGAGCATGAGATGATCTTGATTGATAGAGTTAGGTGGTAGTTTGGGATGCTACAGGACATACCTCCGCCCTTCCCATAGTACAAGAGAGATGACATGGAGAGGCCCTTACCTCTACCACAACCGACAGTGCCCACTGGGTAGGAGGAGCAGTGGACCGGTGGATTGATGATGCCGGGGTCACAGACAGATATAGACAGTGGTGGGTGGCTCATTTACGAGCCATACCACCCAGGCCGGGGTAACCAGATCTAGCCACCATCATGATGTATAGGGACACCCTACAAGGGTAGGTGGTGACGTTGATTACCTAGTTGGGTATTGTGCAGACATAGCTTGCCAGCTTAGAGGAAGAGGTAATAGAGTTACATGTATGGGTGGCCAATCTTCAGGCCTAGATGGTTAGGGGGTGGGGATGGAGATAAAGATGGGGATGATGGTCAGGTGGGTGCCCTATAGGCATAGGTGCGTGTTGCAGGCTAGTTGGCCATAAGTCAGAATGGATTGGGGCCTTACGAGACCTAGATATAGGCACGGGCGGTCCAGTGACACCACCACAAGCGTCAGGACAACATCCTAGTTCATAGGTAGGGGTGGGATAGGGTCCCGATTCACGGGCAGGGGTGGGAAAGAGACTTGCAGTGGTAGGTACAGGACCGAGTCCTATGGGGCCACCACAGACCATGCCCATATCTAGGTTATAGGATGCCCTAGGTGAGGCCAAATACTACCACAATCAATTGATGGCAGCTACGATAGACTTTCATCCTATGGAGAGTACAGGGAACAACAATCCTCGAGTGAGAGGACTAGATCCCATGCTCATAGTGTAGAGAGCACGAGGGGGGCCATCGAGCTTCGACACAAGATTAGGAGAGGCCACCAACTTATGGAGATCAGCTCCGGTGAGGAGCTGTCATCACCAATCCGGCACTATGATAATTCTTCATCGGGAACTCCTCATGCTATGATTATTTACTAATGCATGACCTTTAGTTTGGTGGATGTAATCTAGAAATAAAACAACAACATAACACAAGAATACCATCAACTATGATAAGACGAGAATGATGAAAAATCTGAAATATCAAAATAAATTATAATATTAACATGAAAGCATTACAATCTCACCCATGAGGTACTTTAAGTGTTATTGACTTCACTTGACTTTCACCAAGACTATGGGAGAAACTTTACAATTACACCTCTTAATTGCTTCTTCAACACACCTTTAAAGCGATGGCTTCCTTCGCACACTTCCTCCAATATTTCTCACTACTTCCTTCTATGCTAAATGAGGGGGTGGCCTCTCTATTTATAGAACTTCTAGGCTTATCCATCCTATCTCTAAGATAGGATAAGAAATCCACTCTGACGAATCATATTACATACCTTAACTCTTATTTGTACATGTAAGCTTATCTCTTAAGATAAGATAAACCTTATCATTTTACATGGGTTTCACATTTTTAGACTTTTTACAAATAAAATACACAAAATATTTATGACCTCACTCCTTGTCCTTATTACCAATATAATATTTCTAATTCCTAATCATGTAGACCCTACTTCTCTAATTACCCAAACTTTGACATTTTAACATTACCGGACCACTTACGACAAATATTTACTTTTACAACATTCCTATTATACTTTGACTATTACCGTACTCCACATTATTGGCGACACACGTCGATGGCGCCGTTATCTTCTATCAGACGCTACTACTAATTATACTTAACAACATCCTATTCCTAATACATACATTAATGAAATAGAAATTATGGAGGAAAATTTTAGTGTCGACATCTTCCCCCTTCTAGCTTCTACTCCGTCCTGAGTAGACTATTTTGGTGCTTGGAAAATCTTCAACTTGTCATGGTTGACCCATTTTGTAATGGGAGTTCCATCTAATTCCTCCGGTCAGACGTACCATTTTCAGTACACAAATCTTTATTTTGTAGGGCCCCATCCATTTTGGAAGAAATTTTCTCGGTCTTCTTTTTTTGTATCTGGAATCATATACTAGAACCAATTCATTCACATGAAATGGAGACCTTTGGATCTTTTGATCAAAGTATTCCTTCGCTTCATTTTCTTCTTATGGCTTGTATCCAAAGTACCAATACCATCTCTAGATACAACATGCCCTAACAAAACACCTTTAGAACATCCAAAGACACACTTTGTAGGGTTTAGTGAGGCTTGTGCTTCATCTAACCTTTGAAATGTTGTTCCATTTGGTGCAGGTGGTCCAACTTGCTCCCATAGATGCAAAAATCATCCAAAAATACTCTGATGAAGGTCCCAATGTAGGGTTCGAACACCCTATTCATCAAACGCTGGAATGTTGCTGGAGCATTACACAACCCAAAAGGCATAACTCTATAAGCAAACGTTCCCCAAGGAGTGGTGAACATGGTCTTGATTGATCTTTCTGCTATACGAACTTGGTTGTAGCATTTATATCCATCAAGCAAAACTATAGCAATCCGGCCGCCTACTTGGCCCAAGATCGATCGAAAATGGAAGAGGGTAATGATCCTTCTTTGTTGCCTTATTGAGCTTCCTATAGTCAACACAAATTGCGTAGCTTCCCATTCTTTTTATTGAAATCACAATGGGAGAAACCCATTCTGAATTCTCCACAACAAATATGAATCCTACATCAAGCAACTTATCTATTTCTTCTTTTACAGTCTTGGAAAAATTAGGATTCATTCTATATGGCATTTGCTTTATGGGCTTAGCACCATCTACCAACTCAATAGAATGTTCTACCCAACTTACTTGATGGAGTTCCTTGTAATCAAAAGTGAATAGGTGTATGTACCTTTGAAAGAGTTGGAGGTAGGATTCCTTCTCACTCTCCATCACAACATCACCAATCTTTATTTGTTGGAGACGATCATCAACTTCTTCTTCTTAGATAATTTTATTGGGTCATGAGTTGGTGTGGTGGCGGGATATCCATGACCTGAAACATCCACCTCGCTTTCTTCATCTTCGGTGTCCACTTCACCGGTACTAGAGTAATCGAGAGGATGTCCAATCATCGGTTTCATCACTTGAATCCACAGTTACGCTTTATGATGTCGAGGATAACGTTTATCTTCACCCTCTCTCTACCACATCCAAGTGTCATGAAAAGTTTCCATGAACTCTCTTAGCCATGGTCTTCCAGTAGTTTCATTTTCATGAACGCCGAAAGTCTACCACACATACAACACCCATAACAGATATTGCCACATTTGAAACTACACCTTGGTTTAGTTTTTCCCTTATTTAATGACCTTAACATAAGTGTTAAAGGGCGATCAATTTTAAACCCAACTTATTCATTATAGACTCGGTCATTACATTAAGCTGCAGCACCTCCATCAACTAAGACATCATGAATTGAAATACCATTACATAATACCTCGGCTTTGGAGCATAGGGATCGCCTCCGCCTCCAAAACAGGGGACGTCAACCTCCTTCCTTCTTCGAGCATTGAGTCCACCTCGCAACTCCCGCCTCTTCTCGAAGACATAGCAAGAGTTGACCATATGTAATATTTATAGGCCTTTTGGACAGATCTTCCAAGATGGAGTATGGTCCTTGCCCTGTGAAATCGAGAAAATCCTGCACACCCAACTTTCTTCTCCTATGTTTCTTACTAGTTTCTTCTTTCATCTTCTTAGGATTAGTTCCATCTTGATTATCTTTTTCTTTCTTTCTTTTTGTTATAAGCACATCTACTTCATTATTTCTACTCTTATCTACTACATCAAGAGAATTCACAGTGCTTTTCCTTTATCATTATCTCTTGTACCGAGATGTAGAAGCTTTATCTAGACAATTATACTTATAATGACCCTTTTATAACAACCATAACATACAACTTCAGAAATATTTCTTTTGGACCTCTATCTCCTCCCGAGAACTAAATTCCTTTCCTTGAAGAAGATTAATAGTTAATCGACCCATCTTTTTGAGCAGATCTTCATACTCGGTAGATGTACTAGGAGAAATATTTGTGCTCACTGGGAGTGGTTGTGGATTACGGACCAAAGGTGCTTGGTGTAGGCTCTACTTTAGCAACAATTTCTTTGGGCTCCTCTTCCATGCTTTCTTCTTGCCTTCTTGCAATCTCCTTTTCTTGTTCAATGGTATTTGGGTGGTCATACTTCACTCGTTGTCGATCTCGGCTTCATCCCAAGAATGAAGTGCTACGAGAGGAGATTATCCATGCCATTCATCAACTCATCCGCTAGTCCTTCCTTTCGGATCTGGGCATCGAGATTCCTCCTTAGCTCTAGAACACGAGCATGATAATCCCTTATATTCTCCTTCTCTCCTTGGGATAGCTTTGTGATCTCGATCATGAGATCTGCATATTTCGTTGTTCACCAAATTCTTCAAGAAAAATTTGAGTTAATAAATCCCATGAATTTTTCACATTATCACCTAGTGTTTCAAACCACCTAAGTGCGAGAACCATCCAAAAAAGGTAGGAAAAATTTAGTCCATTGTTCCCTTCTTATAAGGCCATTACAAATACAAGATCGTTTAAAGCTGTTGAATGAAAGAAGAAGCATCTTCATTAGATTGAGCTGAAAAAACAGGAATCTTTCCCATTTTCAAAAGTAACCACCGTGAAATACCAACCCACAAGTACAATCAACAAGACTTATGTGCACAAATAATTGGAATTACTATAGAAATGACCACGGTAAACTATGGTAAAACTTGACTTACTGCGGTAAAAACTGATTTTACTATGGTAAACACTATTCACGATAAAAAGTGAAGTTACTGCGGTAAATACTATTCACGGTAAAAAGTGACTTTACTGCGTTAAACACTATTCCCAGCAAAAATGACTTTACTATGGTAACTACTATTCATGGCAAAAATGACTTTACCATGGTAACTACTATGCACAGTAAAAACAAGGTTACCCTCCAATTGATTTTTGACTAAGTGGGAATATCTCTCCAGAAAATCCACCAACGAGGAATGGTCCTCAGCAACGGAACCAAAATGTCATCACCAATCGGCACTATGATAATTCTTCACCGAGAACTCCTCGTGCTATGATTATTTACTAATGCACAACCTTTAGTTTGGTGGATGTAATCTGGAAACAAAACAACAACATAACACAAGAATACCATCGACTATGATAAGACAGAATGATGACAAATCTGAAATATCAAAATAAATTATAATATTAACATGAAATCATATAATCTCACCCATGAGGTACTTCAAGTGTTATTGACTTCACTTGACTTTCACCAAGACTATGGGAGAAACTTTACAATTACACCTCTTAATGGCTTCTTCAACACACCTTTAAACTGATGGCTTCCTTCGCACACTTCCTACAATATTTCTCACTACTTCCTTCTATGCTAAATGAGGGGGTGGCCTCTATTTATAGAACTTCTAGGCTTATACATCCTATCTCTAAGATAGGATAAGAAATCCACTTTGACGAATCATATTCCATACCTTAACTCTTATCTGTACATGTAAGCTTATCTCTTAAGATAAGATAAACCTTATCATTTTACATGGGTTCCACATTTTTAGACTTTTTACAAATAAAATACACAAAATATTTATGACCTCACTCCTTGTCCTTATTACCAATATAATATTTCTAATTCCTAATCATGTAGACCCTACTTCTCTAATTACCCAAACTTTGACATTTTAACATTACCTAGGACCACTTACGACAAATATTTACTTTTTACAACATTCCTATTGTACTTTGGTATTCATTGTACTCCATATTGTTGGTGACACCGTCATTGATGGCGCCGTTATCTTCTATCGACGCTACTACTAATTATACTTAACAATATTCTATTCCTAATACATACATTAATGAAATAGAAATTATGGAGGAAAATTTTAGTGTCGACAGAGCCAGAGAGACCCACCACCACCTATGATGGGTGGGGAGATGTTAGCAGGTCATTAGATAGGGGCCAAGGAGGTAGAGGGTACAAGTGATATAGATATGGAGGATGTCCACCGAGATGCCTAATATATGGCTCCTGATTTTGATGTATTGTAGTCTTTTTTATATATACTAGCCTGTGTGTTGAAGATAATGAGGATGTATGAGAGTTTTTGTATATTTTGAGCATATACTGTCCTACGTGCCGAAGAGATTTTGTATTGTTTTATTATTTTATTATATACAAGACTGGCCTGCATGCCGATGACATTTTGGCATTGAGTATCAGCTTGCATGTCGATAATTTTTTTGAGATAGACATGATGGGATATCCATGTATATTGTACTAAGACAAACATATTTATTTATATGATGAGATACATGAGATGCTTGATTTGGTGGTGTTTTATGATAATTTTTTTTTTTTGTTGTGATATGGATGGAAACTATGTGAGTTAGGCATGGATTGAGTCAGGTTTGGTTTAGGCATGGTTGAATTAGGTCTTAGGCATGGATCGAGCCAAGTTTGTTTAGGCATGGTGGAGTTAGGTTTGTGGTCTAGGTATGATTGATTTTAAATTGGTTGGGGTTGTGATTCATTAATTTGTGTAATGAATGTTAATATGGATTATGTTTAAGATGTTTTATAATACATGCATGATGATGGTAGAGAAATGGTAGTTGTAATAAATGTATGTTTTGATGATGATAAAAATGTGAAGTAATTTTCCATTTGTTAGGGTTAATTTCTAATTTTGATATAAAAGGAAACTAAGTAGGGTGGAATGTGATTTGAGGAAAATGAAAGTTGAATTAGTTAGGGTAGAGAGTAGCCAAGCTAACCTCTAAGGGCCCCATTCCCTCATAGTGCTGCCTACATAGTTCCAAAGAAAAAGGGACCTCAGCCGATGTAATTCTCCCATAAGTTAGGGAAGAATATGAGGAGGTATGAAAATGAGTTGGTAGGTTTTAGGCATGATGGGTTTAGGTTTGTTAGGTGTGAGTGAGCCATAGTAAAAATGGTATAGGTGATGTCGATTGTGGAAAAAGAAGAAGATTACCCCAAAGGTATGCGTCGAGGACCAAGTCCTTGTATAAGGTAATGAAAATGTAAATAAAGATGGTTAAAAGATATGAGGGGGAAATAAAGCCACCGATTGGCTAGGATAATCTTGAGTAGATCATAGCTTGGAGGAGGTGATGAACATAAGACCCTTTAGGCATTGCATGATTGATTATTCTAAGGGTGAAAAGTAGTCGCATGAGCACAAAATGTCTTGGTTCCAAGAGATCCCTTGAGGTAGTAGGAAGCGGGAGTATGAATGGTGAAAGGTATAAAGAGGGGGTTAATTTTGACATGATATGAGGTAGCATGCTCTTTTGGAAAGAGATCCGTGGTCATAATGGGAAAATCAATGACAAAAGTTCTTTTGTTTTGACTTATATTTGAGATAAAGCGATCGATGCGAGAAGTACATATGGGACAAGGAAATTAACTCCTTGAGGTCTTTGTGAAGTCGATCAATGTGGGAAGCTTCAAATTCTCTTGTTCGTTCATTTTTTTTTTGAGAGCTTGACATAGTTGTCCTTCAAGGAGTAGTCTATTTATAATAGAAATTGCCAAGAGGAATATGTCCTTTTGAATCAAGGAGTTGGGTCCGTATGAGGGCTTTGAAGTCATGGACAAGACCAAGGTGAAGAATAGGATTCTTGTTTAGAAAGCAGGTCAAAAGACCATGGGATCTCATCTAAAGGCAGAAAAAAATATCCATGAGAATCATGTTATGTGCGAGTGCCATGGTACACATATTCAAGAGAATATAACAAGTGTGTACTTACATAATTCTTGTTTTAATAGTTGGTGAGGTGTAAGAAGTGGAGAATGCTCAAGGGACGAGCATGGAAGGAGACAAAAAGTGATGTAGGACTAAAAGTCAATAGTAGAACGGTTGAAGATGCAAGGCATTAAGTGGCTCAAGTTCGGAGTTTACCATCGAGTGAAGATAAACGATAAGCAATTGATCGTAAGTATGGGTCACGATGTATGGTCAAAGCCAATTAGGAGAAAATTTTCCCGTTTACTTTTTTTTTGCTTTGGTTACATGTTGATTTTCTTTCGGGACAAGGTCACCGACTTGGAAGGTTCATTTATGGACACATTTATCGTAAGCACGTTTGATATTTTTGGTAAACTTGAAGGTGGTCAGAGCATTAAGATGATGTTCATTAGGGAAATGGTAGCAATTGACTCATCTGGAAAGTTAAAATTAGAGGGTTGATCCTCAAAATAGGTGCGTCGGCCAATTGGTCAGCGATAGCTTGGCCTTTGATGGAATTTTGATGAATGAATTCAAGGTCAAGGTTAGCTAAAAGCATAAGCCAATGTGTGGCATGCTGATTTTGATAAGGTTTGGCATACATGAAGTGTAGGGGGTCGGTGTCGGTCACAACATAGGTTTTGTGGTTGAGTAGGAAATGTTAGAGTTTTGTGACGAAGAAAACTAAGGCTAAACAAAGTTTTCATGAAATTTGGGTGTATCGAGTTTCGTAGTCCAAAAGAGTACAACTTATGTAATAAACCACCTACTCCCCTGTGTTTTCATCACGATGAGAGAGCATGGCTCCCAAGGAGTGATTGGTAGCTAAGATATATAGGTAGAAAGGTTGATTGTCTTTAGGCGGAATGAGTACGGGTGGTTGGAGAAGGTATTGTTGTAAGGCCTCAAAAGCTTCATGGCAATCATCATCCCATTTAAAGGAGATATCCTTCTTGAGAAGATGATGAAATGGTTGACACTGATTAGATAATTATGAAATGAAATGGTGAATAGACTGTAACTTACCTTGCAGGATACAAATTTGTCTAAGGTTAGTGGGCGGAGGCATTTCAAGAATGGCCTTGACTTTAGTAGGGTCAACTTCTATACCATGTAGGGAAACGATAAAGCCTAGGAGATTTCTTGAGAGGACCGCAAAGACACACTTCTTAGGTTGAAGGAAAACACAATATTTAATGAGACAATAAAAAATGGTTTTGAGGACGACAAGGTGCTCAGAGCGGCATTTAGATTTGGTGAGGAGGTCATCCACGTAATCTTCCAATATACGATGCATGATATCATGGAAGATATAAGTCATAGCCCATTGATATGTGGCACCAGTGTTTTTAAGGCCAAAAGGCATGACTCGTAGCAGAAGGTCCCCCAAGGGGTGATGAATGTATTTTTATGTTGATCCTCTAGGGCAAGTAGGATTTGGTTATAACCTAAGAATCCATCCATGAGTGATATCATCTCGTGACTAGTAGTAAGGTCAACTAGTTGGTCAATACCGAGTAAGGGAAAGTCATATTTTGGGTAGGCTAGGTTGAGGTCATGGAATTCCATGCAAATGGGGAGTCTCCCTGTCACCTTAGTGACAGGGAAAATGCTAGAAATCCAATGAGAATAATCAATGGGTAATATAAAGGAAACAAAAAGAAGGCATCAAGTTCTTCTTTGATAAGGGAAATGTGAGGGTGCATTTTCCTCAACTTTTGTTTGATGGGTTTGGCATCGGGAATGGTTACGATATTATGGACCACTATGGTGGGGTCAATACCGGGCATGTATGCATAAGACCAAGAGAAAGAATGGTTATGATCATTGAGAAAAGAAGTGATGTCTTCCTATTCAGCAACATCTAAAGATTGACCGATCTTTAGGATGTGTGGGTCATCCTGAGTATGAATCTTGATCTCAATAGTCGATTCATTCAACATGGTTTGTATCTTAGATGGTAACGATGGATGAATATATGAATCTTTTGCACCAAGGTAGGTGATTATAGATTCATCATCCTAACATTGAATGATGTTAATTGAAGGTGTATCATTATCAATCATTTTAGGATATAGGAAGGGAAGAGAAAAAGGAGCCTCACCCTCGTGTTGATAAGTCAAAGGCCCCAAGGAAATGGTGTTTATGAAAAAAAAGTTAGAAGGGATAGATTTAAGATCCATAAACTCCGTCGGTGAAGGTGGTGATGAAGGCAGAGTGGGTGAAGAGGGTGGAGAAGGGCTGATGTCCTTGATGAGTTCAATGCGGGCTGTTTGGTAGGTGGTTTAGGAAAGTTGATACCACTATGGTTGTTATGTTTTTGGGTGGTACATGGAATGAAAATATGGTGGCCTTTCTCATAAAATCCAAAACCAAAACCCTTCCATGCACATCGATGTAGGAAGGTGTGGGAAAAACGGTGATTGGTGAGAGACTGGAAGTCAACGGAAAATGGGCGGGTTTGTGATGGTGGTTCGGGTGTGTAAGTGGTAGTATCAAGTCCCCCATAAGTGAGACTAGTACGGAGATGAGGAGGACCATAAAGGAGGTGTTCTCATATGTGGTGATCATAGCGAGGGTGTTGGTGAAGGCTTCCATACTCTTGTGGAGTAAGGAACGTGTTAACATTGTATAGGTGATAATCCCTCGAGTGAGGCATTGAAAAATTCCTTCTACGGGATCAGTGGTTAGTATGTGGGTAGCTGGAATAGATGATGGGTCGGTGGTCAATGTGGAAGTAGAGCTAATGAATTAGGGAGCTAATGGACTAGCCGTGGAGGTTGAGGCGGTAGTAGGAATGAAGGAGTCATGTGCGGTTGAGGTAGCGATTGATCTTGGTAAGAGGAGGTGTAGGTGAAGCGGTAGTGGTTGTGGAGGCCTTAATGGGTATGAGCACATCATTGGGTTGGTAGAGAATGTTGCATGTTTTAAAAGGTGATGGATCAGTTGGAATAGTATAGGTGTGTCCTTCATGCTCAAACTTCACACAATGATGCAAAGTGGAAGGAACACAACAAATGACATGAATATAGGGTGCAGCAAGCAACATGTTATATTGAAATTCCCCTCCAAGACGTAGAATAACTTTAGAAAGTGCAGGGGACCATGCGAATGTGGAGGATGATGGTGCCTAGTGTAGATGTGATAGTGTCACTAAATGAACACAACATGACAGGATGTTTATGCATGTAATTGTCGGTATGTGAATTTGAGCAAATGGATGGGATGAAATGATATTAATGTTAGCACCCCATCGATCATTACATGTTGAACATGTATATCATCGATGTGGATAGAGAAGAAGAGGACTAGGTCTAGGTCATTGGTTTGGTGTGGTGTGATCTCTTCCTCGAGAAACTAAGGGAGGCTACTTGGTGAGTAGGGTGAGGTTTGGACAAAGGTGGTAATGTGGTGAGATAGGATATATGATGGGGTGTGATAATGAAAGCTATGGGTGTAGGGTCATTGGGTAAAACCTCAATAGATTGAAGAACCTCCATGAGATCTTGACGATGGGATTTTGAGGTTTGGATGAGGTCATATAGGGACATTTTGAGGGGGGATTGGTGTAGTTGTTTGAGCATTGTGTGATGTGTGACCCCATTAGAAATAGGGTATGTGGGGCTGTGGATAGTAATTTTAGGTGTGGGTGTAGATGGTATGTTGGGTATAGGATTGGTTGGTGAGTCAGTTTCCTTTTCCTTGCCTTTGTCTTTCTAAGCATGAGTAATGACGTGTATCATGTTGATCGGGGAGTTGGAAAAAGGAGAAGGTGTACAATGAGTGGTATAACAACATGATGGGAAAAAACCTATCGAAGGAGAAAAACCTTGTGAAGTGAGTTGGGCACAATGACATTTAGGTAATGGTGTGGAAAG
This sequence comes from Taxus wallichiana var. yunnanensis, assembly GCA_018340775.1. Classification (NCBI taxonomy): domain Eukaryota; kingdom Viridiplantae; phylum Streptophyta; class Pinopsida; order Cupressales; family Taxaceae; genus Taxus; species Taxus wallichiana. The sequence goes on along the minus strand of CM031243.1, from coordinate 296,442,730 downwards.
TTCTCTGATGCGATCCATGTTAATTTTGAATCTTTGAGGTGGCTCTAGGAGATGTGGGAGTGGGGGTTGTGGTTGTTGAGTAGGTAGTGAGGGAAGGATTATGGGAATGGGTCTCAAGGAAGTAGGGTCCTCATCAAGAAGGTCATCATCATCAAAGTTGGCTTCAGGAGGACATAACTAGATAAGGATAGTTTTCAAATCCTTGCAGTTCAAAGCATCATGCCCTAGCACATGATGGTAGGCACAAATTTTATTTTCATCAAACCATTTTGGCTTGGGTTTGAGGGGGTCATAAGGTCTAAGTGGCGGTAGTGTGATGACAAAAGTCTCAAGGAGGTTAGTTAAGATTTTGGCATAGGACCTGCTAGTGGATCGAATGGGAAGTGAAAGTGGGTTTGGTTGTAGGTGTGGCTGATTGTTGAGGAACAGATTTATAGGAGAGGGAGTAGGTCGAGATACGGTTTTGGGTGCTGGAGTGGTCTTGGGTGTTGGTCGTGGTCTCTTGGGTAGGGGCATGGTAGATGAATAGACAAGAGGGTGTATGGTTTTTGACTACCTTATTGGGGTACCATATTTTTATCTTTGGGTTGCACCTTCTTGGGTAAAGGTGATATAGGTGCATAATATCTAGAGGGAAAATTGGATGGGGAAGAGGGTGAGTTACCCACGGGGATAACAAAGGTGTTGTGAAGGTAGATGATGTGGGTCGTGTAGGGGGTGTGAGGGACAAAGACTAAAGTGTAGTGGGTAGTGAAGAAGTTATTGAGGGTATTAGAGGTATGGGTGGTAAAGATGCTATAGGTGTGGGTGTAAGCCATGTTAGGCGCCTAGGTATGTTAGAGGTTTGTGAGGAAGGAGTGGGTTTTTGTGTTTTTGGCTTATTGTGGTGGAGGTTTCTTGACCGTGTTGGAGGTCCGAGGTCCTAAAATAGATAGAAAGGGTGAAGGTGATGTAGGTGTGATTACCAAAATTGGGGAGTGAGTTCTATGAGTTTGGTTCTTTTGTTTGGGTGCTGGAGTAGGTGTGGTGTTGAATTTGGAGGATGTAGCTAAATCTAGTTTGATAGGTGGATGAGTAAGGTTGGTGGTTGGGGTAACCCCTAAGGTAGTAACAGTTTAGTCGAGGAAGATTTTGTAGGTGTGGGTTTGGATTTAGATGTATGTTGGGATATGGGTAAGGGTTAATGTTAAATTATGATGGGTATCGTGGAAGAAGTTATGGTAAAAGTGGTTGCATTTGATTCAATTGGTCAAAATATTTTTGGGTAGATAGTGGGGGTGTTAGAAAGTGACATTTGCATTTGTGTTGAAACAAAAAAGAAGAAGATGCCCCCACAAAGAAGGCTCTATCCACATAATCTAAGTGATCGGACAAGCATGAGAACAACATGTCTATAGGTGATGTTGATGAGGACCTAATGGCAATTCCTGTAAAATGTGTCATAGAAATGGGGAATTGGCTAGCTTCATCTTCCGTGGGTAAGAGAGTCGAGAGTAGGTCTACGGGATCTTGGGTAGCTGATGGAGAATGGTTGCTAGGGGAAAATGTATCTCTACTGGATCCTTGATAGGTGGGTGTTCCTCTGTAGGTGGAGGAGATGATGGGTGCTCCTCTGTGGGTGGAGGAGATGATGGGTGCTCCATGGACTGAAGAAGTATTGTGGGTGATGGTTCCCTAGGTGGAGAAGCCAAAGGTGAAATGGTCTCAATATTAGGTGAGGATGGAGGTGATATGTGTTCCTCTGTGGGTGGAGGAATAGGTGAGGTAGGTTCCAATGCAGGAGGATTTTGAGCTAGAATTTCCTCTATGGAAGGAATATGAGGTAATTGGGAAGCAACGGGTGCATCACTAAAAATAGTGTGGACCTCGTGGGTATGGCTATCATGAGTTGAGGTCTCACCAATTTGATTAGATGAAGGGGCATGATTGGGAAATGGTTTCTTAAATATGTGTAGGTTTTGATTGGCAGGTGCATTAGGATTATCCATAGTTAACTCGCCTTTCTCGAGAATTTCTTGGACAATATTTTTGAAAGTGATGCAATTTCCATCACTATGACCCTTTACTTGATGATAGTTACAGAAGCCGTGGTCTTTATACCATGTAGATGTGGGGCGAGAAGGGTCAAAACTAGTGTGTGGTTTTATAGGTAAAAGGGTGATGGCCCCAACTTTGATGAGCTTTTCTAAGACATAAGAGTAAGGCTCCCCAATTGGGGTGTATTTTCTTTGTTCTTGTCTAAATTGAAAAGTCTGAATGGGTGAGAGATTAGATGAGGGGCTAGCTTGATTTTATGGGTGAGTGGGCTATCTTTGAGTACTCATCTGCGTTAGCGGTTCCCTTAGCCTTTGAATAATTTTTTTGGTTTGGAAGAAGAAAAGGTATCATTTGACTTGAATGTAGAATTATTATTACATGCCAAAATGTTTCACTTGATTCTTAGACGTTTCTTTGAATGTGACGAAATAGATAGGGTAATGGGCATAGGAGGAATACTGTTGAAATGTTGGTTGATGGGTTTTGGGTGCATGTTGACTCCTTGATTCACAAGCTAATCGTGAGAGCTTCATTTTGGCTAGGAGGAGCTACCTGAAATAAAAATCAAGACTACCAGAAAGAGTTAAACAATATATGCAGTGGATTACCTAGCATATGCTAGATCCGAAAGTGTGATACTTCCTAGATGGTTGTCAATCCACTTTTTAAGACAATTTAATGCTAGTAATAAAGTAAATCCTATTGTAGTTAAAATGATTTAGGTATCTCATTTAAAACACAATAAGAAATATCTAATCTAACATGCTAGGTTAAAATAAGATCTGAAGGTCAAGTAACTGGTTTTGGGTCTCTGTAGGTCTGACAGAGGTCTTAGGTAGGTCACAGGTGAGTAACGGTAATGTGGGAATAGGTAGGTTGGTTGATGTTTTGGGATGTATTGGAAAACACAGAGACCGATTCCAGTTAAGGGTGACCGACGCTGGTTGGGGAGAATCGGTGCCGGTCACTGTCGAATACTGGGAGTGTCACACAACAAGCTTTAGATCTCCCTTATGATTGCTTATAGGACTAGGTTGGTCGAAATGAGGTGTTAAGCTATTTGGATGGGATTTGGCGAGGTTTTAATGGGGATGTAGAGGGGTGAGTATTGAAGGAGGTAAATGGGTGGCTAGGAGGAGAAAGAATGAAAATACAATGATTAAATGAATGAACCAGAGGAGTAAAATGTTCTACTTACTTGGAATATGGTTCTAGACATCTGTGAGTGAGGAATGAAGGTGTTGATAAGAGGTTGAATGGTGCAGAGGATCACCAAATGTTGGGGAGCCATTACATGGGCTGTATGCGCTCTCCTTCTTGCCTGATTGGATCAAACTTGTGCTTTGGGTGGTTGTTGGATGAATGTTGGATGTCTATGCAAGAGAAAATTTTTGATCTCCTTCCTTGCATGCGTGTTCTTGTGGGAACTTGTTATCAAAAGATGTGATAGATCTTAGGAATCTACCAACCTTGAAAATAAGGTTGTTTTGGGGATTAAAAGGTGACCGATGGTGGTTCTAGCTTAACCGACGACGGTTAAGGGTAACAAGCGTCAGTTATGGCAGGATTTCCTAGATTTACTAGATTAGGTAGATCCCCTTGGTTTTCTGGGATCTCATGTTGTTAACTCATGGATTAGACTAGAAGCTTCCTTTAAGCATGCGATAATGTGGTTAGAGGGAATGTAGGCATTGATTTTTAGGGTTTGGGTAAGTCTTAGTTAGTTATGGCAACTTACTAAGAATAGGTCTTAGGGTGAGGTGGCTAGATGAGGTGGATATGTGGGCATTATCCCAATTAGGATATTTAAATAATAAATATGGTGAGGATAATGAATTAATTTAATTTAAATAATTAAATTAATATTATAGTGGGGTGAAGGGGGCCATGGCTAGGTGAATGTGTTCAAGGTGTTTATTTGATGAGGGACCAAAGGGGAGTGTGACCTAATTTTGGTTTCTACATGCGGATGGGGAGGATGGTTGTGCCTATGGAAAGGGTCACAACATCCTTGAAATCACATAGTACCATGAGTGAATGAGTGATGATAGATTTGGGAGGTTTAAGTTGATTAAAGGTGTGATATAATATGATTTTAATGTTGGATCCATTGTCTATTATAGAGCGGAGAATGAATGTGTCATTGATGAAGACAATGATGAAGAGGGGAAGGTCATGATCTTTAGGTAAGATGTATAAAATTTATGTATCATTAAAGGAAATGGTGGTGGAGGTGGTTAAATCCCAAAAAATAATGCAAAAGGATGGGATTATTCATATGAGATGGGGATGCATTATAGGTCCATAATGAGGGCTTTCGGTGATGGGGTGATATTTGGATAATATTGTAAAGAGAAATCTTAATGGGACTTTGGTGGAGTTACCTTATGGTGCTTAGTTTGATGGTGGCTGATTTCAAGGTGGGTGGTGCAGAAAGAATAGATGCCTTAACCTTGAATGAAGAAGGTACTGGTGTAGTCTTTTATTTACCAACATAATGCTAGGTGCGTTGAAACCTCATTTAGTAGGGTTGAATGCTCACCCTAAGTGCACACATCTACCATATCCCTCCTTTGTGTTGTTTTTCAAGATGATAGCATGTAGATACATGATGATAAATTAACCAAGTACTCATTCAATCATAAGAAACTATTGCAAAATTCATTTGGAAACACATGTAATAAGGAACATAACAGATCATATAACAATAAATATCGATTGCATTATCTAACCTCCATATTGAGACATGTCAATGATCATAATCCTTCTACAATATTATATTATAACATAGGGTAGTAAATCAAAGAAGTTGGACAAATAATAACATTACATGAGTATAAAATATCTATTTGCATAAGTATAACAAAGAAGCATAACACTAAGACATCACCGACCCCTTAAAGAATGTGTGTGTGTGTGTGTGTGTGTGTGTGTGTAAGGGTGGGGACTTTCCCTTCACCACCCATGCATTTACTAATAATACACATGCTCAAAATAGCCATGTGTACTCACATACATGCTTCACAAAACAATTTCTAATAATAGATTATCGAATAATATCCTTCCCTAACCTATTTATAGCTGATCCATACATGTGATTTAATCTTAAGTCACATGTGCCTTCTCCAAAAATAGCAATTACTTTCTTTTCAAGGTAGAATTTTGTGATGAACACTCCAAGTCTACATTTAGTCTATTTTTGAAAAATGAAAAATTCCTCAATCTACCTTCCTACTCAGTCCTACGTGCAATCATTTTCCTCAACCTATGTGTGCATTCTCTGTGTGATTCTTCCATGTGTGTGCATTCCTAATCGCTTTGATACTTAGTCCTTTTTCATCCCAACATTACCCCATACTAGGTGTGTTTTCTTTTACTGGAAACACTAGATATTTTCATGCAAACAATATAGTAGAACAACTACCATGAATCAAATAATGAAGAATAAATAATGCGAATTATGCCAAAGAATGAAAGAATCAATCCTCCTTAGGTGGAAGTAGGATTGAAAATTCCTTAAAAAATATTTTCTCCAACTCTATCCACCCTTATAACAAATTATTTTCCTTGTCGGGAGTGACATCAACTATGTCGGGAACCTCCATAGGGGTTAATTCATCAATTCTTCCCCTAAATTGTTTAATGAGGCCCTCCAACTATTTGGTTGTGTCTTCCAATGCATCCATCCTACATGTAAATTGACAAAAAAGTTCCTTGATCTATTTTTGTATGTACCCTTTAGGCTTGTCGGACTATCCCACTTTTTCTCTACCCATGCAAGTAAATTTTCCCTTTCCACCCTATTATTTCTAATGGTGGCATGTATTTCCTTCAATTCAACCTTATCCCTTGTGGTCAACTTACTCACTACTTGGTCAAAATATTTACACCTTTGGTAAAAAAATTGCTTTCACTACAACTTTCTTAGCCTCTACCACTAGCTCGTCATATTACACGAGGTGCTCCTCGATATGTTCCTTACCACTCTTAATTTACTACAAAAATAATTCTTCCATGGGATCTATTGTGAGGAACTTATTTTCTTGTGTGATCATGCACTCCAAGTACTCTAAATAGTGAAGTTAAGTTTCATAAAAGGGATGGACTTGTTCAAGTAGATACGGACGTGCAAGTGTAATTACATTTGCAATGCCTTCTTCCTTCTTATATGTTGTTTGCATCTGCCCCTTTTATTCCCTTACCTCCTACTTTAGTTACATAATGATCTTTTCCTTCTCCTTGATATCCTTATCCCTGTCTCTTATTTCTTTATCTTTCTCTTATATTTATTTGTGTAGATTCCTTATGTGGTACTCCTTAAAAAAATATTACCCCTACGTGCACCTATATTTTTTAAGTGCATTAAATGATGCATAATCTATCGGGTATGCCTCTCTTGGTATGGATTTAAGTTAGGTATTGGTTATCAATTGCACACTAACCTCGAACTCTAGCTCCTCCATATATGACTGAAATTCCTAGGAGTGAATTTTCCTTATGAGTGGCAAGGCTTTATCCTTTTTAAAAATGACCAACATAAGAGATCTCCCATTGCCACTACGCTCTAATATCTTGTGCACAACACTTTACTAGGGTCATCATCATACTGCATCATATGGATTTGGGGTGTGTGTTTTGGCTTCTTTTTATTCTAATGGGTCTCTTTTGGAAAGCTCAATGTAATAGTGTTATTTACACCACACCGATTCTCTTTCACCCATCCTCTGCTCCTCTTCTCCCACATGCTTTATCTCATGCTCAACAATGTGATATACTATGCACTCTACCTCTTTCTCAAAATTGTTCTCAATTTCCTTCTCAACTCCATGCTCCTTAGTAGGCTCTTCTTTCTCCTCAAAAATATGAGTGATGGGAACCTCAAACCCTTCCACCTATAGCTCCAAGTCTAGGATCTCCTCATGAAGTGAATCTCATTCTTCCACTTTTGACTCCTCAACTTCAAACACAAAAGGGTATTTCAGCAACACTTCCTCCTAATCTCTATTGGCCTCTTCCTCATTCCTCATAGTCTCCTCTGTGTCTTCACTTTGGAAACAATATTTTGTTTCTTCTTTGGCTACTTATTCATGATTTCCCTTGGTTCGACTCCTTTCACATTGATGTCTTCTTTGTAGTTGTGCTCGAGAAGGAAGTTCATATTCACTTCCTTATTCCTTGTCCTTGATCGGGGAGTTTCCTTGCATGTTATTTTCAGCCCCAAAATATTCTTCCCTATAGGATCTTCAATAATTTTCAGATCATCCTCCAAATAATTTCCATTCACTTGTTTCAACTTCAAGTAAATATAAAACTTTGTCACCGCCACATTCACAATTTCCAAGGTGATAAACTTAGACATATTGATATCATCTGATATAAATGTCTCCTCATATGGGATATTCTTAGGATAAACAAGTGTATTGCATAATGTGTGGTACTCATAATCAAATTTATTAACGTCAATACTCAATTTACATTCCTTAGTAAATATATTCATGGTAGTCTAAAAATAATGTAATGTGATGTGAAAGCAAATGGAAGTTTGTACCAGGGAATTTTTGACCCATCCTTATAAATGAAATGACCAATGCAAAAGTGTTGATAGACAATTTTTTTATTTTTCTTCCAATTGTGTAGGTAGTTTACTGGAAATCCGTCATTCTAACCCAAATGCCTCACACATTATTTTGTACCATTTATCTCCCCGGCCTTTTATGTTGGGGTGATATTACTATTACATGTATAATTAACAAATTTTTTTAGGGGATGTGTTTTCCTTGGGGAACTCCCATATTTTATCTCTCGGCCCATATGGAACCCCAAGTTTAGAAAACACAATCAAAAGCAAGACGTTATTGAAAATTATCTTGTCGCTGGTTCGTGCTTCCTTAATGATCTCTTCGTCGATGAACCTAGAAAGGTTGTACATGAATCCCTCAGATATTTTCTTCACAACATGAAGCCACCAATTTTTACTTGTCCCCATCTTTCCTATCCATTCAGTTTTGTGAGAAAATGTGTGGCCATACTTATAATAGGATCATCTAGTTTTGAGATGTCTATGACATGCCCTCCCTATCAATAGTTCATTACTTTGGAAGTATTATTTACTTCATCATCATCATCAAAATCCAATGGAATCTCTATCCTTGTACTTGTGGAGGCTAGTCAATTTTTTGATCAAAGGCGTGGAGAGACACATTCTCCTTCCAATGAAATAGAATAAATCTTCGTGAGTGCGTGAAATTATCCATTGATATAGTTGCTTAGGTTTTCCAAAATAGGGGATTTACTATAGATGAATAACTCCCACAATCTACAAGATGTGATACCACTCATTGTTATGAATCAACTTATCATCTACGGTCCTCTCTTCTGTCCTTAGAATCATCTCAAATTCTATATCACACGTATTCACATCGGTGTGATGGTTTTAATCACTAAGTACTAGTTTGTGCACATATGAAACCTTATATTTCCCTAAAATTACTTCTTTTTGGTATTGTGTCTTAGAATACCACTCCTCATGTATATCCTTGACCACCGTGGGATTTTCCTTTCCATTTACTTTTCCTTTTCCTATTGGATGTACAATTTTTTTCTTCCTTGGTGCCTTTCCATGCTCTAATTCTAACCTTCACAACAATTATCCTTTTATGCCTTAATTATCATCCTATACAAGATACATTTCTTTCTCAAGAGCTTTAAGGAATTTTGTGTCCTAACTAGCTAATTCTAACCCTACGGAACTATGCGAACCATAATTGTAAATTTCTGTAAACCCTCTCTTAAATAAACAACTTCCACACCTTCCTTAAGTCTCCAACTTCCCTCCGAAGGAACTCTACTTCCAGTGCTATGTGTTTTCATGATCGGGTCACTCAAATTTTCATGATTCACACTTTAATTCTCTTGATTTTGCACAAATTCACTCTTGTAATGCATAAGTTTTTCACTAGGTAAGGTAAAAATAAATTTACACGATGCCCTTTTATAGTTTTAAAAATTTTTACTGCATTAATTGCTCTCCACCAACCACCATACAACAAATTTAACTATGCTTTTCCTAATTTTTCGCACTTTTTCTCGCTGCCTACTTCTACACAGTTCGGTTGTAACCTTCTAATGTGCTCACTACTTCCCAATTCACCGACCTCCTTGTGCACACTTCCTTGTGCCATAATACATAATCCTATGTGCCTCATACCATGTAGTTAATCATACTACTTCCTACCTTGCGTTACACTATGTGATCATTTCCCATATGTGGTCTTCATCCTAAGAAATTTCCTTATTATCACCATATCCCTCTCATCTCTTGTGGCACCCTTTTTCATTTTCCCATACTTACACCCGTAACCAAAACACCATACCAACGCATGTATATCTCTATCCACTTTAACTCACCTCTAAACATCATTAAACATGGTTCACCCCACACTAAAATTATGTGTGATCCCTGTACACATGAAATCAATAGAAAAAAATCATATTCTTGTGTACAAACATGCTTACTATAACAAAACATAGCAACAAATGAAAAGAAACACATGAAAAGGAAATCTAATCTATGGCAATTGCTTTATTAAAAACACTAAGAAGTTATATTCATAGTAGGGTTTCACCCTAATCCCATTGAAGTAACCAAGAAACATAGTTCTATCCAGGTTCCTATAACTAGCATGCCCTTGATTCAAATATCTTGGTTACTAAAAACTTTCCCCACTAATGTACCTTCAACTTTGTTAGGTGGAGGGTAAATTTTGAGTCATAGAGAAGAGCCATCTTACCAACTACAAATTTCCTTTTCTTAATGTACCTACCATGCCATGACTTTTGTCTTTTCGTCTTGGTCTTTTGACTCCAACTCGTAATGGTACACCTCTCATCTAAGCGCACTAGTTTTTCAATGTGATCATTAAAAGATTTTTTATCATCAAGTCCAAATGCATGTGCAATACACAAGGATGGTAACATTAATTCAACTAGTAGTATTGCTTCTGTGTCAAACACCAATTAGAATGGTGTGGCCTTATTTAATCTTTTATAAGTGGTCATGTAGGTACACTATACAATGACACTTTATCATCCTAGTATTTTCTTCAAACATCACAAATATTTGTGAAATGTTTGTCCCAATGTTTTTAAAGCCTCGACATTGCCATTATCTTGTGGGTGATAAGGAGTAGTTTTATGGTGTGCCACCATAAATTCTGCTAATAGAATTATGATTGTATCATTTACAAAATGAGTTCCTCTATCACTTGTCAATATTAATGGGAATCCATACTAGTTAATTATATTCTCCCATAAGAAACTTCTTGTTGTGGCTGCTGTAAAATCCTTTATAGGTGTTGCCTCTTCCCACCGTGTAAGATAGTTTATGCAAGGAATAATATAGTGCACTCTAGTCCTATAAGTGGGTGGTGCAATAGGTCCTACAAATTCAATAACCCACTTATCAAGAGGTTCTGCACTTGCAATCGGTCTAAGTGAAATCTCATCTCTATTTTCAGACTTACCAATGCATTGATAATGATCACAATCTTTCAAAAAAGTCTTAACATCCTTTTACAAGGTCTCCCACCAAAGCCTATCCACAAGGATCTTGTGCGGTGTAGCATCACCTGCATAGTGTCCTCCTACTATACCACCACGAGCCTTCTCCATAATAGTTTCATGCTCATGTCCAAGTAAACAATGGATAAAGATCCCATCTCTTCCAATTATATACAAGTCACCCCCAATCAATTGATAAGGTGTATCTCAAATGACAAGATGATTTTTCTCCAATTTCTTCATGCCTTCAAGCACTGTCTAGTGCACAAAAATACAAAAATATCCTTCAAATTTTTGGGTGTGCGGTTTAACTTAAACAACTATGCGTTCGACAATGTATCCTCATTTATCTATGCATTCTCACTAGAATTAATCCTTGATAAATGGCTAGGACCTGAATTGCTTTTACCTAGTTTGATACCATTTTTAATGTTGAGAGAGATGCTCAACTTCATTCACCTATCAAACATAAGAATATGGTTATCACAATGATCCTTTTCTAAGTTGTACATAGTCCAATAATCCAAATATACTTGCAAGAATTTATGGATAAAGTCTTGGAAATCCTGCACAACAATGCGTGAAAATATTGCTAGTACATATTTTAATCCAAAGGGCATAAATGTATATGAAAATATTCCCCATTAAGTTGTAAAATTGGTCTTTTTATGGTCTTCTAGTACATTGTGCACTGATGATAACCTAAAAATCCATCTCGTGAATAAATAGATTTTACGCCTTGCTATGCCCTCCAATATCACCTTTGTAAATTGGGCAGGAAAAGTATCAATGAAAAATGATGCATTCAACTCTCTATAACTCACAAAAATCCTAATCCTTCCATATTTCTTGATATTTATGACCATCAAGCTGACCCACTTTGATTCTTTAATGGGCTTAATAATTTAATATTCAAGCATTTTATTGATCTCTTCTTTTACCTTCATGCACAAGTTTGGATTCATCCGGTATGGCCTCTTCCAAACAAGGTGCATGCCTTATTTAAACTTGATCTTCATATCTCCATTGAAGGGTGTTTCCCTTTACACTCATGGTAGCCTCGCGGAAACATATCTTGTAATTCATGCAAGAGTTCAATGATATTGGCTACTTCTTATTCGTCACAATTAATCCCCAATGATTTCTTCTTTGGGCTCATTCTCAGTACCAATGTTAAACCTTCTTCATCTTCATGGGAGCATGGTACATGTGTTCTTTCTCATCTACTAAATCCATGACCTCACATGCACCCTCTATATAATGGCCTCAAAATTTTCTCGGTCATCTTAATCAATCATGTACACTAGTTTACCCTTTTATTTTTCCTTCCATGTGTGATCTAATTGAACTTATTATGTCTCAAATATATCATCACATGTCTCCAAGTCTAGTCCTTCAAGCATCCCAAGCATGAGCTCTTATACTTTCATGTTATCCCCCAAAGTGATGTGCCTCATGATCGCAGAGCCTCGGATATGGGTGGTTTGTTAGGTGAATAATCAATGGTGTGAATAATACCTTCAATGAGCGCGAGTCTCTCGCTGGTTGTTTCCTTTTAAATTTTGTATGGACATACCAAATGCATGTGCATCTATAAAATGTGGATTAGAACTTATGTACCTATAAAGATGGAGGTAAATCCTCCTATCCTTGTGCCCATAGTCTCTCATAATTATGGATGTGAGTTAAAGCTAGAGTATTTCCATAAAATTCACATATGTGCATAGGTGAATTATTCAAAGAAAACATTTTGGAAAATGTGATTCTCACTTCTTTCCATTCTAAGATGTTGTCTCTATGTGTAGCTTGCTTCACAAAGATGCTTCTTGCTATGTAGAGTATAGACCAAAATATCTCTTGTATCCCCCTCATTTTTCCACGGGGTCTCCATGGCATGCAAAAATGTATCATTATCATCATCAACTACATACTTTGGTATTCAAGCTAATCCCATGCACATAATCATGCATGACCTAATAATCCCATTTACCCTTCCTTTTACCTCACACCTAATCATTTCGTATGTGCCATGAGTAGTTATCAAAATAAATACTAGTAGTGTCACTTATAGATTGTGTGTCTTCCCAAAGTGAAGCACACCCTCCTTACATAGTTCCAAATTCTCTTGATCATGTAATGATTTGTACATATATACTATTGATCTCTTTTCAATTAATGGCTCAACATATAAGGATCCACTTTCTTATCATGTAGAGGTATGATCACGCGCTCCTCATCATTCTCAAAACTAACATACCTTTTATTAGAGCATAGATATTCCTTGTTTGCATAGTACTAGGGGAACCCAAGTAATGTTGAGAAGTTGTGTTCTTCACCAAGCTCTAATACCTCAAATTCCTTAGTAAAATTGGCTCCTTGTATGACAATTATTAAGACATATTTCAATACCCCAATAGGCATAGCCCTAGTTTTTTTCCATATACAACACATTAGAGGATGGTTGTAATATTAGTTTACCCATCTAGTTCCATGCATATAAAGTTAGCACATTTACCCTCGCACCCGTATCAATCATAATGTTTCTTACCAACCACCTGTCAATTATTGCATCTAGAGTAATTTCCTTATCATATTCATGATCTTGTGGTGGAAAATTTTCATGAAGTATTTGTTGCTCGTGCTCAGGGCACAAAAATTTATCTCATAAAAATTCCCCTAACATAAGAATGATGTTCTCCTAGCACAAAATATTACATGCCTCCTTTAAATAATTTACATACTTTTATGGGATCTCTACAAGGTTCGCATGCTCCCTTTCTTGTGCCTATTCCCTAGGGTACTATATCTCACCATAAAAATATATGATAAACCCATAGTTTCTTGATATAACTCCTTATGATGTGTAACATCTAGATACTGATATGTATCACATCCACCTTTGTGATGGTGGCTTAGCCTTCAAAAGATCACATGCACATGTTGTTTTGGCACATGTTTTGACTAATAGAGGTTACAACTCGAATCAAGAATTTTCTTAGCCATCCCTTTGATCAACATTTATGCATTGCACCTTGATCATCCCTACACCTTTCTCCTTCTTTTGAGTTTTGCACATGTGCTCATACAAGTCCAAAAAATATTCTAATTTATGTTGTTTTGTAAACCATGTGCAAATTATGTTCTATGGATAGTCACATGGGTAATGTTGGAGAACCAAAAATATAAGAAGTTATTAATGTGAACCTACCTCTACCACCTTTGTGACCTCATCCTTGATATTCTCCTTGGAAAAATCCATCGATATTATTCACGGTGTTATTATATTCTCGTTCATGTTACTTTTACCCACTTGCCATACTAGTCTTGCACACTCCTCTCTCAAAGGCCTTGTGGATATGATCAATCAATATATAATCATTGGTGTCATGGGTATGGGCATGAAAAATATTACAATACATAAACACACGCTTCTAAATCACACACTTCAAAGAGGGAAATTTTGGACATCATGGTCCATATGACATACTTCACAATCCATCAACAATGCATGCACTAACTTGCGTGGGAAGATATCCTTAGTATGTCCTTCAACCTCAAAATCTATACACCATATGCCACTACATGTCTCGTGTGCTAAGTTGGAAGAGATATTTTAGAACTAATTTTCCATGGATCTGATCTATGCCTCTAAGAATGAGATCACACAACTATCAACACTTTCAACTTCCTCAATGCACATGGTTGCTTCTAGAGCCTCATGCAGATTAGTATACATGTTATGAGATAAATCAATAGGAAATGGAGTCGAGTAATACTCTAATGAACCACTATGCATGATGAATTTAATGAATTCCATAAGAAAACTTGGACAAGTAATGTATTAAAATGTGCATCATACTCCTTCATTCTTTCAGACATAACCTTCTTGATCACCTTAAGCACACTTATGTTTTTCCACTCAAACTCTGAAATGTGAAACTAAGATAAAGAAAAGTTTGCAAATAATTTTAATCCAACATAGTATGATGTGGGTCATACTTCCTATACTAGATATGCATGCATCCTTAAAGCGTATTGAAAAATTGGCTTGCCTTCCTATTTGAAGTTGTTATTCCTTTAGCGTGCCATATTAACTCACACTTATGCACATAATTTGTTGTATCTTCAATCCCTCTTTACTTTGGTAAGTGGAGTGACATCTCAATATACACTTGAGGTGTCTTATATGGTTTCTGAAGCTGATGTGGGGGTTGCTGGGGATGTGGGCCTTCTCCACTAGATCTAGACACAAAAATCCCACCAATATTCCCTCTCAGGTGTCTGCATTGATTCTCTAGAGCCTCTAATGCCCCTATTGTGGCAAATCAGCAGCACCCCCTGGATGTTGATCATATTTCTAGTTTGATCATACTAGCATCCAGTGTGATTGCACAACATTGAATCCTCTTCCCAAGTGTGGGAATTGTAAAATGGAAGAGGAATCTCCAAATTAGAGGCTGGTTCCTCAACTCCTTTGATCAACTATTTCACTTGCACAATTCCAGAGGTTTAAACTCCTAAATTTACTCTAAATTCCAAGGAGACAAATATAGAGAATGCAAAAAAGAAAGAACTAATGCTAATAGGTGATGCACCAAAGGAGTTGTAGACACCTGATGCTGCATGAAATACACAATCCACAAGGAAACACAACAAAAAACATGCACAAATTCTCAAAATGTAATGAAATATCAAGAAAGCAATGATAGATATATAAAAGGATTGAGGGATATTAATCACGAACATATATCAACATCTCGATCAATACAATAAATTACAAAGTGATCCGAGAGGAAAGAACAGGTGTTGTATTACATGGAAAGGTAAAATTTATTCACAAATTCGCCAAGGAGGAAGAAAAGGAAGTTGTAGAGCTGAAAAAGTGTCTCCCTTTGCAAAATGAACTCATTCTGGCTTTTACAAAGTGCAAACCACGACCCCAGAGAGAGAAACGTGGGAAAATGTGCAAGGGGTTCAACCATTGACCAAAATCCATAAAAAAAACATGGGTGCCCCTGAGCAGACCCATTCCCTAACATTTTTAACCATGCTAGGAGAGAATGCGAGCCATTCTTCATTAAAAGCAGTGGTTGAAAGCGTCATTTCATCCATGACCACGTGCGAGAGGTGTTTCTTAATTTTCTCTCTCTAAACTCCACCCAAATGAAAAATAACCCCGGAATATTATAGAGAATTTCACTAGATTTCCATTGATATAAAGAATGTGAAAAAAACCGAGCTCTGGATTGAAAGATATGGTGATTTGAAGTTTTAGGGCAAAACAGGGCCAAATCGGGTTAACGGGAAAAAATTCGAATTTTTGCACCTTTTTGGTCATTTGGAAAATTTTCCAAAATTTCCCCACGCTCCGCCACTCTAGGTGCCATGTGGCGGCATCTCATTAGCCGTGGGCCTTTTAGGGGAAAATTTTCCCAAAAACTCCGCTGAGCCATAACTTCAAAAATACATGGAGTTAGGAGGAAAACTTTACCTTTCTGGAAAGTTGAGAAAGAGCTCTATCTAATGGTGCCATTTCCAGAAGGTTTTGAGTGCCTAAAAGCAAAATTTTGTGATTGAGGCACAAGAGAGGGAAGAATGGGAGGAGTTAGCCACAAAATGAGTAGGGGCACATTTTGGATAACAATTTTGGTGACTCAGAGGGGTCATCTACCTGCTGGATGAAGTTACCAGTTGCCTGAAGCATCCATTGGGCATGGAGTCATGAGTTGTAGCCTGCAAACTGATCTGAACTTTGAAAACCTCCTCTCTGAGCCACTTGGAAACCCACTAAAATGGACTATGCAAGAGCAAAACCAGCACCACAAAAACTATGTACAAAACTAAAGGTCATACATGCTCCAAAATGGAACATGCAGAGTGTGCACAAGCACTTCTTTTACTGAAAGCAAAACTACCTATCCTACTCTATCTAGAAGAAAAAGTAGGCTAAACAAGCCCTATAACTGGTTGGGAGAAATAGCTTCCCTTTCTCAAAAGTTGCAACCATGCAACTGATTTGGCACTAAACATGGTTGATTGGATGAGTGGAAAATCAACAAGAAGCTGGTCTTCTACCCAAATCATCAAGGTGTCAACTGAAAACAAATCCAATACCTCTTTTAGTTGCTCTGCATTTGGATTGAAGAGGTATGACAGTTGATCCTTGGTACTTTGTAGCTCACCCTCATGCTTAGAAGCAAGCATGACTGGTTGTGACTTCTCCTTTGACTCCAATGAATTCAAATACCTTATTGGGCAAGGTATGATCCGTATGATATGCCCATAGCTTTGATTTTCAACTCCAAAAATGGAGTCTTCTTGTAGACCTTCTTTGGTGGGTGATGTGGAAGCAATGGTAGGACTTTTCTGCCCTTTCTCTTCCTTCATGGCAACATGGAACTCTTCTATAGTGTGCGACTCCTCGTTATTGATTTCAACATCCAATGAAGTTACTTTTGCATTGTTGTTACATGCTGTAATACATTGTTGGCTTTGGAGCTCCTCCATTGTAGCTTTTGGAAGATTAAATTCTTCCAGCTTTGATTCAAGAGGCATGTTGCAAATTGTAGGCTATTTTCCTTGAACTCTTTTGTCCATGGCAGCAAGTTCTTGTTGTTGGAGAACGAATGGTGAAGAAGGAAACATGGTAATTTCAGCTAGCTCTTCATCTAAAAATTCTTCTAAGTCTGATGGCAAATCAAACTCTTGAATGTCTTGCTGCAGCAAAGTCTCTCCCTCTTGTATGGTGGCCTCCAAATCTGCATTTTCTTCACCCTGTATAACTTCATTTTCAAACATGAAACTTGTCAATCCAAACTCATCCCAAAAATCAGATTGTTGGAGAGATGAAGTGGGAGAGAAGCATGAAATTTCTTGTGCCTTTTGCTCACAATTTGGACCTATTTTGTTCACCTCCATAATGGCTTCATCAATCAGATCAACCCCTTCAAATGAAAGAAAAAACGTATCAATAATGCTTCCTTCTTCTATTGTTGTAAAACTAGCTTGACCCCATCCATTTGCTCCTCAAAGCGAGGTTTTGAAATGGTTTTCCTTCCTTCTCGATGGCTGATTTTGCGGTGCAAAGCTGGATCAACATTTTCTTTGGGCAAAGTGCCAACATGGACACCGACTCATCACCAACAAACTGCTGTTTTTCTCACTTCTTTGCTGTTATAAAATCAGCCTTGTTTTCCACTTGTTCTCCAACTTAAACATCGTCTATTGGTTTCACCATCAAGGGGTTTTTGTAATCCCGAATTTAAGAGCCCAACTCTTGGACTTTGAATTTATTCATCCTTGTTTGGCTCTCTTCTTTCGCTGCTATTTTCCTTGATTGGCATTCTGATTTTTATCCTCCCAACATGGATTTGGGAATGTAAGAGGAGAAGTGGATTGTAACTCAATTGATTTTGCAATTTTTTGTGGTGGTGGAGGTAGGAACTCTTGTTTCTTTGGAGGGAATGGCTGTTTGGAAGGGAAAAGGACAAAAGAATTGAGATGGGGTGGAAGACTAGGGAATGGAGAAATGGATTCAACACTTGGGACAGCAAATGGAGAGTTTAAAACTTGACACTTTGGGATAAAAAGATTGGGAAAGAGGGAGAGAAAAGGCATGAGATGGTGTTCTTACCTGTTGACAAGGTTGTTGAATACTCCTCTCATACACATTTATTCCTTGCCCACTTTGCAAGCAATGGTAGTGTTGTAATCATGAAGGCTAGCTTCGCTTGAGGGTTGTAATGCCTTGGAAAAGGTCCCACCCATGGACAAGGTGCTCTACAACCGATTCTAAATGCTTTCATTTGTGCTTGATCCCTAGATTGCACCATGTTTACCTCCATCTTTTGGATTTGTTCCAACAGATCTGCATTTTCTTCTTGATTGCCCTCATAACCATCATACCCTTGTGCTTGACATGCTTCATATCCAAACTAACTTTGGCACTGCTGCTCATATGGGTAGACATGCTGATTTTGAATTTGATCAAAATGCTGATTTGGAGGATTTGTAAAACATGTTGGAGGTGTGATATACTGCTGTTGTAAATGTGAATTCCATGATGGAAATGAAGTCATGATTGCACAACTTCATGGAATGGAAAAGAATGAAAATGATGGAAAGAAGAATGGATGGAAATGAATGGAAAACAGGTCTGCAACTTAGAGAATGAGTTGTTTACCAGATGGAGTCGCCAGATGTGCTTTTGAAAGTGCCTCCAAAAGGCTGAATCTTTAACAGGAACACACCAACCTGTCAAAGATAAAGTGGAAGACCTCTAAGGTCCCACCGGGCATGCCAAAACTGTTGTTGCAAATCAGCAGCACCCCCTGGATGTTGATCAGATTTCTAGTTTGATCATACTAGCATCCAGTGTGATTGCACAACATTGAATCCTCTTCCCAAGTGTGGGACTTGTAAAATGGAAGAGGAATCTCTAGATTAGAGGCTGGTTCCTCAACTCCTCTGATCAGCTATTTCACTTGCATAATTGCAGAGGTTTAAACTCCTAAATCTACTCTAAATTCCAAGGAGACAAAGATAGAGAATGCAAAAAGAAAGAACTAATGCTAATAGGTGATGCACCAAAGGAGTTGTAGACACCTGATGCTACATGAAATACACAATCCACAAGGAAACACAACACAAAACATGCACAAATGCTCAAAATGTAATGAAAGATCAAGAAAGCAATGATAGATATATGAAAGGATTGAGGGATTTTAATCACAGAACATATATCAACATCTCAGATCCAATACAGTACATTACAGTGATCTAGAGGCAAGAAAAGGTGCTGTATTACATGGAAAGGTAAAATTTCTTCACAAATTCTGCCAAAGAAGGAAGAAAAGGAAGTTGTACAGAGCTGAAAAGGTGTCTCCCCTTGCAAAATGAACTCATTATAGCTTTTACAGTGCAAGCCACGACCCCCAGGAGAGAGAAACATGGGAAAACGTGCAAGCCATTCAACCATTGACCAAAATGACATCAAAACAACATGGGTGACCTGACAGACCCATTCCTTGACATTTTTAACCATGTTGGGAGAGAATGCGAGCCATTCTTCATTAAAAACGGTGGTTGAAACGTCATTTCTATCCATGACCACGTGCCAGAGGCATTTCTTAATTTTCTCTCAAAATCCACCAAAATGCAAAAATAACCCTAGAATCTTGTAGAGAATTTCACCAGCTTTCCATTGATATAAATAATGCGAAAAACCGAGCTCTGGATTGAAAGATATGGCGATTTGAAGTTTTAGGGCAAAACAGGGCCAAATCGGGTTGGCGGGCAAAAATTTGAATTTTTGCACCTTTTTGGTCATTTGGAAAATTTTCCAAAATTTCCCTGCGCTCTGCCACTCTAGGTGCCACATGGCGGCATCTCATTAGCCATGGGCCTTTCAGGGGAAAATTTTCCCAAAAAACTCCGCCGAGCCATAACTTCAAAAATACATGGAGTTAGGAGGAAAACTTTACCTTTCTGGAAAGTTGAGAAAGAGATCTATCCAATGGTGCCATTTCTAGAAGGTTTGGAGTGCCTGAAAATCAAAATTTTGTGATTGAGGCACAAGAGAGGGAAGAATGGGAGGAGTTAGCCACAAAATGAGCAGGGGGCACATTTTGGATAATGACCCCCTCTTGTGATATGCGATCCAGTTAATGAACGCCTTGTGTCCCACTTGTAGTAATAAATTAGACACCTAATGTTTTCATGGTCACAATTGTTACTAAATTACTTCTAATGGTTTGTGTGTAGCCAATTTTTCCCTGATGAAATGCCTTAAAATGACCCTATATAGGAACTCCCAAATAATGACACCAAATGTGTTTTCAAGGGTGAACTACTAAATTGATTCCCTTCTAAATTCAATTCAAAATTATATATACTTGTCTCTTCTTATTTACCTGCACTATCCTACTTCTCAATGAATACCTCTAGATCTAGAACACCATGCGCAAGGGCTAGGTGGCTAGGTGGGTTCGAGATGCATGCCTTTGATCCTTATTCTTTCTTTTGACATGTTATCATTTAAAGATGAATGGGATTATCTACTACACTTACCCAATATGGGGAGTACGTGATCTTGTAATTCCTCTTCTTCCTCGAGAGCTTTAAAACATTTGTGAACCATCATTCTCATCAACTCCATTGATTCCACAATCTCCCTTTTATGTGCTATGTACATCTCTCATGCTTCATTAAAATTGATATGTATTTCTTTCCTTTTTATTTCTTCTACTAGGTCTACCATCCTTCTCCACACATGCTTCTACCCCTGCACATAGTGGGGATTTAGCTAGCCATAGGAAATCTCTCCAAATCCAGTTCTATCATCAAGATCTTAATCGCTACAGGTATAAAAAAATCCTATGATATCACATTAAAACCCAAAATCAGCCTCTTCTAGACATAAATAAGTATAAATAGCGTACTAAAGAGTGTAATTGTGTAACACACTAGCCCACTAATAATCTACAACTCTAGTCCATTCTTCATCTACATCAAAGAGATTTTGGTAATCTTTTTGTGTCCAGAATCCTAGTTTATGAATCCAATGAGTATTTTGTGATGTATATGATGCCAACTAATGGTCCAAATCTCTGGAAATAAATGTCTCATATAGCTCATGATAGAGATTATCTTCTACCCACCTCCATACATTGAAATTAGGTCTCTTACAATAACTCGGTGCAAACTTGTCTTGACCATATTCTACATAATGTTCAATGCTCTTCAAACACAAATCGATACAACATCTATGTGCAAAATCTGCTATACAAATTGAAAATAGGTCTTGGTAAAGGAACCAAAATGTAGTCTTTTATTTCCCAATGAAAGCTAGGTGTATTGGCACCTCATTCAATAGGATTGAATGCTCACTTGAAGCATGCATAGCTAACAAGTCCCAACTTTGTGTTGTTTTTCAAGATGTTAGCATGTAAATACATGATGATAAATTAACCAAGTACTAATTCAATCATAAAAACCTATTACACACATTCAAATGGAAACACGTGTAATAAGGAACATAACATATTTGATAAAAATCAATACCAATTGTACTTTGTAACCTCCATACTTAGACATGTTAATGATCATAATCCATCCAAAATATTCTATTATAAAATAGGGTAGTACATCACGAAGCTAGATACATAATAATGTTACATGAGTATCAAATATCCATGTACACAAATATAACATAGAAGTATAACACTAACACCTCACGAGAACCTTATAAGAATGAGTTTAAAAAAGTGTATATAGGGGTGGGGACTTTCCCTTCACCACCCATGCATTTCCTAATAATAGGCATGCTCAAAATAACCATGTAAAATCACATGCATGTTTAGAAAATAGTTGCTAATAATAGATTATCCAATAATATCCTTCCCAAACCTATTACTAGCTAATCCATGCATGTGATTTGATATTCAATTGTATGTGCCTTATTAAAAAATAGCCAATAATTTCTTTTCGAGGTAGCCTTTTCATGATGAGCACTCCAAGTCTAAATTTATCATATTTTTGGAAAATGACAAAGTCCTCAATATGCCTTCTGTAGTGTCCCGCACACAATCCTATTCCTTAACCTTTCTATATGTTCTCTTGTTTTCTTATTTCATCTGTGCACATTCCTACTCATTTTAGTACTTAGTTCTTTTCTCATCCTAATAGATGGATTGGGATCATCATATGGAGCACAAATGATGACCTTAGATTTGGATTACATAGATGGTTAAGGCTCATGAGAATGAAGTCAATATATTGGGGAGGACTATCCTTGGAATAGGTGTCGGAGGGAGGAGGGATAATGAAAAGCGCTGTGGATGAGGAAGAGGCCTTGGATTTTGTAGACTTGGTTGGAAGAAGGGGTTTGGATGTGGATTGGCTAGTAGAAGGGAGTGGGTGATCTTCTTCAATGAGAAGATAATTTATTTGATAAATTTGTTGATGAGTGTGTGTGAGGATTTACAATGATTTTTTTTGTGCCCATGGGTACAATGGTATGAAAATACAACGTGATTGTGGATTCCTAGAGAATACATTAAAAAAATTCTATATAAGATTCGATGATGGATTGTGAAAATGAAGTGGTATAATCTTTAGGAGAATTCAAAGAGGGTGTTGAAGGTAATAAAGGAAGGTTGTTCTTATGAGGCCTTGTAGGAGTCTTAAATTCATATTTTTATTTAGGTGTTTTTGATCTAGATTGAGGAGGATGGGTGTTTGATTTAGTTATGGATTTAAGAGATGGTTTAGATATGGGTAAGGGTTTGGAAGAAGACATTGATGATTTTGACCTAGATGTGAAAGGAGAATTAGTTTTTTGGATCTTGGCTGGGTAGATTTAGAGGGTGATTGGGTGATCCCAAAATGGAAGGATAAGGCTCTATAATAGATGATTAGATAATAAGACACTTGGATTGATGGGGTTTTGAGGGAGGAAGTTCTAACTTCTTATGTGGATGGGTAAGTGACTTTTGAGTGTGAACACTAAGGTTATTAGGTTTTGATATGAGGACTTGCCCTTATCGGGTATAAAAATGATTTTAATGAGGGATTGTAAGAGACAAAATTAGGTTGTGTGGGTGTATTCTTTGAATATTTGGAAATAAAGGATGGGATTGGTTTTAGATGATGAGATTAATGAGATAAGGAGTCATATATGGTTTCAAATATGATGGTATATAAATAGCTCGATCATAGATGACGAGGAAGAGAGTGAGATGTCCCTTAGGGATGTATCAAGTGATGCTTGAAGGGGTGGTGTAGATGTAGGGGTGGATTCAATTGAAGTTAGGGGTACAAAATAGGTTGTAGATACATGTATTGACATAAGGGAAGGTATGTATATGATTGACATGGGTATATGAGATGTAATTGTGGCTAGTTTGGATATAGATTCGAGGGGTGTGGATGTGAAAGCTGTGGATAGAGTGGATTAAATAGATGAGGACATGGGTGTGAGAACCAATGGAATTTTAGATGTCAAAATAATGGAGGTATGAAGGGTAGATGTAGGGAAAATTTGAATGGGTGATGATGTTGAATTTGGGTTAAAGGTGTTGTTGATGGTGTGGGCATTGGGTGATTGGGATGTGGAAGGTCATATTTTTTATTCGGTGAGTGGTTAGGGAATGGTTGTTTGAAGACATACAAAGGTTGATTGGGAGGGGCATTAGGAATATCCAAGCAGATCTCCCCTTGGTCAATGAGGCATTGAACAAGGTATTTGAATGTGTGACACCTTTTAATGTTGTGGCCACAAACTTGATGATGTTTACAATAGTGGTCCTTATGGTACCACATGGCTTTAGGACATGTGTTGTCGATAGGGTGCATAGAAGAAATATTTATGAGACTAGGTGCCATGAGTTTATTGAAGAATAAACTATATGACACCCTGAGATGGGTATAGTTAGGGGTAGGATGAGAAGCCCTTTGTGGTGGTTTGGCATGGGAGGTAGATTTGACATAATATTTGATAATGATGGGGTTAACAACATTGTTGGATTTATCGTTGTGATTATATGTCTTGGAATATTTAGGTTTCAGTTTATTGGATCTAAGTTTGATGTGACCTTGTTTAAGGGCATGAAGTTTTAATTCATGAGCCATGGTGAATGCTTCCTTGAAGGTTTGAAAGGATTGGATCTGGAGTGTTGATGAAATGTGATTAGCACATGATCGGAAGAAGATCCCGATGAGATCGGTTTGTGGGAGGGATAAATATATTTGATTCATGAAAACACACCATGTAGCAATGAATTATGTGATGGACTCATCCTTGTATTATTTAATGGTGTATAGGTAAGTGACGGTGATCTTATGCGTAATGTTTATGGAGAAATGTTCTAGGAATAATTGTTTGAGTTGAGTGAATGAAAAGAGGGAGTGTTGTGGGATTCCATTGTACCGGTCCAAGGTAGTGCTAACCAATGCCATAGGAAATGTACATTACATAAAGGTAGTAGGTGTGCTTGAAGAAACAAAGGTGTTGTTGGGGATCCTCCTTACTATTGAATTTCAAGAATTTAAGGAGTTCCCAGTGTGGTGGATAAGGTTTGACAGGAACATATGGATGGATGGGCTCATTAATTTTTTTCATAGGTAAATGAGCTCTTGGGACCCATAATGGAAGCTTCAAGGTTTGCTAACCTATTCAAAAAAATTGTACACGTGGTTATGATATGGATGAGAGGTGGATTGGTGAGGTTGGGAATAATAGGATATGGAAGGGTTGGGTTGAGGAAAAGTTTTATAGTGCTGAGGATAAGTGGGTGTCTATGGAGGTGGTTTATAAGGGGGTAGATAGTTAAATGGAAATGATGGAACATGTTGGGAAGCATGATGTTGTTGGGAAATAAGGATATACTAAGATGGGTGTGATTTGTTTACTTAGAAGTAGGGTTGTTATATTGATTCTATGCAAGATAAGTGGGGATGAGAGTATGAAGTGGGTGAGAGTTTTGAATGTTTTTATTAGGGAAGATATGCCGAGAGGACATTCTAAAGATATGGTTGATGAGATTGAGTTGCTTGAGAAGGATAGGGATGTAAGGTAATGACATTATCATGAATTTGAGATGTGGAGATTGGGATGAAAATTTTATCATGTTGTTTAGGTTTTGGAAGGAGAATAAAATATTCTTGTAGAG
Organism: Taxus wallichiana var. yunnanensis; assembly: GCA_018340775.1. Lineage (NCBI taxonomy): Eukaryota > Viridiplantae > Streptophyta > Pinopsida > Cupressales > Taxaceae > Taxus > Taxus wallichiana. The sequence continues at coordinate 296,417,465 of CM031243.1, read as the reverse complement.
TTGGATTGGGGTTTCTAACAATGACGGTGGATGAAGAAGTGATATGGATGGAAGAAAAGGGGGAAATATCGATTTGAGGAAGATTAGACATAATAGGAGCCACCGGTTAAGTGGATTGGTGAGTTTGGGGGACCGAGAGAAGAATTATTGTGGGAACTAAGTTCACCTTTTTCCATGGTAAGCTCATTCATGACTTAGGAAAAGAAAAGGGTGATTTGAGAGGTGAGGACACGAGAGGTTTTAGGATCGAGTGATAGGCATAGATTTGTTAAAGTGGGGGTCTATCAATGTGAAGGTTGGTGGATCGGTGAAGAAGGTAATTATAAAGAGCAATAGTGTTAGTGTCTAAGATTTCTTATAAATCTGAGAATTTACGGGGATAATAGAAGGCCCAAAGGTCTCTAGTGAAGTGGTAGATGGAGATGTACATGGTATGTAAGGGATTGAATGGTGGTATGAGAAGGGATTGTTTTCAACGTGGGAATGATTACGGATAGAAAAGGGATCGCTAGAAGGATACATGGAAACAAAGGATTAAGGAAGTGAAGAGGGTGTGATTAAAGGATCAAAAGAATTTGTAGCAAGGAAGATGTTTGTTGAATGATCTTGTTGAAGGTGGGGATGTTAGATGAGGTGGTTTATTCCATTTTCCTAATTTGATATCTTGTGAGAATGATCATGAAAGAAAATAACCTATACAAGTATTTCTAAAAAAAACAAGATAAACAATAGTGTTTTAGTTATCTTGTTTAGAAGATGTGAAAAAAACAAGAAAAGGGCTCGAGACATAACTTTGTGAAAATTCTGATCTAAGGTTATTTTCAATATGTTTTGGATCAAGTCCTCAATATAATCAGAGGTATGTGATGACTACCGAGTATGATGTCGATAATTATGCCTACCCCTACACTTCACACACCATAATGATAAGGGTGTTAGATTCTTATCCAATCTATTGATAGCGAGAAAATTGTAACATAGAAAGAACACCATGGTGAATTTCCTTTGGGTGATGAAATCCCAATAGTTCCACACTGGTAGATGATGTTTGAGATATGTAAGCTAATGCATGAGTTTGAATGCATGTGGAAGAAAAAGTGAATGCAATAGATTAACCTCCTATTTAATCTAGATGATCAAGAAAGAATGAAAGGGTTATTTGTAGACCAAAAATTTAAATGTGAGATTTGATAATAACACACAAAAGGAGATGTAGAAATTTGAAAATAGGGGATAAAAAAGAAAGAGTACTTGGATACATTATTTATTATTTATTTTATTTTATTTTTTCATTTTTTTAGCAAGCGCATCCTCAATCTAGGAAAACAAACCACCATGTATGCGAGAAATAGATCCCTCACATGCGAGGTTAATAGAGGAAGGGAATAGGAGAGAATGGAAATGAAATGAAAGAAAATTAAAAAAAATCACTGAAGAAGAAAGGTGGGTCCCACCGAGCGTGCTAGAATGTTTGAAGAGATATCCCACTTCTCATTTCAAGTTAGCAAAGAGTATATGAGAAATCAAGAAATCTCAAAGTATGGGAGGGTTTAAGTGACCTCTTGATGTAGATGATGATGGATATGGTACAAGCACAAGAGAAGATATCCTCTCATCTGTAAACTTGATGGCCTATACAATAAAGAGAACTAAACATAGAAAAATATTAGTAATAAATATGGAGGGTTTCCCAACGAATCAAGACCTGGGAAGTGAGAAATTCCTAGGATGGATGTCAACCCTCTTATAATAAAAAATATTCGATAAATGATGATAGGTAAAATTAAAGCAGATAATAACTTGAGGTAGGGATCGATAAAAAAATTAAGGGCGCTGAAATAAGTCATGATAATGATAAGATGCTGATAGATAAAGAAAACTTGCATGGGTTGATGGTGACCTAGGTCCAACTAGCATGGTCGATGGTGATCGAAGAAGAGATGTTCACAAGTATGAAGAAACAAACTTGAATTTTGATGTAAAGATGATGGATTTGATATCAAGACAAGGATAGGAAAAAGAGGATGCGAGAGAATGGCTGATTTGATATGGATAAGGGTTGATTTGATGGTGATTGGGTATGGTCGATGGTGACCGAGTAGGGTATGGTATTTTTACATATTGATGAGATGGGAAAATATATCTTGGGTGGATCATAGATAGATGAGGGATGGGTAGAAATCCAATGAAACACCTGTAAACCTGAAAAAAAAAAAAAAACAAGATATCAAAGATATCTCAAGAAATATTCAAGGCATTCCAAACTCCAATGATCATATGTAAAGGAATGTTGAGGTGGTTCAATTTGATGTGAGAAGCTTTAGAGGTGAGGGAGAAGGCAACAACCATGTGAGGATGATGAAAATATGATTTTTTAGGGGTTACAAAGGAGGGGTTGATGTGAATATATAGGGTTGATGATGATCATATGAGTCATAGGTGACTAGGAAAAAGCGAGAATTGATTTCAAAAATTGGGGTAGTATGACATGTTGATTTAGGGATGTTGGGTTTTTTTCAGGCTATAGGATTGTGTGGGAAAAATTAGGGGGAGGTAGGTGATAAAATTAAGGGTTTTTAAATGGGGAGATAGGTGAGAGATTTAATGGATTCAAAATGGGGAGGGAAATAAATAAGTAATAAATAATAAGGGTGATTTAAAATAAATGGGTACTTAGGGGGATGTGAAGGGGTTAAAAATACTAGGTTTAGAATGAGAAGTAAATAAGGGTTAGGAGGGATAATGGGGGATATAAGTGTTTAGAAATAAGATGAGTGTGAAAAATGAGGGTAAAAGAGAAACAAATGCGGGGTGAGGGGACAACATGCCAAAAATAAGTTTTATAATATGAGTTTTCATGATCCCTCCTACAGATCTTCTAAACCATAAATGTTTTTTTCCATTTGTGTGGATTATCACAGTGCCTTCCACACATTTCCTCTGAGGATACCATGACATAGGATTCATATTGGGTGAAATCACACCAATGTTTATGAACCGGATCCCATCATAACTCCATAGTTAATAGTGCTTTAGACAAAGTAGTACTAGGATGGGTGACCTCTCGGGAAGTCTTGGTGTCTCACCCTTTTTGAATTTTTCAAGTAACTAGATGCTCCTTGTAACATTTTAAAGCTACCCACTCAATAAATTTTATATAGACTTATGTGGATACCCAACTCGGAGTTCATGGTACACGCCTTGATAAATTTGAAAGTGAAACACCACTCACTTGATAAAAGATCATGTTTTTAAGGAGTATACCTCACTCGATACATTTGTATTTCTCCCTCTATCCCAAGGAAAATCAACTCCATAGTTGACTTGTGAACTCATAAAGGAATGAATGTGAAACATATCGTCTAAATTAGTAGTATCCCCTTTTTCCTAATGAATGCATTACTGTCAAGCCAAGATTAGTATATACACTTTCATAAGATTAGCATAACACAAGTACAATATATAATTAATTTAGTCATCACTAAGGTATTTAAAACCATTACCTTGATCTACCTACTATGGGATCAAAACCATCTCATCTCTCATAAAATAAGGATGGAATACTTAGAAAAGTACTCTTCTTGTCTCTAGATCATTCCCGACTTGACTAAGCTACTAACACTCTACAAATGTAAGCTATTCCTTATTTTAACAATCCTTTGATATTGAAAACACTTATTTTAATGATCATAATTAATCAACTATTCATGTTTACATTTCTTAACATATGAGTTACATGAATCAATAAATACCAATGAAGTTAAGTCTCTATAAAATCAATTGTTTGATTAAAAATTTACATGAAATACCACAATATCCTCTTAAATTTGACAATAACGCATCTTTGATCTATTTTTTTCATAATAATTTATTTTCAAGTTAAATTCTTAAATAATAAGCTTAATAATTCAAAACTTATTTCAACAATTAATTTCAAATGAAATATCTAGTGAAACACGTTGAGAGCGGTCTTAAAAGTCACTTTAGTTTAATACATAATCCCTAAATGAATGAAATACCTAACAAAACAAAATCCATTTTCCAAATACTTTTCAACAACACCCATTTTGTGCACTTCTAAAAATCATTGTTGTCCATGAAACCACATTCTTTTAGGAATTTTAGGAAGCAGTTCTTAGTCCTCTAGAGAAAAAAATTGCCGATAACCTATTTGTTCACTTCTTGCAAGCACGGTATACAAAATTCTTCGATTGAAATCTTCAACCTATTTAAATCTCACAATTCAGCATGGGATAGATATTTACACTTATTTTGAAAATCATTGAGGTAAAATTAGATTGAATAACTATGCATCATTTTGTCAAAATGATGTTAAAGTTATCGATGCCAAATCCTTTAAATTGAGAATTGTTTGCTAAAATGCATGAAAGAATATGGTTTCATGGAAAAAATTTATCACTAGAAGCACACAAAATAGGTTTTGTTGAAAAGGCTATGGATATTATAAATTTACAATTTTTCATAATTTTATAAGGGACAAAGGTGAGAATGCATGCTGAATTTTGACAACCGAGAGGAAATAATATAGTCTCTAGAAACCATGCTAAATTTTTTCAACGCATTCCCTACTTATATTTTCAATGGATGAATAGAGTGACATGCTTCCGTAAAGACGAAGAGAGAATAGAAAGGTGAATGTTCTTCCCAAAATATTCAAAAACTTCAGTGTCAAAAAGATATACTAAAAATGTCAATCTATGGTGATATACAACCGACACATCCAACCGCCACTTTCTTTGGCGAATGTATTTCAAAAGGCATACATATGAAATTACATTGATTTATATAGTGTTTAAATTAATGGATAATTAATGTAGATGTAACCACAAAAAACAAACTAATATTTCTTAAATATTCGACAACATATTTAATTGAAAAACAAATGTAATGTAATATTACAAACTTTATTTGACAATAATAACCTCATGAAAAATAACAAAAGATAAATAATTCAAATGGTGCACCTACTTAAAATCAAATTCATATTACATTGTTTGATTTAATGGCTAATTAATGTGGAGGAAACCGTCATATTAATTAACATATCACCAAAAATGCATTTGTAGACACCTAAAATTGGTTTCTCAATTTAGTGTCCCTCACATTCGTTTTAGGTAACTTTGGGGCACGTTAATGTCACCAACTATCCCCTTGGGATAGTTATCCAATTGTGATTTAATCACCTATTCTAAATTTAATTCATCACATCGCATCTTACCCATGAGTGATTAAATATTAAATATTTAATTACGCTTCTTCCCATGCATCTTAATCACTTATCTGCCCCAAATTTATTCTACCCATGTATCACATCCATTTTTAATCTTCCACTAGCGGGATATTTCCGTGGTCGGGATAAGTCTTGTCTTTTCGAATCGATCAATTTTGGCCATCTCGGGAGTCTTCTCCGCGATCGGCGCCGATCCATTTGGTGGCGCCGATTTTATAGAGCGGCGCCGATTATAAAAGCAGTCCATAGCTCGGTTCAAAGGACCGAAAAGAGCGAACGAGCGAAAGAAAGCACTTACGCACGAATGAGAGAGCGAGAAAGATTTAGGTTAAGAAAGAGAGATCTTTTTAGCATCAATTGTCTCGATTAGGCGAGATCTGTCCTAATCAATCCCCGAGAGAGCACCGTTACTGCTGCTCGTATCATATCAACATCATACACCACCATCATCATCTAAGCGACTGTTCCAGTCTCTCCATCTTTGGCACATCTTGCAGACTACATTCACCTTCCAATCCCGAATCTCATCGCGAGTCCACGATTGGTGATCGCCTTGATTGACACGATCTTATCGATCGGCGCCCGATCGGTCGGTCGGCCCGATCACATCGATCGCGCCGATTCTACCGATCGGCCGATTTCACTTTGCGAGGCAGGTAAAGGTCACAGGTAACACAAATCCAAAGCATTATTTCGAGTTCCTATTTTACGTACTTTACTGCTAACATTGTTTTGCCATTTTATTACTGCAATCGAGAAAATCTAGTCTTTATTTACATCTTTTATCATGTATGCTTCTTTTCTTTATTGGCATGGGTGACATCCATGAGGAAGTTTATCACTTCCCGGACCCGCTTCTCGGGCAGTCCACCCAAATATCTTCTAACGCCATCTTTTTCTGTCAAGCACCGGTGTTTTGCAGGTTACTCGGATCTATTGTGTAAATTGCTCGTGTACGCCCGTCTTGTCTACATCGGCTTCCTCATCCGTCTACATCTTCATCAGGTATCGATTTCATTGAGGTTTTTCAGGGTTTTTGTGCTTAGTTTGGTGCATTAACTTGGACAGGTAACAAGCGCGAAATTCTTGATCTACGATTACAGCACGCGGTGGGACTGACAAAGTCCCTTATTGGTAAGTTCATTTCTTTTCTAGTTTTGAACTTTGTTCCTTTTCTTCACTGATTTCTATCAGTCCTATTTGAGCATTTCTGTTCATCATTTCAATCTTGCTTTTTAGGCGAAATCATTATCTGGAAATTTTTCTATTTTTAGAAATTTTTTCGTTTCACCATTATCTGGATGTATCTTTCCGGATCTTGTTTGTTGTTTGCTTGATCTTTTCTTGCGGAGCACTTTGCTTGCTCGTGGGATTGTTCGAGGGGAAGAGCTCAACAACGCGCTTTTTGAAGTCCACACACCTTGGAGAGCTAAACCTACAGGTATTCCTCTTTTTCGGTGTTTTCTCCTTTTTTAGGATTTCTTTGTTGGTTATCTATCACATCCAAATACTTCAGTTTTTTTTGGTGCTTAAAAAGAACTTAATCGCATTTGGGAAAGAACTTGTTTGACTTGTCTTCATCGAAATCAAACATTTCGTTTTAAGTGCTTAAAAAGAACCTTTTCTTTGTCATTGCTGCATGCTCTTTCATCTAGTTTTAATTAGGTTGGAAAATTGATCAAAATCGGTAGTGACACTATTTGATTTTTATTTTTCACCCTTGCACACAAAGCCAAAATCACTAGGTATAAAGCATCTAAACAAAACTCCTTCCCTGGCCTCGCCTACTTGGAAGTGATATCCAAGAGGAAGAGCCTACGCGGTACTCGGGCCGCGCTATAAATTCACGGAAGATTTTGGTATATATTGGCAAAGCACCCGACTCCCTTATCGCAGCGGTGTGTGAAGTGCGGGGGTAGGCCCCTATATCAAGCCACGTACCGGTCTTTTACTGAAGTGCCTTCGGGACTCCTTACCACACATTACCCAAACCATCCTTAGTTTGGCTATCTGAGTAGTTCCTGTTCTAAAAAGCCTTCCCTAACATTTTCTTTTCTTAAAAGCATCAAAATTTAAAGGAGATAATCACTTGCGCTGCTTGAATTGTTTGTGCATTAGCTAGGACAATCTTCTTTCTTGCTTGCTTATGACGGTTATCACCCGGTCACAATCTAGGAAAATGGCCCAACAGGTTCCTTCTTCCTCCGAAATCACCACCAGCGTGGATGTTTCGGCACCCCTCCAATCTTCCTCGGGACCACTGTTAGTGGGTTCCCCCTCATGGTCGTATAATCCTTTCCATCAAGCCAAAACAATCCCATCACGTCCAGCTTCTCCTAGTCCATCAGAAATATCTTCTGACTTGGAGTCTATTCCTCGCGGGGATCCTGAATTTCAGGCTCTCCTTGATCGTAATCCGGTAGCCCTCATGGACTACCTAGTACACAAGTCCATTCGAATATCTGATCAAGGACCACCAATCCAACAAGTGTACGATTATCCTCGTGGTTCATCCCAGGCCTATGTAGAACAGTTTTCATCCTCTCTCCCGTCTCGAGCCACGGAAAAGGGGGAGGTTCTTGTGCCTCCTTTTTCTCTTCCACCAACCATGTTGACTAGTTCTCAAATTGCCTTACCTATTCCTAATACTGCAGTTACCTCAACTATTCCTCAACCTACCTTTGAGAGGTCTTCTGCCTTGGCGATAACGAGTGTGTAATGCGTGCACCCGCATATCATTTATTAATTCATCTATGCCCTCTATTGTGTCTCAAGGTCAGTACCTCTTCATGAGCCAACCCCCTCCGAATAGTCAGTTGGCTCCTACTTCTCGTCCTCTAGGGGGTCTTTCTTCCAATATTCCAGCGACTGTGACATTCGCCCATCCTCTAGTATCGGCACCCTTGATACCTAATTCGGCAGTAGAAGGCCCCTTTCAGGTCTTGTTCCCCAACATGTCCAATCTAACCAACACCCATATTCCTCAATCTGTCCCTATTCAATCAACAAACATAGGAGTCCACCAATCACAGGCTCCATCCGTCACCCAACCTATATTTTCTCAACCACTTATTATCTCACAGCCTGCCTATACGCAAGCTATCTCACAACAAATACCCCACCCGGTGTCACCCAGAACACCTGGTTATTCCTCTTATCATCCTATCCAACAACAGATGAATCCCCCATTGACACCTCAACAACACCCACTACTTGCTTCTTATGTAGGACATACCAATGTACCTCCTCCCCAATCGGATGTAGTTCAAATTCTCTTCAAGAAAATTGCAGACTTGGAAGCCTCCACAAAAGGAGCCCGTCCTTCATACTCCTTTGAAGAAGTGTGCAATGAACCCATTCATCCTTCGGTGGCTTTTAAGCCTTATCCTCCCCAATGGGAACTTCCCAAATTCTCAAAATTTCATAGTCGGGAAGACCCTCAACAACATCTGCGAGCATTCAAACATGCTTGCTACCTTATCGTCTCAGACCGAGGAACTCATGAACTCCGTAGTACCTTTCCTATGTCTCTAGCGGGTCCCGCTTTGGACTGGTACAATAACATCCCTCAACATTCCTTATTTTCTTTCTCTCAATTGGCTCAGATGTTTGTTGAAAACTTTTCAATAAATATTGCCCATAAGATCTCAATTACAGATCTTTACAACATTCGCCAATTCGACGATGAGTCTATTGCAGACTTTGTCGCTCGTTGGAGAGGAATAATCAACCAATTGTCTTTCTCCCTTCCTCAATCCCAACAGATCGAGTTGTTCACCCGATCTTGTGCTAATCACATTTCTTCCACTCTAAGGATCCAAACTTTTCATACCTTTGAAGAGGCCTTTACGATGGCACGCAAACTTGAATCTCGCGCCATTGAACAAGGGAAGTTAAAACTTCGCTCTAAATCGAAACCCGATTTTTCTCGCTTCACCAAACCAAATTCTTCCCCCTCTAAAGATAAGAATCAAGGGTCCACAAATGCTATCGTATTAAAAACACCAAGAACCGATAGTACTCCTAATCAACCATCACGAAGAGACCCTTCATCTACTCGAAAAGGGCCTTCATCTTCTCGATCCTTCGCTCCATTGGGGGAATCATATGCCTCTATCTTAGAAAAAATGTTGGAAGTTCGCATGATCGAACTTCCACCCATTAGGGATATTGATGAAAGTCGAGAACGTCCTTTCTGGTATAGGGAAAACGATTTTTGCCACTATCATAGAACCAAGGGTCATGACATCGAGCGATGCCAGACTTTCAAAAACCTTGTCCAAAAATTCATTGATAAAGGCGAGCTTATTCTGGATAACCCAAATGCTCCCCCAAATCAAGCACTGGACGTTTTCAAACAACCCTTCCCCAATCATGCCCCAAATCATAATTCTTCGGAATCTCAAAAACCAAACACCCACACTATCAATTTCATCTCTACCGAGGAATCTTCTTCTGAAACCAATCTATCCGCAAACACATCAATCGAATCAGATCCTCCTTCCTCTTCATCAATCACGGGAGTTCCAATATCTTTAGATAGTCCACCTTTGAATATCCCTACATTGCTAAACACGGAGTCATCTCTCTCCGCTCCTTTGTCCGATCTCCCATCCATACCCGAGACAGTGTCATCCTCATCTGTCTCATCATCAGACATTCTTTCAATGCTCGAGGCAATCACATCCCTCCGAGTTTCCACTACGGACACATCTACTTCCGTTGCTCCCATTCCCGTCGCAACTATGCCTTTGGTGAATGTACCCATAATTGTGCCGACTTCGACGGAAGTGTCTTCGATCTTGACCCTTCCTATCTCTTTTCCTACTACATCAGAAGTTCTCCCTCCGCAAGGCACTCCTTCTTCATCACTCCCTTCTCCCATCAATAGTGTTACTTCACCTATTAAGGAAAAATCAAAAGAAGTAACACCAACACCTGCACACTCGATTCCTCAACCTAAACCGCGACAACCAAAATCTAACACTACACCATCAGTACCATCCCACTTGCTTCCTCCGAAAAGGTTACAGTCACCTTATGCCGTGGAAGTTGTCACCATCCCTGAAAAAGGAAAACCCATATTTCGAACCATCAAGACCCTTGGTGCTCTTCCACAAAAATCTCTCTCTACGCCCCATAAACGATTGGATTTGCCCACTGAGAAGGCGTCTTCTTCTACACATCCATCAAAGTCATCATCTTCTTCTTCATCAACACCCCTAAAAGTAGACTTACCTACCCAAAAGATGCCACCTCTTCTATCAAGATCCTCATCTTCATTACCAAAAACCAAAGCACCCTATATTCCTCCTATTACACCTACCTTGAGGACTTCTTCCTCATCCGAATCAACATTATCTAAATCATCCGTAAATCCGACTAAGCAACCCCCTTTGTCTCCAAAGACCGCAAAATCTGTCACACCTCCATCCTCCTCAAAATCTATCTTAGGGGCTCCCCCTCCACCAAAGTCAATCATGTCTCATTTACTCCCATCCCAAGCACCCAAGACTGCTCCTCCAAATGTCCAAACAAATAAGAGGATCCCTAATAAAACTGTTAAACCTAACATGCAAGTTCTTTTACCTAGGCAGTCGGTTAATGTAAAAGAACCATCTTCATCATCTCCATCCTCATCTTCGTCTACCGGATTTTACACCGAAATCCTTCATCAACTTATCCAATCTTCATCTATAACCCTTCCTCCGATTAAACCATATAACCCGAAAGGAGTGAAACCGGCTTGGTTTAACTCTGATTTGATTTGTGCCTACCACCGTACTCCGGGTCATGATACTGAGGGATGTAAAGCTCTCCAAGCCGTTATCAAAACCTTCTAGAAGATAGTGACCTTTTGCTGGAGGAGGAGGAACAAATACCTCCTGTCACCCTAGCCTCATCCGAACCTCAACCATCCATTCAGACCTCTAGTGGTTCCACGCCGCCCGATCTTCCACCCTCTCAAATTGACATGATCCATATCGCCACTAGAACCCAACGTTATCATAACCCATCTTCATCTTCAACATCTAGACCACGGGTTGTCATTTCCGCAGCCCCTGAAGGCGTGTCTCCTTCCTCATCAGCCCCACGACCCAAGGTCTCCATTCGTGCTGCACCTCGGACTCAAGTTCCCGTATCCGTTGAGGAGAGTGTCATGAAGCAGCTCACCCAAGCTCCGGTCAAAATGTCTCTTTTTGACCTCATCCAATCCTCCCCACAACATCGCCAGGCTCTAATCGATAATCTGCGTCGCATCGCAGTAAATTCCGATGAGCCCCAACCCTTCGAGTTGGTTGTTGGATTGAATGGTCCATCGACCGCCATTTCTTTTGAGGATTCAGAAATTCCTCATCTTTCTTCAGAGGATTTGGAGGCTCCCCTCTTCATCACAGTCCAAGTCAATAACACTGCCTTAAAACGTGTTATGATCGATAGTGGAGCTGCTCTCAACGTCATCTCCTCCCACACATTCGAACAACTTAAGTTACCTAAGAATGTGGTGTCCCCTCCGCCTTTCGCCCTTCGATCATTTAACGATCAGCTAGCAGTCACTCTAGGAACTGTGGTCTTACCCATCCGAGTAGGTAAGAAGCTGCTCCATGAACTCTTCTATATTGTCGAAGGAAAATTCCACTATAACATGATCCTCGGACGCTCCTGGATTCGCGCAATGCATTGTGTCCCATCCACCCTCCATCGATGCCTAAAATATCAATATGAGGGCAAAATATACACCCATCCAGGAGATCCTTTTCCTTCTGCACAATGCGACATGACCATTAGGTCCGCCCCTTTAAAAGAAAATACATCTTCTCCAAATGGGGCCTCATCTTCTTCCATGCCTGCAACCAAATTACCGGATTTACAAAATCTGGAAGAGACATTGCAGCGTTTCTCACTAGGGGAGCTTCCTCTCCTATCTTTCGATGCCCATCTCAAACCTAATGAGTATGGTAGACCAGACAAACAACCTGAATATCAACCAGGTCTCGGTCGCATCGTCACCATTGGTTTGCCCAATCAACAGACCAATTTCATCTACGGTGGTCTTGATACACCTCATTATCGCCCGGATTCTCCTCCTAGAGCCAAACCTTACCTAACAGGGTTTGATTATCTACAGAATCCCACGTTTGCAAAAACTTATCTATATCGATGCGCGTGGAAAGGCTTTGGCCTTGGAAAATATGAACAAGGTATACATGATCTCAAATCCATTCCTACTCTCATGCCACATCAAAAATTTGGGTTAGGATTTAAACCCCTTTCAGAGGCCACCGTCACTATTCTTGATGAACCCCTTCCTACTAAGGAACCATCTTCTCCCACTAAATCAGAAGCATCACTTGATGTGGATGACGACATTTCCATCCCACCTAACTTTTTTTTTTGATCAATACCATTTCCTTAGGGCCGTTAGTCTATGAGACTAACAATCGGTCCGCTTCTATACCATTAATCTTTCCTGAAATAGTTGGAGACGACTCTCCTACTATCAATACTATCCTTTGTGCGGATGATGATTACTGTCCTCACCTATCCAAAGGCGAGAGGATTCTTATCTCCCCAAAACTATTCCTTCTGACACGTCTACCCTTCTCAACGAAGCCACTATCGACCTTAATATAGGGACTTCTGAAGACCCTCGCATCATTAAGGTTGGCCAATCCCTTAATCCACAGGAGTTAGGGGACTTTACCGCTTTTCTTTCCAAACATCGTCAAGCCTTTGCTTGGTCATACGAAGATATGCCAGGACTCGATCCTGATATTGTGGTCCACAATATCGTTACCCTTCCCAACATCAAACCAGTCAAGCAAAAATTGCGTAAAATGCACCCTAGAGTAGCCCTTCTTGTCAAAGAAGAGTTACAGCGCTTGCTCTCGGCTAACTTCATCCAACCCATCGATTATCCGCAATGGGTGTCGATGTAGTACCAAGTAACTAAGGCTCTTTGGGAAGATTCGAATTTGTACCGACTTAGGGATCTTAATCTTTTGTCCCGAAGGATGATTTTCCTCTTCCTAATATCGATCAACTCGTAGATTTAACTGCGGGTCATGAGATGCTTTCTCTTATGGATGGTTTCTCTGGATATAATCAAATCCTCATCGCACCAGAAGACCAACATAAGACTTCCTTCATAACTCCTTGGGGGACCTTTTGCTATCGTGTCATGCCTTTTGGCCTTAAGAACGCAGGAGCAACCTATCAACGAGCAATGACATACATCTTCCATGACCTCTTACACAAAACTGTAGAGGATTATGTTGACGATCTCCTCGGCAAATCCAAACGCCGTCAGGATCATCTTTTCATCCTTGCACCTCTCTTTGAGAGGCTTGTCCGCTTCTGTCTTCGTCTAAATCCAGCTAAGTGCGTATTTGGCGTTCTCACTGGTAAACTTTTAGGTTTTATCATTTCCATCAGGGGCATTGAAGTCGACCCCGCGAAAATAAAAGCTATCCTTGAGATGCCTCCCCCTTCTAACCTAAAGCAACTCCGCAGTCTCCAAGGACGTCTTCAGTCAGTGCGTCGCTTTATCTCCCAATTGTCGGACCGTTGTCAACCTTTTCACCATCTTCTCCGTAAGAATGTTCATTTTGAATGGGATGAGCATTGCCAAAAGGCCTTTGATAATCTCAAAGCTTATCTTCTTTCTCCACCTGTGCTTACACCTCCACGCGAGGGGGAGCCTTTCTATCTTTATATCTCTGTGACTGACCATGCTCTGGGAGCCATGATCTCGCATCGGGACACTTGTGGTAAAGAACAAGCTGTCTATTACATCAGTCGCACCCTCCATGAGTATGAGACACGTTACTCCGAAGCTGAAAAACTATGTTGCGCTCTCTTCTTTGCAACTTCTAAGCTTCGTCACTATCTCCTTAATCATAAAACTTACATTGTCACAAGTGTCAATCCACTTAAGACAATCCATGCAAAGCCTTATCACAATGATCGTATCACCCGTTGGCTTATGCTCATGACAGAGTTTGACCTCGAGTTTATCCCGCAAAAGGCTATCAAGGGTCAGGTTATTGCAGATCAATTAGCTGATGCTCCTCTTCCGGACACTCGTGACCCCCTTGCTCAATTCCCCGATGAATTTATCCAACAAATTGATTTTGGTCTATCTCCATTTAAAGTAAAACTCTTCTTTGATGGATCAAATGCCCGTGCAAGGGGAGGTGCGGGTTTCGTGATGATTCCTCCTTGGGGTATGCCTATCAGTCGCACACAAATTAAACTTTGAGTGCACCAATAATATGGCTGAGTACTGAAGCTCTTGTCTTAGGTCTTCAAAATGCCATTAATCTCGGCGCTCGTCATATTGACATCTTTGGTGATTCTGAACTCATCGTTAACCAAGTCACGGGTGTCTATCAATGCAAGAATGATATCCTTCAAAAATATCGCGACATCGTTCTTGCCCAACTCCAATCTTTCGACAAGTTCACTATCCAAGCCATTCCGCGTACTGCAAATCGATTCGCAGATACCATGGCCTCTTTAGCCTCCCTTATCCCGCCTTTTACCGAAGACTCGCGTCTTTATGTGGCTGTGCAACGATTGGATCAACCATCTTATCTTGGGCAACTAACGTCAATCAATGCTGTCACAACCCATACTCAGGATGAGTGGTATCAACAGATAGTTGATTATCTATCTCATTCGGTCCTTCCTCCAGATTTGTCTCCCAATGGTAGAAGGTCTTTTGTCCAACGCGCCAATCGCTACACTATCCTAGGCGGGATTCTTTACAAGCGCGGCTTTGATGGTATTTTGCTTCGATGCCTCAAAACCCATGAATCATCTAAAGCTATTCAGGAGGTCCATGACGGTATCTGTGGTGGACATTTTAGTGGCTTAGCTGTAGCCAAGCGTATTTTACGTTTGGGATATTATTGGCCTTCTCTTAATCAAGATTGTTGTGAATACACTAAGAAGTGCATCAAGTGTCAGCAACATTCCAATCTCACGCACATCCCTAGTCAGGCTTTGCAACCTGCGGCGGATTTGTGGCCTTTTTCGCAGTGGGGTCTTGATCTTATTGGTCTCATCAATCCTCGTTCTTCACAGCGTCATCATTCTATCATTACCGCCACTGAGTACTTTACTAAGTGGGTAGAAGCTATCCCCCTTTCTTCAACAAAGGCTAAACCCATAGTTGATTTTGTCTATCAACACATCATTTGTCGCTTTGGCGTTCCACACAAGCTAATCACAGATAATGGTAAGTCTTTCAAAAACGCTGATTTGCAGAATCTCTGCAATGCTTTCAATATCAAGCTCAGTTTTTCTTCTCCATACTACCCTCAAGCTAATGGTCAAGCCGAAGCTTCCAATAAAACTTTGCGTAATATCCTCGCAAAGGTAACTAGTCGAGCTGGTAGGGATTGGCATCTACATATCCCTTTTGCTCTCTGGGCTTATCGGACTAGCATTCGTACTCCTACCGGTGCTACTCTCCCTTCTCTCTCGTCTATGGAGTGCGAGGCTATCCTTCCTTTGGAAGTCCAAATCCCATCTCTCTGTGTTTCTCTCGGAGAATTTATCTCCGATGAGAATTATCGTCAAAATCGTCTAGCTAGCACAACTTGAACTATTGGATGAGCGGCGTCTTAACGCTCTTGATCATCATTAGGTTTATCTCGGCGTGTCAAACGTGCTTATAACAAGCACTTGCAACATCGTGACTTCAAAATTGGTGATCTTGTTCTTAAGGAAAATCAAAATGTCACTACACTCGAAAGAAGTCAACGTGGTAAGTTTGCTCCCCATTTGGATGGGCCCCTACATTATCACTCATAAATATGGGTCAGGGCTTATCGTTTATCTTCCATGGATGGTATCCACAAGTGGAACCTCTTAATGCCTTGCATTTACGGCCCTTCTATTTGTTAAAATCTATCTTACTTTTCTTTCCATTTTTATCCTAGATCTGGTTTGCGACTAGTTAGTGTCAGATTTATTTTAATCTTATATAGGGCCTTGTATGCTTGGTCTTTTGGTTTCCTTTCTGGATTTTATCTATGGTCGGTTGGGAGTCCAACTTATCATTTTCTTCTTCTCCGAGTATCTTCTCTTCTAAGTCACAGTTGTTTCCGCTTTCATCTTTGGCTCTTGTAAGGAGTATTCTCCATTTCTTTGTCTCGCAACCCTGTCAAATTGGCATTTCACATGTTAATTCAATCAATTTATCTTCTATCCAAATTCCTCTTATCTATCAAAACATCTATCTTTATTCATTTCTCATTAAAATTATACCTATCTATACATCAAACACATCTATCTATCTATCCATCAAAATATTTAGAATATGTACATCTAAGGTACATTATATCTAATCTATACATCAATCACATCCATCAATCTACCCATCATATGTACATCCAAAATACATGACATCTATTTATATCTAATCCATACATCAAGTACATCTGTATATCTATCCATCAAAATATTTAAACACATGTACATCCAAGTTACATCACATCATCTATCAGTCTATATCTATCCAATCACATCTATTTTATCCACATTTCCATCTATCTAATCACATTACATCTATCATATATCAGTCTATATCTATCCAATCACATCTATTTTATCCACATTTCAATCTATCTAATCACATCTATTTCTATCATCCATCAGTCTATATCTCTCTAATCACATCTATTTTTCTATATCCATATATCCATGTATATCAAAATCAAAAAGGCATGAAGTACAATCATATGACCAATAACATGATCAATCTATATATACATGTGTGTTTTTACAAAAAAATGGGTGGCTTCCAATCGAGCCATCTATACAATGCCTTCCAATCGAGGCTACATCACTATACAAATACACAATCTACCAAGTCTCTATATGGTGAAATCAGAAGCGTGGAGGACACTATCTCCTCCACCCTCCTCTGCACCCGGCTGTCCCTCCTGACCGCCGCCTATCGAGCTCGAAGCACCTGCTGCTGGAGGTCTCGGCCCACCTCGGTCCCTCCCAGTGCTCCCTCCGCCTGAGGCTCCGCTCGCTGTAGCTGTCGCTCCTCTCCTCCTCGCCCCGTACCGAGGCACATCTGGGGCATGCTGCGCTAGAGCATCCTCATAATATCTCACCTCAGCCAGGAGAGACTGGTATGTGCTCAGGCTCACCATACCCGGTGCTCGTAAAGGTGCTGCTGGGGCTGCTGGCGCTGCTGGTGGTGCCCCTCCTAGAGCCGTGCCCTGTGTCCCAGACTCTGATGTGGCACCAGTCTCTCCGTACTTGGCCCTGAGGGCCTCCCTGTGCCGGAAGTAGCGGTCCCTCTGCTGGATCGCTGTATCTCGCTCCTGGCGAGCGGTGTCTCTCTCCACAATCAGGGCATCCCTCTCCTCCGTCAAGGCCCTGATCTCCTCCAGAGCTACCTGATGTGTCTGTATCAGTGTGGCATGCTCTCCCTCTAATCTGTCTAGTGTCGCAGCTATGTCCTCCTCATCAGCATCTATCGAGGGTGGGAGATGTCGTGGAAGCTCTGTGTCATACCACGCTGCATAGCCCTCATCCACCCCCGCGTCATCATCGCTGTCCGTGGAGGGTGGAGCCTCTCTCAGTGGATCTGCCGGGATCAAAATCGGCAAATCTGTCTCTCTGCCATCCCGCCTATATGGCGTGTATGTGGCCGGTACTGTCTGTACTAAGCCGAACTGCCTCAGTATCCGCATGAATGGGACTCGCTCCCACATATCTGGTCTGCGACCTCTGACCACTCGGCTCCGTCTCAATGCTACCAAGTGGGCATCCTGACCAACCCATATCGGAAATGCCCGATATGGTCTCCAGATAACCTGATCTGGTGTAAGCGTCCTGAAATGCTCCGAGTACCACTCAGCTGATCTACCTGTGTCTCCTGCGGCCATGTCAGCCCGCCATCTCCGAAATCCATAGTCCACTTTATCGCTGCCAGCATCCACGGGGCTTGGATGGCTAATCAACTGCTATGTGCTCATACGCCCAGCAATGGAGCACAAAACTAACATCAATCCCTGTCCTCCGACCAGTAGTGTACATCCATAGCTCATAGTAAATCGAGCTATGGGGCATCAAGGCAAAATCTATCTCTTTGCAAGATGTCGCACACGCAGATCCTAGTAAGAGTAGCAATGGGAATCTCCCACCTCCTGAGTCTGGCAGAGCAAAATAAGATATGGCCATCTGAATCAGGGCTATCCGCCTGCTCCGAGGGCTATCCTGTCTGTACTGTGAGGATATCCTCACCGCCCGAATCTATCTCTGAGTCATCGATCTGCTCTCTGCATACAATCGCACGGGGCCCTCGCTGCGCTCTCGGGGTGTGATCTCAATCGGGTCCCCGTGTCGTGTCGGAGGATCTCAGTATACATCCTCATGGGTGATAGTCATCTCACCCATCCTAAACCAAAATGTGCACGTGTGGCTGTCCCACCGTCGCACTAATGCCCGCATGAGCTCCACATCCCGTGGCACTCGTCTGTAATATCTGAAACCCCCGAGCCCGGCTCGCTCTAAATGCTGCCAGTCTGCATCTGTCACATCAGGAAGGATCGTCTCAATAGCTCAGGGATGGCATCCCTCATATGAAGAGCCTCTCGTGCCTGCATCCACGACATCAAAAGCATAATTAGTCTCTTATTTTCATAAATCTCATCTTCCAAAACAATAACATCCAAGACTAGAAGGAAATACTAAAAATCTTTCAATCGGCGTCGATTTAGTCAAATCGGCGTCGTTCATTATAGTCGGCGCCGATTAATATCAATCGACGCCGATCCAAAACAATCGACGCCGATTCTACCAATCGGCGCCATCACAAAGCCGAAGCGTAAACAGGACCCTGGCCTCCCATACGCACAAAAAATCAAACAAAAAAAAATATATATATAATAACGACAAAGAAGGGTTCGAAAATGATCACTTACCCCAGGTCGTGTCCTCCTGCGCTTCTGTCCGCTCCCAGAGGCTTCCATTGTGTTCAAATCACAAATCTATCTCTCTCTGAATCAATCGTCACGTTGCAAATTAATCGTTTACGTTTTCCGTTCGCATATTTATATGCGTCTGGATTGGTCGGCGCCGATTTTTTGGGTCGACGCCGATTGTTTTGGTCGGCGACGATTAGTTTGATCGCCGCCGATTTTCCATGTCTGTTTGCCATAGTGTTGATACTTGGCTTTCTCATCTATCTGATCATTGTTGTGTGCTGAATCTTGCCTTTTGGCACATCTTTTAGATGTCATTGTCTATTTCGGGTTTGTTCCCTTTGCATGGGACACTCGTATCTTTCGGCAGCTTAGAGTTAAACGGGTCTGTAGGCACTAACGTCGTCTGATTTATCGACCGTCTAGTTCTCCCTACCAATGTGTCTCTCTTTAGATGCTGACTATTTTGCAGTTCTCCTTACACTCATGGGTCTGTAGGAACTAACGTCGTCTCACGAGGAGACCGGCTAGTTTTCCCTACCAATGTGAGTTCCTTAGGTTGCTGCCCTTGTGTTTATTTTTATGCGTCCTCAATGGTCAGTTCTACTCCAGCTATCCGACTGGGGCATCCTGCATTTTCTATCTACCTCTTTCAAACTCGGGATCGTCTGTTCTATCATCCATCCCATCCCTAGTTTGAGGGGGATCACATCACCACAAATTCTTCTCTTCTTCCATCTCCTTGTTTTTGTCTCATAACCTTGCTTATCGCAAGTTACTTGACAAAAAGGGGCAAAATGTAGACACCTAAAATTGGTTTCTCAATTTAGTGTCCCTCACATTCGTTTTAGGTAACCTGGGGCACGTTCACGTCACCAACTATCCCCTTGGGATATTATCCAATTTGTGATTTAATCACTTATTCTAAATTTAATTCATCACATCACATCTTACCCATGAGTAATTAAATAATTAAATATTTAATTACGCTTCTTCCCATGCATCTTAATCACTTATCTGCCCCAAATTTATTCTACCCATGTATCACATCCATTTTTTAATCTTCCCTAAGCGGGATATTTCCCGTGGTCGGGATAAGTCTTGTCTTTTCGAATCGATCAATTTTGGCCATCTCGGGAGTCTTCTCCGCGAGCGGCGCCGATTATAAAAGCAGGTCCATAGCTCAGTTCGAAGGACCGAAAAAGAGACGAACGAGCGAAAGAAAGCACTTACGCACGAACAGAGAGCGAGAAAGATTTAGGTTGCAAGAAAGAGAGATCTTTTTAGCATCAATTGTCTCAGTTAGGGCAGATCCTGTCCTAATCAATCCCTGAGAGGAGCACCGTTACTCTGCTCGTATCATATCAACATCATACACCACCATCTATCATCTAGCGACTCTGTTCCAGCGTCTCTCCATCTTCGGCACATCTTGCAGACTACATTCACCTTCCAATCCCCGAATCTCATCGCACAGTCCCTGATTGGTCAGTCTGCCTTCAGTTGACACTGATCTTATCCAGTCGACGCCGATCAGTCCCGGTCGACGCCGATCACATCAGTCGCCGCCGATTCTACCCAGTCGACGCCGATTTCACTGCAGACAGGTAAAAGGTCACAGGTAACACAAATCCAGCATTATTTCGCAGTTCCCTGTTTTCTGTACTTTCTGTCTGCTGTTCAGTTTCTGTTTTATTACTGCAATCAGAAAATCTAGTCTTTATTTACATCTTTTATCATGTATGCTTCTTTTCTTTATTGAAAACGTGGACTGACATCCGCCAAGGAAGTTTATCACTTCCCGGACCCGCTTCTCGGGCAGTCCACCCAAATATCTTCTAACGCCATCTTTTTCTGTCAAGCACCGGTGTTTTGCAGGTTACTCGGATCTATTGTGTAAATTGCTCGTGTACGCCCGTCTTGTCTACATCGGCTTCCTCATCCGTCTACATCTTCATCAGGTATCGATTTCATTGAGGTTTTTCAGGGTTTTTGTGCTTAGTTTGGTGCATTAACTTGGGACAGTAATATGACGCGAAATTCTTGATCTACTGACATTGATAAAGAAATTTATTCTTTGACTTTTTGACACTACTATATAGAAAACTAAACTTGGACATTGTTTGAAACTTAAATTTGACATACATAATTTTAATTGAAATTTACTCTTTGATAGTGATAGAAGATGATATGCAAAATATGAAAGCTCGCATCGCATGGGTTTCTTTTATGCAATATTATAGAAAATTATTAATATTGACTAATAAAATTATATTGTTTTTTTAAATTTTAAATGATTTTGACTAGAGCTATGAACCAAAGGGTTGGTGGGGCCCCACCTTTCAATAATAATGTCCATAAACTAGATATTAAAAATTTCCATTACAAACCACAACCATAGATAAGAAAAACATGAAGACCACTCCACTACTGATGATGCAAATTCTACCACCGCTTGTGGAGAGCCATCGCAGTTGCCACCAAGCCAAATCTAATGATACAAGCCATGCCAAGACCATCTGCTGATCTACCATCCTAGCCACCATCCACTTCCATACAAAAATACCATCGGCGGAGAAGAGAAACTAGCCACCACAAGACAAATCCACTAATACTAGCCAAGCCAAGACCAACCGCCGAGCTACCATCCTAGCCACAAGCCACTTCTAAACAAATATCACCACCACCATATAAGAGTAACCAACCATAACCACCGGTGATGCAACAACCACCACCACCGGTACACCAACTTTAAGGGATTGTGCATAGTGGGATTTAAACCTAGGTGGATCTAGACATAACCATCCATCTTAACTAATCCACCCAAACCCCATAGGAAATAAAATTATATTGTTAAAAGTCTATCTATGATATAAAAACTTAAGAAACAATTACCACTCATAATTGAATCAATGTATATAACACCACCATAAATCAAACAAATAATAAGCTTAAGATATATATCATCAAATAACCATACACATTTAATTAGAGAGTTAAACACTTTAATGAATTACTTTGACACAATATTATTGACCCTAAATATATACTAAACTTAAAATAGAGGACATTGAAATTTCTGTTGAAATTTTATTAGTACGAGTAATATTTTTATAAAAGGTTGTCTTGAATCCTCACACTTTGAATGCGAGTGATCTCACTTTGAATTGTGAGAACTCACACTTTCATGTGTGAGTGCTTGCACTTCAAGTGTGATCACTTGCATTCGAAGTGTGAGCTCTAAAATTTTGACCTACTAGTCTAGTCAATATTTGCATGAGTGTGAGTACGAGAAAATTTAAAAAAACGAGTTGGAGTGTGAGAAATTTGAAATCTTTAAACTATGTGTTATATGGATAAAATAATACAAATATTAGTAGGATTTAAGAGGCTATGTGTTGTAGTCATTTACTTACCCTTAATACCCTTACTAACCCCAAGTGCATCATCCTATCACCCGGTGGGCAATGGGTGCTCACATGACGCATGCGCAAGCATCATGCCCATCCTTTATGTGAGATTTGTGAGATGGTTCCACCATTAATGGAGGGTGATTTACAGAAACAATAGTACATTCATTTACTTGACAAGGTAGAAGATGTAACTAACAAATATGACATTAATGCATCACAAAAGCTAAATAAAATTGTGAGAATCATAATAGACTAGATATGAGCCATGATAAATCATATAGCATGAGGGTTTAGACCCTTAAAAGAATATAGAAAACCCATATATATATATAGATTTGAAATAGTTCTAGTAGCCACATTACAGTCAAAAAGGGTCATCTCAGACCATACATATTAAAATGACAGAGACTCAACTCCTATCAAGCATCTCTGATATGAGACCCTAACTATACTTTTCCCATCTTAACCCTTGTTACATGATCCTAGTGCCATACAAAGGCTTATGACATCCCTTACAACCTTTAGCACTAAGTTCTCTAAACCCTAACATTATTACAACACTTCATACTCTCCTTCTCTATCTCCGTAATTTCTCGATCTCCCTCATCTCTTGTCTTATGTCTTTGTGCATATCTTACATTCTGTCTCTAGCCCAAGAATCTCTTTTATAGGATCAACACCCACCGCCATGCCTTCTCTCCTAAATAAATCACGTGCCAAGTGTTGATGTGGTCCTCCATTGGTGAATGCTTATCCATTTGCAAACCCTCCACTCTCTGTAATGATGTCTTCTAGGAATATTCCTTGCATGGAATATCCTTTTCTTGACCTCCAAGGTTCCAGGTTGATACCTTATCCACTCATCATGCCTAGTAAGCTTCTCACATTTTTCCTTAAGTGTTTCTAGAATTCCAAATATGACTAAGTCCCTTTAAACCCGTGTTCGCCTCCCCACGTGCCCTAGTTTCACTTAAACCTCTCTTAAACCCCTTTGTCCTACACACTTTCCCTTGAGTTCCTTCTTCTCAATGGTCATGTGTGTGCATTCCTTTGGTACTTAGCCAATATTTCAGGGCCCAACATCACCCCACACTAAGCATGTTCTCTATCCTTGGAAACATCCTACTTCTTCAAAGAATAAAGAATAGTGGGATAGGGACAATCTGAATAAAGAATGAAAGAATGGAAGAATCTTCTACTATGTAGGAGGAGTGGGAATTACTTCTTTACTGTTGCTTCAATATTTTCCCAAGCATCCACCTCACCCTACGCTTGTTGAAGTAGGTCACCTACTAGAGCACTCACCTCATCAAAAATTAATTCATCACTCTTAACATTTAGTGTATCTACAATTCCTTCTAGTTTTTTGCTAAGATCATCCAATGTGTCCATTCTGTGAGTGACTTAGGGATATAGTTCTATTATCCAAAATTCACCCCCCAGAGTAAATTTTGATAACATGCATTGAATTCTCAAGCCCTAGGCAAATTGATTGATTCAGGGCAAAAATCATGTTCCTAGGGTCCCCTCAGATTTTTTCTAACTCTCCTGTCCAGGTTGAAAAGAGCAAGTTCTGAGAAAAGGTGAAAAAGTTGCAAAAGCAAGCTTGGGCAGAAAAATCATGAAAAATGTCTAAGTCCTAGTCCTCGCAATGGTCGAGACGTGAGGGACATCTGGGTGCGAATCGGCCGAAAGGCCGCCAGGTAGTCTGCAGAGCAAAGGAACATCCGGGCCGTCGGGATGCGTGACGCGGAAAGCCGGTTCGGCCGAAGGAGAAGAAAATCGACTAACTGCTCTGGGACATTTGGGACAAGAAGACGCAAAGGACGCGAACCAGCCGGTTCGGCCGAAATGGGGAAATTTCGCACTGGGACATTTGGGACAAAGGGACGCAGAAGACGTGGATAGCCGAGAAAGCCGAGAGCCAATCAGATCATGCCACGTGTCATCGGTGAAAAGGGACAAGGAAGCCCATTTTGGGTGGATCGGAAGTTTTTGTCCCAAACAGTCTTGGGACATCCAGACAAAAAGACACGAGAGATGCGAAGAGCAGCAAACCCCAGACCAATCAAATCATGACACGTGTCACTAGGGGAAATGGCCAAAAGGGTTAAAAGGGCGAGGTTTCAAGCGTTGGCCTGAGCCAATAGGAATTGGACACGTGTCCAATGGAATAGGAAGCTCAGAGCTTGGGAAGGAGTTAGAGATTTAGCAAGATTTTTGGCCGAAAAGCTAAAAGCAAAGGTCCGCCCCATGCCCTCACAACCAATCAATGTATGCCATGTGTAATCTAGGTGGCAGAGCGCGGGAAGAAATTTAAAAATCTGTTTCACCTATTTTGTGCCCTAAATCTTCAGATCTCCATATATTTTGATCCAGAGCTCAGATTTGCACGTTCTTTATATCAATGGAAATCTTATGAAATTCTCTACGTGATTCTAGGGTTAATATTGAATTTTGGTGCATTCTAGAGAGAGAAAATTGAGAAATGGATCTGACGTGTGTTCATGGCCAGAAGTGACATTTCAACGACCAGATTTAATGCAGAATGGATCGCATTCTCCTGTAATTCGGTCAAAATGACAGGGTATGGGTTTGTAAGGTATCCCATGCCGTTTTAATGCACCTATAATCAAGAGGGAATGGGCTCTCACGTTTTTGTATGTTTCTGTCCCCTAGGCTCGACCCATGCAATGTAAAAGGTAGATTTGGCTCATTTCAAAAGGGGGAACAATTTTGACATAGAAACTTCTTCTTTCACCTCCAGCAAGTGATTGATGCAAGAATCAGACCTCTCCAAAAGATTGTAATAGTTTTTACCTCTCTGAGGTTGTAATGCAGTGATTTGGGTACTGGAAATGATAATGCAAGCTTTGTGAATGGTTTTCAGTTCTTTGTATTATTTGCTTCATTTCAGATCCTAAGTTATATCTTATCAGCCTGTGTATGTTTCATGTTGCAAATCTCTGGTTTGTGTCTATTTGCATGACAGAAATGTTTCACCACTCCTTTTGGTGCATCACCATCTTTAGTTAGTTTCAAATTTTACACTTCTACCCCTGTCTCCTTGTAAGTTAGAGTAGGATTAGGATCTGAACCTTTGTAGTTGTGAAAGCATTAGATCTAAATCGAGGAGTTTGGGCAACCAATCTCTAATCTAGAGATTCCTCTCTCGTTTCACAAGTCCCATGCTTGGAGAGAGGTTTCCATGTTGTGCAATCACACTGGATGCTAGAGTGATCAACCTAGAAGCCTAATTTGCATCCAAGGGTGCTGTGAGTTCGCAACAACAGTTTTGGCACACTGGTGGGACACTAGAGGTCTCATTTTTATTGTAACAAAGTTGATGTGCGTATGCTGTAATTTTCTTGCTTATAAGAGCTATTATTTGCATATCTGGCGACTCCAAGGGGAAGAATCAGTTGGTTCCAAGTGCAGGCTTGAAAACTCATGAGAAGAATCACCACAAAGTCAAGAGTTGGAGAAGAAGAAGTGCTGTTTGAATACCTGCAATTATCTCCAAGAAGAAGGCAAAGAGGAAGAAGGATTCAAAGGTCTCCATCTCCACCAAAAGAACTATCTCAACTCCTCCACCTGGTAGGCCTTTCATTCAGCCAACAAGGGTTTTAAGACCAATTAGAATGGCTCAGAACAACCCCTACGTCAACTTCACAGGCAGCATCCCACTTGCTCTCAATGCACAACATCCAGTTCCTATTGTATCCTCAAGAACATCCCCTACTTCACTGGAGAAAATCAGACTACTCTGGTGATCATGTTAAAGATATTGCTAACCTTTGTGTAATTCATGAAATCAATGAAATGCAAGTGGTCGTCAAGTTCTTGGCATCTTCATTCAAGGGTAAAGCATTGCAATGGTTTAGAAGCCTTGAGCTGGTTCTATCACAAATTGGAATCATTTGTGTATAACACTTCAAGAGAAATTTGGGGAGAAGGGATACAACTTGTCTCTTTTGGAGCAGTGACAACCATCAAGAGAGCTCCCAATGAGCGGTGACCAATTTCAACTTCAGATTTCAAAAACTTGGGAGAGGATTCCAAAGTGGCATTCAAAGCCAACAAAGAAAAGGTGCTTTTCTCTATTATCTCAAAGCTCTAAATTTTGATATTTCTATGTTAATTCAGTCCATGGGAGGCATAACTATCCCTATGGCTTATAGCATTGCCATTAGGGCTGAAAATTGTTTAATCCAAGCTGGAAAACTTGCCCCTAGACCTCCCATGCCATTGTTTCCAAGTTTAGAGAGCCCAAACACCCATCAAGCACCTAATTTGGCTCCTTCTCCCACTCCTAGAAATCAGAGTTCAAATGAAGCTTCCACTTCATCTCCAAGTGCCCCAAATGAGCTTCAAGAGGTCATGAAGCAATTGCAAAACCTAGGCAATGAGCTAGTTACTCTCAAGAGGCAGCCATACCAACCACAAAGACCACCTAATCTAGCTGTAAATATGAATCAAACAAGGCCTCCTGCCAATAGACCATTCCAGCCCTATAATCCAAATGCCATATCTGCCTCTAAGGCATTAGTGCCAACACGTAAAAACATTGCTCAAGAATATGATTGGTGTTTTCCATGCAATGAGCCTCATAACCAATCAATGTGCTTCAATGGTGCTCTCAATCAAGCATTGATGGTGACAACCATGGTGTGGAGGGTGAGATCAGCCAAGGAAACATTCCTACAGCAATCAGCCCCAAATGACACCACATTGGTAAATTGGCAAGGCAGCAGAGGATTTATGTGGCATGAACCGTGTAGTTTCCCAAGGTGTTACAACCAACACAAGGTCAAAAAGGAGGAATTTGGGTGAAGAGCAACCACTAGCTCCAACTAGCCCACAACCTTCTATGACTCCGTAAATGGTTGGCCAAAGAAAGTCCCATTTCAAATGCATAAGGGCAGCCAAGAACAGCCCCTAGGCCAACTCAAATGCCACTATTTGCTGCCCACGTGCAAGGAGTAAATGTGAAAACCAAGGGACAAGAGAGAGATCCTTCATCACCATTCAAGATTCATTGATCGATGAAGAATACAAACGTCAATATATCTATGTGGGAATCCCTATCCATCCCAAAGCCAAAGAGATTCTGCTGCAAGCTTCCATGAAGGATTGGCCAACTTCAATCAAGCAGTTGGATGCAAGACAAAGTGCTTACAAATGCTGCCCACCAAGGAAGTCATGGAGGACAACAAGGTAAAATGTGAAGCCCCTCCTTTCTATGTTTCATTAATCATTGGAAATCAACTAGTACATAATTTCATGATAGACTCGGGGAAAGTAGCTCAAGAATGCCTAAACAGATAGCTAATCAACTAGGGCTCCAATATGAAATAACATCTAAAGGAGTAGTGCAGCTAGATGGGACATCAATAGCAACAGTTGGAGTGATTAGAAATTTGAGTCTTACCTTTTACGCATGTCCAAATGTTGTTGTTTTACAAGATGTATCAATCATAGACCTTCCACCACTCTTTGGCCTTTGCTTGTCAAGGGACTTCACAGCCAAGATTGGGGGGTATTTGTCTACTGATTGGTCACACATGCTATTCAGAACAAGATATGGAACTAAGGCCACAATCAGATCCGAACCTATTGCAAACTTCCATATTGAGCCTTACACTCCAAGTCAGATTAATGCCAATTGCTCAGCATTTGATCAAGAAGATCACCCTAGCACTGATGAGGCTGACACCAAGGTTGGAAGTATCCCGGATCTAACTCTTGATGAATGGGAAAACAAGATACATGCTTTTGATCCCTATCAAGAAGTAGAAGAATCTGCGCTAGGAGTTTATTGTTTACATGAAGAGAATCAACCTCTCCCCAACATCACCAAGCCGGATCATAAAGACAAGAATGAAGTATGGAAATTGTTCTTTGATGGGTCAAGGAGTAGACAAGGTGCAGGAGGAGGAGCTATGCTCATTTCACCGCAAGGTATAAGGTATTACTCAGCCTTCCGTTTCCAGTTTTCCTGTTCAAACAACACGGCTGAGTATGAAGCCTTAATTCATGGACTGCACTGGGCAATGAAGAAAGGCATCAGGAATTTACAAGTATTTGGTGATAGTGAGCTGATTGTAAACCAAGTCAAAGGAAAAAATGCTGCCAAAAATGATCTGTTGAAGAACTACAAAAATCGGGTATGGGATCTTATTGAAGATCTTGAAGCTTTTAGCATCAATTCTATCCCAAGAAAAAAGAATGAAGCCGCTGACAGACTTGCAAAATTGGGGCTGCGTTTGATGTTGTAGAAAGTATCAAAAGTGAGAAATCTTAGCCTCATATCAAATTGGTTGTGAGACCAGCTGTTCCGGATAACAATACAAGTTGGCAAGTCTTCAAGAATGATCAACAAATTGTTAATTTCCTACAAGAAGAAGCTGAGTTCTCCGCCAGGAATCAAGACAAGCTGCATCAGCAGTATGGTGACCAAGTGGTGCAGCTGAGAACTAACAAATTACCAAAAGGCCTCATAACCTTGGAGTCAATCTTCAACCCGAATGATCAGTTCTGGAAGGAGAAAGTGAACATTCAAGTAAAGGGTGAAGATTCAGAGCCTATTTTAGTGGAAGAAGGCAAAACATTACAGATTGGCAAAGTAAGTACCTCACAAGAGAAATCTGATTTTGTTCAGCTTTGTCAAGAGTTCCCAGATGTCTTTGCTTGGACTTACAAAGATCTAAGAGGTTTCAACCCAAAGTTGGCACAACATACTATTGAGCTGGATCTGGAATCCAAGCCTGTCAGGCAAAAGCAAAGGCCAGTAAATCCTCATATTGAACCTCTCATGAGAAAAGAGTTAAGCAAGCTTATTGAGGCCAGTATCATCTTCCCCATCAAACACTCAAGTTGGGTTACAAACTTGGTGCCAGTGAGAAAAAGAAATGGAGAAATCAGACTGTGTGTTGACTTCAGAGACTTGAACAGAGCCTCCCTCAAGGACCATTACCCACTCCCTTCCATGGAGCAAATATTGCAAGTTGTAGCTGGTTCAGAAAGGTTCTCACTACTTGATGGCTACTCAGGCTACAATCAGATTATGGTGAAGGGAGAAGACCAATTCAAGACAGCCTTCACAACCAAATGGGGCACATATGCTTACAGGAAAATGCCATTTGGGCTGTCCAACACTGGTGCTACCTTTCAAAGGGAAATGGACATGGCATTCAAAGGTTTGATTAACAATGTGGTGCTGATCTACCTTGATGATATCACTATTTTTTCAAAGAATGCAGCAGACCACCTCTCTCATTTGAGACAAGTCTTCATGAGGTGTAGGAGATTTGGAGTGTCTTTGAATCCTAAGAAGTGCATCTTTCTTGCACATGAAGGAAAGCTGCTTGGCCATATTGTCTCCAAAGAAGGATTAGCAATTGATCCAGAAAGAGTTGAAGCCATAAGAGCACTACCACTGCCAAGCCACAAGAAAGCCCTTCAGAGTTTCGTGGGAAGGATAAACTTTGTTCGGAGGTTTGTCCCAGATTTTGCAGCCCTTGTCAAGCCCATCACCAAAATGTTAAAGAAGAGCATGGCTTTTAAGTGGACAACAGAAGGCAAGGAGAGTTTTGAAGCAATCAAAGAAGCTATCTCTCAAGCACCAACTCTCATCAACCTGCATTCTCCAAGGATTTCATCCTCTATGCATTTGGAGGTGATGACACTATTTCTGCCATTCTGGTACAGAAGAACAAAGATAATGATGAGCAGCCAGTTGCCTTCTTCAGCCAGAGCCTAGATGACTATGAGGTGAGGTACTCTTTTATTGAGAAGCATGTGCTTGCAGTAATCAGAAGCTTGAAGAAATTCAAGCATTTAATCTCAAACAACAAGGTCCAGTTGCTGGTCTCACATGCTGGAGTTAAGGACTTCCTCCTCAACAAGGATTTGAATGAGAAAAGGGCAGGTTGGATCACCCGTGTCATGGAATATGACATTGATATCAA
The DNA here is from genome assembly GCA_018340775.1 of Taxus wallichiana var. yunnanensis. NCBI lineage: Eukaryota > Viridiplantae > Streptophyta > Pinopsida > Cupressales > Taxaceae > Taxus > Taxus wallichiana. Next base: position 296,386,879 of record CM031243.1, on the reverse strand, counting down.
GATCACCAAGTTGGTAAGAGGGAAAGGACTGTGTGAGCAGCTGGTTTTGGGGAAGCAAAAAGAAGTATGCAACAAAGAAGAGGCTGTTTTGATAGTCCAGGACAGCCATGAGCCAAGTGGCAATCAAGAAGAAGACAATGCTTCCCCCACTCCTTGCTAGACCCAAGGCATTATACACTTCCTAGGTACAGGCCTATGCCCCCCGGAGATGAGCAAGACCCAAAGGAGACACTTCAGGTTGCAGGCTGTTCCGTATGCCATTGTTGATGGAGTTTTGTTCAAGAAAGATGTGAATGGAGTGCTGCTGAGATGCATTAGCACAAATCAGATTCAAAGGGTGTTGGAAGAGTTTCATGGTGGACCAGCTGGTGGCCATTTTGCACCAAGAGTGACAACTCTAAAAATCATGAAGGCTGGTTATTATTGGCCTAAAATCTTCAGTGATTGCTATGCATGGATCAAGAGGTGTAAGAGTTGTGCATTCTTCACAGGAAAAGAGAGACTTTCTGCCCTCCTATTGCATCCAATCTCAGTAGACCAACCATTCATGCAATGGGGTTTGGACTTCATCGGAGTCATTAATCCCATTTCAAGCCAAGGGCACAAATGGATTTTGACAGCCACAGACTACTTCACCAAATGGACAGAAGCAGCAGCACTCAAAGAGGCAAATGAGTCTAGCATCTTAGACTTTTATGAGGGAATAACGACCAGATTCGGTGTACCTGCTACAATAATCTCTGATAATGCATTGGCATTCATTGGATCTAGGGTGACTGAGTGGGCTGTCAAGAATGGTATTTACCTAAGCACTTCATCGAACTATTACCCTCAGGGTAATGGCCAGGCCGAGTCTACAAACAAGAACTTGTTGAGGATCATTAGGAGGACTCTTGATGAGAATCAAAGGTCTTGGCATACCAAACTGAAATCAGCCTTATGGGCTGATAGGATAACTCCCAAAAGATCCACAGGTAACTCTCCATTCAGGCTTGTCTATGGAAGAGAGGCAATCTTGCCCATGTCACTTGAGTTGCCAACGTTGGAACTCATGAAGCAGCTGGAGTTGCTAGAGTTTGAGCCCATGGAGGTGAGGTATGCAGAGTTGATGGAGTTGCAAGAGATCAGAAATCAGGCATCCCAAGCAATGGAAAAGGATCAAGCTTTGATCAAGAAGACCTTTGATAGGAAGGCCAAAGATAGATCTTTTCAAGTTGGAGATCTAGTGTTGAAATGGGATGTGGATAGAGCAAAACCGGGAAGGCATTCAAAATTTGATGCCATTTGGAGTGGCCCATACATGGTCACAAAGTGCAAGAACAACAATGCTTTCCAATTAGCCTCACTGAATGGTGAAGAACTGCATATTCCAGTCAATGGAATCTATCTTAAGTGTTACTTCTAGAGGGAAGTTCACTACCTCTATAAATATTAGATTAGATTTTCATTCCTTTAAGTGCTTGTGCACATTGTTTTGATGAAGGTTAGTTTTGTTTTCCCTAAGTGCTTTGGCACAACTTGCTGTCCATGGAGATGTTTTGCAGTCTTTTCTCCCATTAGGTGATATTCCATCTTCCTCCTTACACATTCTAAGTTAGTTGGGATTATAAAAAGAATATTTGATGACTCCATGCCCAATGGACTACTTGAGCAACTAGTATCTTTTCACCTAGCAGTGTACCCCATTGAGTCGCCAATTGTTATCCAAAATTCACCCCCTAGATTAAATTTTGATAACATGCATTGAATTCTCAAGCCCTAGGAAAATTGATTGATTCAGGGAAAAAAATCATGTTCCCAGGGTCCCCTCAAATTTTTTCTAACTCTCCTGTCCAGGTTGAAAAGAGCAGGTTCTGAGAAAAGGTGAAAAAGTTGCAAAAGCAAGCTTGGGCCAGAAAAAATCATGAAAAATGTCTAAGTCCTAGTCCTCGCAACAGTCGGGATGTGAGGGACATCTGGGTGCGAATCGGCTGAAATGCCATTAGGCAGTCTGCAGAGCAAAGGAACATCCGGGCCATCGGGACGCGTGGGACACGGAAAGCCGGTTTGGTCGAAGGAGAAGAAAATCGACTAACTGCTCTGGGACATTTGGGATAAGAAGACGCGAAGGATGTGAACCGGCCGGTTCGGCCAAAATGGGGAACTTTCACACTAGGACATTTGGGACAAAGGGACGCGGAAGATGCGGATAGCCGAGAAAGCCGAGAGCCAATCAGATCACGCCACGTGTCATCGGCAGAAAAGGGACAAGGAAGCCCATTTCGGGCGGATCGGAAGTTTTTGTCCCAAAAGTCTTGGGACATACGAGACAAAAAGACGCGGGAGACGTGAAAGAGCTGGAAGACCCGTGGACCAATCAAATCATGACACGTGTCGCTAGGGGAAATGGCCAAAAGGGTTAAAAGGGTGAGGTTTCAAGCGTTGGCCCGAGCCAATAGGAATTGGACACGTGTCCAATGGAATAGGGAAGCTCGGAGCTCGGGAAGGAGTTAGAGATTTAGCAAGAGTTTTGGCCGAAAAGCTAAAAGCAAAGGTCTGCCCCATGCCCCTGTCGACCAATCAATGTATGCCACGTGTAATCCAGGTGGCAGAGCGCGGGAAGAAATTTAAAAAATCTGTTTCACCTGTTTTGTGCCCTAAATCTTCAGATCTCCATATCTTTTGATCCATAGCTTGGATTTACACGTTCTTTATATCAATGGAAAGCTTATGAAATTATCTACATGATTATAGGGTTAATATTGAATTTTGGTGCACTCTAGAGAGAGAAAATTGAGAAATGGATCTGACGTGTGTTCATGGCCAGAAGTGACATTTCAGCGACCAGATTTAATGCAGAATGGGTCGCATTCTCCTGTAATTCGTTCAAAATGAGAGGGTATGGGTTTGTAAGGTATCCCACACCATTTTAATGCACCTATAATCAAGAGGGAATGGGCTCTCGCGTTTTTGTACGTTTCTGTCTCCTAGGCTCGACCCATGCAATGTAAAAGGTAGATTTGGCTCATTTCAAAGGGGGAACAATTTTTGACATAGCAACTTCTTCTTTCACCTCCAGTAAGTGATTGATGCAAGAATCAGACCTCTCCAAAAGATTGTAATAGTTTTTACCTCTCTGAGGTTGTAATGCAGTGATTTGGGTACTGGAAATGATAATGCAAGCTTTGTGAATGGTTTTTAGTCCTTTGTTTGTATTATTTGCTTCATTTCAGATCCTAAGTTATATCTTATCAGCCTGTGTATGTTTCATGTTGCAAATCTCTGGTTTGTGTCTATTTGCATGATAGAAATGTTTCACCACTCCTTTTGGTGCATCACCATCTTTAGTTAGTTTCAATTTTTGCACTTCTACCCCTATCTCCTTGCAAGTTAGAGTAGGATTAGGATTTGAACCTCTGTAGTTGTGAAAGCATTAGATCTAAATCAGAGGAGTTTGGGGAACCAACCTCTAATCTGGAGATTCCTCTCTCAGTTTCACAAGTCCCACGCTTAGAGAGAGGTTTCCATGTTATGCAATCACACTGGATGCTAGAGTGATCAACCTAGAAGCCCGATCTCGCATCCAAGGGTGCTTTGTGAGTTCAATGCAACAACAGTTCCTTAATTCGATTCTTAATAAAACCCCGAAATGTTTTGATTGCTTAAATTTTTTTCTCAACCTCGGCTAGGATCTTATACCACTCCACCCTATTTCCTTTGTTCTTCTCTTGAAACTCCTTCAGATCCACCTCATGTGTAATAACCAATATGCTTTCTACCCCGTCTCTCGTAAGTGTAATTTTCATAAAAACCTCATCGATTTATGTGGTGGTATTTACATCAACAAGGAGCTCAAAGTACAGAGTAACTATCTCCCCGATATTAAGTTTTTCTTCCTACTTCTGGTGTGCCAATGCCTCTTCTGCTGATTCTAATGTGAGTGGCCACCTTTCCATGGTGTGGATGTGGGTCAAGTCTTCTAAGCATTACATGGTTGAATCGTATTTTTCTCAGGTGTGGCAAGTCCAGGTGCTTCAAGATTATGATATTTGAAATAGTTTCTATCTTCTTATGGATCTCACACACCTTTGCCTTCTCCTCCCTTAATTTTTCCTTAATTGTGCACTAATCAACTCCTTGTCCTTTTCAATGATCTCTTCATTTTTCTTTTCAAGATCTTCCTCTAGGAATCTTACTCTGTCATTCCTCCCAAATAGCCTCACCTCAACCTCCATCGATACTTTGTTGAGTACATTACAAAATTGCTCATCTAATAGTTTTTGAGCATTCACCAAAGGGTTTACTCCCTTGGTATTTGGTATCTTCATCAACACCTCATGGTTGACCTCAAATTCAAGATCATCAACATGGGACTCAAAATCCCAAGACAACATCTTCCTTGTGCATGGGTACGCACCCTCTTCATCGAAATAATACCATGCAAGGAGTTGGTTTGAAGGCATGATACTTTGGAAATGTATGCGCAGTACCTTATTTGGATCATTGATGTAGGTCATCCCTTGTTCCTATGCCGCTACCATACCCTTTCCACCTATACATGCTACCTTTAGGAAGTTTACCGCTAGGCTGGGATCTCTACCCATGCTTCCATACTCCTTTTCTATACTTTCACTTCCCTCCATCTCCTTGAGTACTTATTCAGCACTAAGCTCCACCTCTTGATCCATAAAGTATTTTATGATGCCTGCTACCTCCCTTTCTGTGGCATCCTCTATTTATTCCTTGGTCACACTTGGAGTCCTTTAATCCTTCATAGTGGCTTACTCACTTCCCCCCTTTCCGTAAGTTCCTCCTTCATCCTCATCCTTCTCTTCATTTCCCTCAACCTATGACTCATGTAAATCATACGAAGGATGGGTTTGAGCCTCACCATGCTCTCCATCATCCTCGTCACTCTAGTTGGCCTCCATGCTCTTTATTTCTTCTGAGTCTTCCTTTTATGTTACTCCTTTCTTCTTCCTAACTGATGATTCCAATATAGGAGACTCTTCCTTTTCTTCCTCCCTAGGTGACTCCTTTCTTGCCAGCAACTCTTCTTATGAAGGGGAATTTTATTTCTTTGGAACCTTTTCCTCAGGTTTCTTCTCTCTCTCTTCTGCAGGGACTTCTTCCTCCATGCATAGGTGCTTGGTTTTTCACCGACTCCTGTGTGCCTATAGATTGCATTGTCTATGTACTTGGTGCCTTTTTCTTAGGGGCCTCCTCTCTCTCCCTTTTCCTCAGCACAACCTTCTTTCTTATGGTGGGGTCTTCTAGGATAGAGACATCATTCTCAATGTAAGCACCCTTCTCATACTTCAGCCTTATGCACAGGTATACCCTTGTTGTGGTCCTCCTAGAAATAGGAAATGTTACTGGATTCAACATATGTACATCATGGGAGACATACTTCTCCACATAGGTGCACTTCTTTGGATATATCAATGTCCTGTGTAGCTCATGGTAATCCTGGTCTACCGTGTTGAGGTCAAACCTTAGCTTCTTTGCCTCTTTGAATCTATTGACTCCATCCTGGAAGTATTGCATTGTGAAGGAGAATGAAAATTTGCACTAGGGTCTCTTGGTGCCATTTGTTAGGGTAAACTAGCCAATACGGAAGTATTGGTACATGATGAATTTATCTTGACCTTGCAGTAAAATAGGTAACTTCTCAAGTCTTCTCCATTTAGCACCGAATACGTCACACATCCACTTATACATTTTTCTAGGCACACCTTGTGGGTACATGTCATAGTGTCGAAGTGTACTTCTCGAGATCTTTTAGCGGTGAAGGGTTCTCATATGGAACTTCCAAACAAAATTATCTAAACCATCGGGCACTCTAAGATCTAAAAAGAAAATGGTAAGGAGGACATTACCAAACATGGTATTTTCTCCATCGCACATGATATCAATGATTTATTTTGCTATGAATACTCGAGAGGTTATAGATGGTCCCCTCTGAGATCTTATGGAAAAAATTTAACCAAGCCTTGTTGATCTGTGTCTATCTCTCCTACCCATTCAATTTTGTGACCAAGTGCATGACCATCCTCATTATAGGGTCAAAAATTGTAGAGATGTCAAAGTATTGCAACCCCTTCTTGTAGTCATAGGCTTCAACAATATTCTTGATGGCCTCCTTATCATCTAAGTCATCATCAAAAGATTCTCCCTCACAGGTAAGACTAGTAAATTTAGAAATTAGTTGGGGAGTTATCTACATCCTATGTCCTACGAAGTAGAAATGGTCTTCATGTACACACAACATTAACCACTAGTACAATCACTCAGGTTTACCAAAATAGGGAAACTCATAGAGTTACAATAACCCAACCTTCTCCATCTTCACCTTTACCTCATCATCATAGATAGGCATTCCATTTGGTGTCCTTTTATCTGTAGGGAGAACCAGTTCCAATTCCATCTCATTCTCTGTGGTGCTTGTTTGATGGTTGTAGTCACTTACGACCATCTTTCTAACATGAGACACCCATTATTTTCCAAGCAATATTCCATGGGTATTACATCTCCGCATACCATTCTTCATTAAAATTGGTGGAAATAGCTTATTTCCCTTTTCCCTTGCCCTTCTTTGGTAAAATGTTTTCTACTTTCCTTAGTGTCATTTCTCTGTCAGGTCACTAAAATTTCTTTCTTTCTCCTGATCTTGGCTCTGCTCAACTTTGTGGCTCTACCCCTTCACAAAAATCCCTTCAATCATGTACCCTAGCCTGAGGAAATATAACTGGAAAACCCTTCTTTCTACAAGATGACGTATTCACTTGCGGGATTCGAAAACTTCTACAACCTTCTCCCTCACGTGTACTCTTTTTCCACTCCGGTTCATTGATCAAACTAGCTATGCACTCAAATATTCACAACCCTTTTTCACACAAATTTTTTTCAAGGATTCCCTAATTCACAAGAGCTCTTCAATATCAAAAATGCAAGGTAAACAATAATGTACCCCGACCTTCTACTTATAGCTTTTGATTTTTTTCACAATAAATTCCATGCCACCTACCAATGTACCTTTGCAATAAAGGTGACTTTCTCTTCTAAAACTTACCTTTATCACTTTTACCCCTCACCAAATCATGCGTAAAAACTTCTAAAACCTTCTGGCATGTAAAAACCTTATTGACCGAAGATCCTTACATGCGTGCTTGCAATGTCGAAGGCACTTCTTCTATCCTTACCTTGATTTTTGACATCACCTACCTCATGTTGTTCCTATGCTTCTCACCCTTGTATGTGGTTTTTTTAAAGCCTTCATGATACCAACCTCCTCATGTTCACATTTTCCATGCACGCTCTTCCAATCTACACACTTTTTATCCTTTGATTAGGCCATCGAAACATAGCTTCCACTACCAAACTTTTAGTTCTTGTCGCATCACTCCTCCCAACAAAAAAATAGATGCATGGTCCTCTACGCATAGAATTTTTTTGAAATTGTAAGGGGATACTAGTGCACAATGCACCAAAAAAAAAAAAGAACATGGTACATGCAATGAGAAAATGAAATACAAAGAAAGGAAGTGCATTAAGGGAAATTCTAGGATAAATGGCAATAATTCCTTATTTACAAACACAAGGAAGACTTATTTATAGTAGGGCTTCAACCTACTCCCATTGAAATGGCTTAGTAACCATGTTCCATCTAGCATTTTTAATTGGTAAGCACTTGAATCAAGTATATAAGATACAATGTATGGGCCCATCTAATGGAATTTGAATTTCCTAGGATGGTGTAAAAACTTGGAATCATACAATAGAGCCATCCTCCCAACCTCAAACTTTTTTTTCTTGACTTATCTATCATGTCATGCCTTCTTCTTAGATTTTTCTATCTTCTGACTCCAATGAACAATAAGTTATCAATCTTCTCCTCAAGTGATTGTTCATCAACTAACGCTCTTGTGTGTGCTATACACATGTGATGGAAATATTAATTCAATAGGTAACACCGTTTTGTGCCAAACACCAATTGAAAAGGTGTGGCCTTGTTCAACTTTTATAAGTAGTCTGGTATGACCATAACACAACATAAACTTTATCATCCCAATACTTTCTTCCCACATCACAAGTCTTGGTCAATGTGTGACTCAATATCTTATTAAATGCCTTAGTAGTTCCATTAGCTTGTGGGTGATAGGGGGTAGTCTTGTGGTGGGCTACCATGAATTCTTCTAACAAGATTCTAATTGTCTCATTCAAGAAATGAGTACCCCTATCACTTGTTAAACTCAATGAAAATCCATATTTATTGATTATATTTTCCCACAAGAACCTAGCTATTGTTGTTGTTGTGTAATCCCTTATAGGTTTCAATTCTACCCACCTCGTAAGATAATTTGTGCATGTAATGATATAGCATGAACCAATCCTTCACACGATAGGTGAAATCGGTCCTACAAAATCAATTTCCCACTTCTCAAATGGTTCTGCGCTAGCTATCGGTCTCAAGGGCATATCATCTCTTCTTCCTAGTTTTCAAAGGCACTGGAAATGGTCACAAGCCTTACAAAACTCAATACAATACTTGTAGATGATTTCCCACCAAATCCCTACTAGAAGGATCTTGCACGCAGTTGCATTCCCTACATAGTGTCCTCCTACAATTACACAATGTGCCTCCTCCATGATTGCAATGCATTCATGTTGTAACATGTACTTGTACAAAACCTCACTACGGCCTAGCTTGTAAAATTCTCAACTAATTAACATGTAGGGAGCAATGCGTATGGCTAATTAATTCCTTTCCAAAGTCTTCATACCCTCCAGTGCCACACATATTTTGAGAAATATAAAAATATCTTCCAAGTCAGAGGGTTTACTTCATAATATAAATAGTTGTGCATCTAGCATTGTATCCTTAATGCTCTATGCATCCTCCCATGAGTCAATTTTCGATAAATGGTTAGGTCCTAAATTAATCTTACCCAGTTTCAAAACTACCATAAATTCAAATTATTAAAAAAACAAGACCCACTGCATATGTGCCCTTGTAGGACGAGCTTGTTTACTAGTTACTTCAATGTCATGTGGTCCATGTAGAATATAAAGGGTGTTGCAAGTAGATACTTGTTGAATTTGTGTTGCATATATATCATGTATAATGCTTCACTATATTAGTAGTAATATAGTTCTACTCTGTTGGTGTCAACTTCCTACTAGAAAAACACAAAGGGTGGTAAACAATTCCTTCTCTAGGTTGTGCTAAGATTTCCCTAATCGCCATCCCCAAAGCATCAACATGTACATGGAATGGTTTATCCCAAGAAGGAAAGCGTACTATGGGCATAGTGATAAGATTGTTCTTTAATGTATCAAATGTCGTCTTGTGCCTCTCCCTAGTGAAATGCACTTTTTTGTTTTAGTAACTCTTCCAATGGTACAATGATCTTGGAATGCCCCTTAATGAATTTATGGTAATAACCCGTGTGCCCAAGGAATCCATGAATTGTGCTCTAGCTGGTAGGTTCCCCCAATCCAACAATAATGAAAACTTTGGTAGGATCCACTAGTAAGCCTTCCTTACATATGATATACCCCAAAAGGGTTCCAAATGGAGCAAGTAAAAACACATTTCTTAATGTTGAGGGATATCCTCAACTGTCGACATCTTTCAAACATCAACCTCAAATTGTCACAATGATCCCTTACTAATCCATATACCATCCAATCATCAAGGTATATTGGAGGAAACATATGGATCAAGTCTTGAAATTCCTACACCATAATACGTGAAAACACAATGCACGCATTCTTCGCCTAAAAGGCATGACTATGTAGGAAAAGCTTCCCCATTTAGTGGCAAAATTTTTCTTTTCTTGGTCTTCCTTTGCAATTCTAACCTGATGATATCCTAAGAATCATTCCATAAAAGAAAAGATCTTGTACCCAACCACTCCTAAGATCTCCTTAGTGAAGGGGGTTGGAAAAGGGTCAATAACACATACCGCATTCAAATCCCTGTAATCAACACAAATCCTTATCCTCCCATCCTTCTTAATGCTAATGACCATCAGAATTATCCATTCTAATTCCTCAACAACCTCAATGATGCCTGATGTAATCATCTTATCAATCTCCTCCTTGAATTTGATGCAAATATTTAGATTCATTCGATAAATTCTCTTCCAAATTAGGCACACACATTCCTTTAACTTGATTTTCATCTCCCCAAGGAGTGGTGAACTCCTTTAAGCTCATGGTACTTGTGTGGAAATAAGTCTTGAAACTCACACAATAGATTAATGATCTTTGAAACCTCCTTTTTGACCAATAGTCCCCAATAGTAGCCTCTTTAGGTTCAGCCTCCGAACCAATGTTAACCTTCTTTATTTTGAGGGGTTCATGGTAGGTACAATTTTTCTCATCGACATTATCCATAACTTCGTGTGTACCCATAATATGGTTATCATCCAAATTTTCCACTTCTTCACCATTCACCATGTAGACCAATTTTCCTTTCTCTTTTCCGATGCATGCTCACTCAAGCTTTATATATTCTGATTCTTTCTCATCAAAACATGCTTATAAGCCAATTTAATTCAATAATTCTAGTATTATATCTTCTGCCATGGCATTATCTCCCATAGTTAGGTGCTTAACAACTGCAACGCCTCATCCACTAATGGATTGGTGCTCCGATATTCGAAAGCTTGAAGGAGGTCAACCGTCAACTCCTACCAGTTTCCTTTTTGATGACACATCTTTGAGTGAATGTACCATGCATGTGCGTAACCTTGTAAGGTGGAGTACAACTTATGCACCCATAAATAAGGTGGCAAGGATTTTGTGCCTTCCATCTAGGCCTTCTCACATGCTTAGACGTGAAACGAGGTGGGTTCCTTCCCATGATAATCTTGTATGATAGTAGGTGCATAGGTTTGGGAAAAATTAATAGAGAAAAAAATTCCCACTTCATGCCACTATAGAAGGTTATCATGATGGGTTGCCCACCAACGTGCTGCGGTCTCGAGTAAGGTATAGCTAAGCATCCTTCTCCTTTCGATCTCACTTCTCCATTAGGTCTCTATTTCTCGTAGGAAAACATCAGGGTTGGCTCCTCTAGAATAACTTGGAAACATCACCACTCCCAGTGGTGCTTGACCAAGCACGCCTTTGTTACTCTCATCACAAATCCTCTTTACAACCTTCCAACCAACTTATATGTCTCATGTGCCCAATTTTCACATGATACACTAGTTTTATCACTTATAAATTAAACATATTCCCACTTAATAACACCCTCCTTTGTTGGGTGCACAACTTCTAGGGTCCCGGATAGTGTGCATGTAAATTCTGTCTAGGTATTCTTCTCCTAAAGGCTCAATATAGGGTGTTGAATTCCCATCTATCAAATGAATGATATCTCATTCATTCTTATTCTCAAAACTTATATACCCCTTATTGAAACATAAGTAAACATTATTATTATAGCACTAGGGGCACCCAAGTAATGCTAGAAAGTTGTTTTCCTTAGCAAGTGCTAAGACTTCAAAGTCCTTAGTGAATTTCTCCCCTTGGATAGTGATAACAACATCCTTTAAAAACCGACGGGCATTTCCTATGTCTTACTAGCCATATAAAACAAATTTGAAGATGGCTGTAATGGGGGCCTTCCCATTTGATTACAGGAATTTAGGGTGAGAACATTAACTTCCACACTTGTGTCAATTAGAATATTACTTAGGATCCATCCATCAATAATTACATTCAAGGTAATCTCCTTATCATAGTCGAGGCTATGGGGAGGAAGGTTAACATGTAAAACCTTCCTCTTGTGCTCTACTCCAATGCTTGGTATCTTATTCCTCAACCATTCTCCTAATAGAGGAATGATATTCTCTTGGCGCAACATCTTACACACCTCTCGAAATCATCTATATCTGACTAAGGAACCTCAACACTTTTCTTCTACCCCAACTTCCTAGATTTCTCCTTCAGACATTGAATTTCCCCTTGAAGACTCCTGATTACGTCCATGGTCTCTTGATAGAATTCCTTCTAATGCATAGGGTCTAGATACTTCCCATACACCACCTCTTCTCTTGTAATCAGTAGTTTATGCTTTGTTATCTCCTTGGCATGTGTAGCTTCAGCTCACATCATCACCAAGACAAGTTCTAATTCTAACTCATAATGTGCTTCCATTGACATCCATTACAATTTGACCTTCTTAACGCTTAGCATCCTAGTGCCCTTGTCTTTTCTGTTGTTCTTTGGCTCATATGTTTAAATACTTGTAAGCACTCCTCATACTTGTGCTTCTTTTCACACCAAGAGCATTGTAGTAGGTTAGGAAATTCGTGCTTATAGTGCTCCATACACCTATAACTGTAACAAGTTCCACACAAGAACTCACTTCTTCCACCTCCACGGTTGCCACATCCTCTAAATCCTTTGTTAAATCCTCTTCCATAAGATCTTCCATCAGTGTATCCTTTATAGTGATGACCATCATCCTTGGAATGGTTTGTAATGCTGGTTTAGTGCACACCAATATCAATAGCATCATGTATATGGTCAATCAATTTACAATCCTTAGTGTCATGAGTAGTAGAGGTGAAAATATTACAATAGAAAGACACATTCTTACGGTTCATGCTTTGTAGTATCGAGACACCTACTTTCATCATGATCTACATAGAAAATATCATAGTCTTCTTTCATGGTGCATTTTGATCTCCCCAGACGGTTGTCCGTCGTATGCCCCTCTACCTCACAATTTGTGCACCATATGCCACTACGAGTCTCATGGGTTGAGTTCGTAGATAGATTCTCTAGTTGTTTTTCCATTACAAAAATATGAGCTTCAATAAAAGGGATAACACCAATATCCAAAATTCCTATAACCTTAGTGTGCAAAGTGCATCCTCCAAGGCCTCGCACGGGTTTGTGAAAGTCTTATGTGACAAAGCTCTCCTAAAAGGAATTATTAGTCCTCCAAAAAACCATTAAGAATGTTGAGAAGGATGAATATCATAAGAAAATTTTGATAAGAGAGTCTTAATGCACATCATACTCCTGAGACTCTCTACCATTCCTTATTTAATTTCATTCAACATCCTAATGCTCTTTTGTTAAAACTTAGGAATATGGAATTCAGCTAAGAAGGCATTACACAACATGGTATAATCTACTACTATCTAGTGGGGGTCATACTTATGGTACCAACTATGCGTGCATCCTTGTAACATTGTTGCAAAATGACTTGCCTTCCATTCTAGGGTAGTGATCCCCTTCATGTGCCATAACAACTCACATTTGTGTACATGCTTTGTAGCATCCTCAACACCTTTGTAATCGATAGATGTAAAGAAATTTTAAAAAATACTTGCTGAGGTGGTTGAGGCCCTTATCCACCTAATCTAGAACCTTGATTCCCTCTAATGTTTCCTCTACCACCAGATCCACTAGATCCACCAACACCTATCCCTCGTGATCCACCAGGTCCACTAGTTTCTATTCCACCTGATCCACCAGATCCACCTCTTGTAGCTGGTAAAGGTCCTAAAGTGGTTACACGTTATGTCCCCTGTTGTCATGTTGAACTATGCTTCAACAATCTATGATATTGTACCACTACCATATGTGTGTCCCACATCACTTCTAGATGTGATACCAAAGCTTTGTATACCTATACTTCTCCCAAATGTCACTTCAAACAATATACCTCCAAATAGAGGAAATTATTGTGCAGCCATAGATTTTTCAAATGAAAAGTTATTCCTCGTAGGTGCTGATTGTTACTTCAACTAGTACCAACTAGGTTAGCAATGCTTATCTCTAGATTTGAAAAACTAAGTGCCGTGGGGTTGGAAACTAGGTGGATTCATATACATGCCAATGAATCTCCTTTCTCCAAGTGAAAAGCATCGAGAGGATGAAGGGGTATCTCTCATGCTCTTGGTAATATGGGGGGTAGCACAGATTGCTCGTGCTCCATGTCCTCCACGTGAACCTCAATTCCTTCCCATAACGTTTACCTCCATAAATCAATCAATCATGTACCTTTGCATTATATACCAAACTCCCTCTCATGAGCATCATTATACTTGAGTCATCTCTCTGCCCTCTCCTTTTCAGTTGCAAGGTCTACCATCTTCCTCCACCCTAGCTTCCTCGCCAGTACTCGAAGTAGCTTAGCCAACCATAGGAAATGCTACCAAAATTAGTGTAATGATCAAGATATTTATAGCTAAAGGGATAGCATGTAAGAACAATCCTCTTAGTTCCCTCAAAAACTCAAACTCAACAATCTCTCAACAGAATATGTAGAAATCACGTACTCCAAGGTGTAACTCGTCAACACTCTACTCCACCAATGAACAACACACATCCAAGTTAGATCTTCATATTTCATCCTTTGATACTCATCTTGATTTCATGTGTGAGGTTGTTAGCTAGATTTTACGCATAGCACAAAACCGAGGTAGTCATGAGAAAAATATCCCTCATTTAACCGGTGAGGCTCCTATGTCGATTTGTTAATTAAGTATGCTAATATCTAAACAGGGTTTTACTTTAACTAATCGGTTCATGAACCATAATCGAACAATTCGCAGCAAGTAAGCAGTTATTTAAAGAAAGGAAAAGTTATAGAAGAAGGTAATCACGTAAACACATGGTAGAAATGGGGAAGATGTGCATCCCAATTAGTAGATGATAGAGCTAATTGCATGCACATAGAAGAATCTAATAGATATAAACACATAATTCTAAAAAAAAGGCAGCTCTAGATCTAAATCTAAAATAACACAAAGTTTATTAAGAGATATAAGATTAAAAACAAGAAACATAGTACACCATGACACAAAGTTCTCTAGAAACCTACTCCTTTGTATTCCTTTGCTCCAAGTGGCTCTCAAGGGTTCAGCACAAAGTCTAGAACACAAGATTGCTGCTTACAAATTCTCATCATTAACCCGAAGGTTCTTCCTCTACTTATAGAATGTAGAGGGGCAATTACAAGTCGAAGCTTTTAGTTGAACTGACACATGTGGAAGTTGGAAAAGAAATAACTGGCAATCTCCCTCCTGGAATTCCTCTTTGCATAACATGTATGATTTACAACTGAAAATAGAACCTTCTATTTTGCATGCCTACTACATGTCTCCAAGAAGTTGACTTCTTCAAGTAATGGTTTTTAAACCAATCACTTTAAGTTGTATAATTTAATTGATCACTTAATTACTTTGTCGGAGGAAAGAAGAAGGAAGAGGAAAGCTGCAGTCTTATCCTTTTTCATGTCTGCATGCAACTAATTCAAAATAGATCTCGAAAATTGGATCTGGAAATAACAAGATGGAATTGGAAATAGATGGATTTTTCCTTTGCCTTGTCTTATTTTTTATCCTTGAATCTTTTGCAATTCTTCTCAAAGAAATGTATCAATGCAATGTTTGCAATAGATAACTCATCATCCTTATTTGTAATTGCATATGAGCAATTAAATTTTTGAAAAGCACTCGGATGAATGAAAATTCAATGAAGGCTTCAATGAAAGATGGGAGAATTTGCAAAAGATATTGGAAGGAATTTTCCATGCACTAACTTCTTCGGGGCTGCATTTGAAACAAGAGGATGAAGCCTTTGTCTTAAGCTTTACAACTATGAGATCTAGATCTAGATCTACATATGGATTTGCACCTGCATAACAAACTCGCAATTGGGCTATGGATGGAAAAGTTCACACTTGAATAATTCCTCCGATTTTAATCGCACACATGAGTGAAGTCTTTCTGATCTAGATCGTCTATCAATTCAACAAGAGGTTCCGAGCCTAGATCTGTGTCTCCAATATCTATAAATTTAAAAATGATGCATGACTCCGTTGTGCTTTCTTTTTCATCTTTATTCGTCATAGCTTCATCTATCTTTGTCTCAACAATTCTTTTTCTTCTTATTTGACTGAAATTCTTCAAAACTGGTGCAGATCTGGATAATCCTTCAAATTCGGAGGAAATATTCAATGTATTGGACATTGATATAAGTTCCTTTTCTTTATAAAAGCACCTGTATCTAACTCCTGTAATTAATTCAAACAAAGATGACAATCGAGCATGCGCATGGTGAATTTTAATTACAAAAATCTGCATAGTTTAAGCTCTCGCTGCCCCAAAATTTGACGTTTTATTTTTATGCAAAGCAAGCATGAATTTTACCAACATTTCCTGAGCACATGTATCACTTCTACAAACAATTATGTAGACACAAATCAGCCTTCTTCAAAGCATGTGCCAAAACTAGAAGCTTTTAGCATCAAATCCACCTTTGTTTAAGAAAAAATCCTCTTCAAATGGGGCACACTTTTCCTCCGGGCTGCACTTCTTTACCTGTGAAATAAATAATTCATCATTATGGCAGCCCATGCTTATATAACCCTCATAATTCTATAATTAATAATTGCCCTTCCTATTCCTGACAATTAATTAATTAAAAATCATGCTCTTCTCTTTAACTGGTGTGCTAAAATTGCATGATTAAGGACAACCATCCATTAAATTAAATTTAATCATCCACTCTTCACTTCACTTAAGCTTCACAGTGTGCTTTGACCATAGCCACTGAAAATAAAATTTAATTTAATCAATTAATACTTTAAAAAGTATTATTTCCTTCTCAAAAGGGGCTGCATTAAATAAATTAAATTTATTTAATTTTGGAATTCTATTTTTAAATTCCTTTTGTCCACTTCCCTTTGTTGACTTTTCCACAAGCCTGGGTGCCAAAATTGGGTGAATAAATATTAACAAATATTTATTTAATGCATTATTATTCACCCAAGGTGGGTCACACTTTTTAGCATAATAGAATTCTATTTTTAAAAACACATGGCAATGGGAATTTTTACCCTGCAAGGCAGCCCCGGAAATCCCATGATCCACTTAAGTGATTTGAATTTGAGAGTGGGATTACTTACGTATGGTAGGAGACAATAAAATCCCATGATTTCACTTAAGTCACTTTTCTTTTATTTCACCATGGGAATTTTTACCGTGTAAGGTAGGTAATAAATTCTCGCCTGCCTGCTGCCTCTAATTTTTCCACTGCAACTTAAGTGACTTTTCCATCATGGGAAAAAGTACCCTACAAGGCCGGAAATAAATTCCCACCTTCCCACTGCTTCTATTTTTCCCATGATCCACTTAAATCCTTTGTTTTCCAAAAATACGCCCAACCCCGTAGGGGCTTTTTAGTGCACGACTTCACCTTTTCCCAGTGAACCGGACCTCGATGGCGAATTCCTTTTGGCACAATGTGAATATGTGATCTCTCGAATACTCCAGGCCAAGAATTAGGCTAACCCGATAAAGGAATTGATCTAGAGAAATTTCATAGAAAATGAAACAGGAAAACACAAAAACACGAAAAATTGGCAAAAGTCACAGATAAAGCCCAAAACTTATTTTTAGTTAAAAATCTTCTGGTATATAGGAATAATGATATGTTTGATCACAACAGGGTTAAAACGGAGTGTAGATTGCCTCAAACGGGGCTCAAAATAATTAAATACAAATTTCCCGTAGACAAATCCCGACTACATAATATAACAATTTTGGGCATCGGGTATTTGGCGAAAATGACTAATATGGCTCTTTGGGAATATCTTCATGCAATACAAGGAATTTCAGGAAATAAAAACACAAAATGACCCATTATTTTAAAAGTATGATTTTTTTTGGATAGGGTAGTCACAGATTTCAGGGATGAAACTGGGACACCAATTAGCTTCGCTCAGAGACATCTTTTTCTCTTCGTAATGACAAGGGAAAAGATGAGATCCCAAAGCATCTCTAGTTTCATATCTTGTCCTTTGGGCATGGGGTCGAAAAAAAAAAACAACACAACATAAAAACTAAACAAGGAAAAACAAAAAAAGTTTTATTTTATATATGCATACGAGTTTTAACTCGCTTTTTTCATTCTGAGCAGTTTCAGATGTCTTTTTATTGAAAGGTAGTGGTAACTCAATTCCATCCCAGTAGGCGAGGAAGAAAGTGTCCATTCTGGCATCTCTTTTGATCATGAAGGGCCCTTTCTAGAGTGAATCAAATTTTTCATGCATGCCCTTCGGTTCATATCTCTTGTCCCACCAGAGTACCAAGTCTCCGATCTCGAACCTCCCTTCTCTGGCCTTTTTATCAAGTACTCTGGGCAAGTCTTTATCAAATTCATCTGGTGGTGGCTCATCTTTTCTTCTCTCTTGTGGTGGATAATTCTCGTATCAACTTTCTGTTCTCGATTTATTTGCTGCATTTTTGAGGAAGAACTATCACCATATTCTTTCTTCTTCTTCAGGTACTGATCATGCTTGTTGAAAGTCTCTACTAAGGAAACTAAACCCGTGGGGATTTTGTTACCTTTTGGTTGGACTATTCCACTATTGTCATCATAACCTGGATCAACTTTTCCTGTGATTGTTTGTCATGGTGGTGATTTACTCCCTTCAACATGCAGACATGCAGATGTTTGTTCAAGGACTTTGGGGTGGTAGACCATCTCCACTTTATAGTTTCCTTGTCTGAATATGGATGGTGGTCTATCCGGATTCAATAGTGCAGCCATGACTGCCAAAGAATCTGCCTTGGAGTTTTGGTTTATTGGAACGAAGTCAATAGAGAAGGCTGCAAAATTGAATGTGGCGGAAAGTACTTTATCTCTGTAATGCTCCAGCTTATCTCTTTTGACTTGACTTTTCCCTCAAACCTACTTTACTAGAAGTTCAGCATCTCCTTGGGATTTGAGGAGTTTTACTCCTTTCTTTTTAGCTTTCTCCATTCCTAGCAGCAAGGCTTCATACTGTCGTATTATTGGTGTTCTCAAACATTAGCTTGTGGGAGTATGGAAATATCTCATGATCTGGAGATATTAGTAGAGTGCCAGCTCCTGATCCAAAAGAACAATATGTGCCTTTAAACTCCAAAGTCCAAAATTTTTCTTCTTCTTATTTTTTTGGCTCGGCTCTTGTCTAAGTTCTGGCTCTGGAATGTCTTTATCCATTTCTAAGAAATAGACCCCACGGTTAGATTCTGAAAAGAATCTAAGATCTCGGATCCTCGATTTTGTAGCGTGTACCTAGACTTATTTTCGGCTCTAGCTTATGGTTAATCCCTTTAATAGGAATATGTGCACAGGACCAATCCATATTTACTTCTCCTCCCAGATATTTGTATAAGTTTCTCGCTCAGAACATTCCGTAGGAGACAGGGAATATCCGCAACTAGAATTGTCATCTTTAATCTTTTGTTAGCTAAATCGCCGTAATGCTTGTGCATCTTTGATTTGTCTGATTAAAGGGAATTGTCTCTCCATGGAGTAGCACCTTTTTATGGTCTTTGTCAGGGTAAGCCCAAGAGCATCTATAACTTCAGCTGGCATGATATTGTCAAAAGCATCTGAATCTAAAATGTAGTTGCTTAACTTGAAACCATTAAGCAATAGGGAAACATAGAACGGTTCCACTCTTTCAGAAGATGGTGAGGATTTAACAACTGCAGTGTTGTTTTATGGAGGAGTATCTTTGGGCTTAGGAAAAAGGCCTATTGATGTATTGGACTATCTTGGTGATTGTACATATTTGACTAGCCTATTTAACTGCTCAAGAAAAGCTCTTATGTATTCGGCTTATGACATTTGAACTTTAGTTTTCTTAACATGATCAACAATGTCAAAGAAAGAAATAGATTGAGATACCGAGCCGCTTTTCGTGGTTGAGATGAAGAGCTCACGTTCTTATCTCTGGGAGCTAAGGAAGAAGGTAAAGGGCTGCCCCTTCTTTTTTCATCTGCTAATGCTTTAGCTTAGTGGGTTTTTGATCTTGTAAGTATCGCATATGTATGACCATGATCATCTTCATGAAGTTTCTCATCATCATGTTCAAATTTGTAGTTTAGGTGATTAATGTTGGAGTTGCCGAGAGGTCCTATAAAATCATCATCCTCAAACCGATCAACATCAGTTCCCTGGTCTTCTTTATTCATCTCCACGTTTTTTTCGGAAGCAGATTCAATTGCTAATATTTGGGAACCAGCAATGCGGTTCCAGCTTGTGGTTGTTGTTGAAATTCCAAGCAGGGGCAGTATTGTTGCCTTGAGCCATTTGTTTCTTCATCTACATCATCTCATTTGCTAAATTTTGCAGTAGTGAATTGGAAGTAGTAGTAGAGGATGAACTTTCAGCTCTAGAAGTGTTGCTCTTTATCTTTCCAACCATGATGAGGTCGTCTTTAATTTCAACCGCCATGTTTTGAGTCTGCTAACAAATCAGCAGGACGTGCTCTTTAAGTTGATATCTTACTTCAGGAAGTAAAGCATTGATGAAGAACACTTTTTGATTCTCATCATTCAGAGAAGCAGAAGTTAGAATTTTGTACAGTAATCTTTGGAATTTTGCAATAAAATCCCGCATGTGCTCATGTGGTTCCTTCTTCAGCTGAGTCAGTTGGGTTATCAAGGTGCTAGAATCTTTGGCTGCCTTAAATATTTTTAGGAACACATCCCGCATAGTAGCCAGTTGGTTATGGTGCCAGGAGCTAGCTGGTAGAACCATTCTCCATCCAAGTCATGCAGAGTCTCTATGAAGAGTTTGACAGATACATCTTCATGTTCAACTGCAAGCACTCCACAGGATATGAAAAACATAGCTAAGTGATCATCTAGGTTTTGCTTTCCATCTCCAAAGAATTTTGGAAAATTATTTCTGGATCCTTTTGGCAGATCGTGCATAGGTGGAGTCAAGTTCAGAGGTCCAAAAGCTGCTCCCCATGGAACAGGTACTAACTGATTCTGCATGTTGACTGGGGCATCTTCTCCTTGTGTAGACTTGATGGATAATTCCAGCAGCCGGAATGTGCCGAAGGGGATCCGGTCTGGATGCGTTTGCACTCGTCTTCCTGGTGAAAGACTGGATCTGCGGCTTCTAACTTGAGGAGGATGATTGAAATTGAATTGCTCCTACAATCGGTAGAAATGATCAGTCCTTCCTTGCGCCTTCACAGATCGGGTGAATGGACGTTCAACCAGGTTGAGAGTAAAATGGGAAAACACTCAGATCTACAACAGATAAGCCTTGATCTACAAAAAGAGTTGTTCCCCAGTGGAGTCGCCAAAAACTATTGGCTAGATTTTCTACATAGCACAAAACCTAGGCAAGTCATGAGATAAATCTATCTCATTCAATTGGTGAGGCTCCCGTGTCGATTTGTCAATTTAAGTATGCTAATATCTAAATGGGGTTTTATTTTAACTACTTAGTTCATGAACCATAATCGAACAATTTCGCAACAAGTAAGCGTTTTGTTTAAAGAAAGGAAAATTTATAGAAGAAGGTAATTACGTAAACACATAGTAGAAATGGGGAAGATGTGCATCCCAATCAGTAGATGACAGAGCTGATTGCATGCACATAGAAGAATCTAATAGATATAAACACAAAATTCTAAAACAAAGGCAACTCTAGATCCAGATCTAAAATAACACAAAGTTTATTAAGAGATCTAAGATTAAAAGCAAGAAACACAGTACACCGTGACACAAAGTTCTCTGAAACCTGCTCCTTTGTATTCCTTTGCTCCAAGTGGCTCTCAGGGGTTTAGCACAAAGTCTAGAACACAAGATTGTTGCTTACAAATTCTCATCATTAACCCAAAGGTTCTTCCTCTACTTATAGAATGTAGAGGGGCAATTACAAGTCGGAAGCTTTTAGTTGAACTGGCACATGTGGAAGTCGGAAAAGAAACAACTAGCAATCTCCCTCCTGGAATTCCTCTTTGCATGACATGTATGATTTATAATTGAAAATAGAACCTTCTATTTTACACGCCTGCCACCTATCTCCAAGTAGTTGACTTCTTCAAGTAATGGCTTTTAGACCAATCACTTTAAGTTGTATAATTTAATCGATCACTCAATTATTTTTTTGGAGGAAAGAAGAAGGAAGAGGATCTCGGAAGTGGTTTTCATGCAGCATGGATTTGGAAGTGGTTGGATTTGGAAGCAGCTAGAAGTGGTTGGATTTGGATCTGGAGAAGCATTTTAGAAGCGAGTTGGATCTGGAAACAACAAGCTAGAATTGGAAACAACTAGATTTTTCCTTCACCTTGTCTTCTCTTTTATCCTTGAAGCTTTTGTAGTTCTTCTCCAGTACATGCATCAATGCAATGTTTGCCATAGATAACTCATCATCCTTATTTTTAATTGCATATGAGCAATTAAAAATTCTAGAAAGCACTCCGGATGAATGAAAATTCAATGAAGGCTTCAACTGGAAGATGGGAGCATTTGCACAAGATCTTGGAAGGAATTTTCCATGCACTGACTTCTTCACGGGCTGCATTTGAAACAAGAGGATGAAGCCTTTGTGCCGGAAGCTTTTGCAACTATGAGATCTGGATTTGGATCTACATATGGATTTGCATCTACATCTACATCGGATATGGATCTGCACCTGCATAACAAACTCTTGTAACTGGGCTATGGATGGAAAAGCTGCAGCTCAAATAATTCCACTACTTTTAATCTGCACGCATGAGTGAAGTTTTTCCTGCACGCATTAGTGAAGTCTTTCCTGCTCTGGATCTGTCTATCAATTCAACAAGAGGTTCTGAGCCTATATCCGTGTCTCCAATATCTATAAATTTAGAAGTGATGCATGACTTCATTATGCTTTCTTTTTCATATTTCTTCACCATAGCTTTGTCTATCTTTGTCTGAACAATTCTCATTCTTCTTATTTGACTAGAATTCTTCAAAACTGGTGCAAATCTGGATAATCCTTCAGATTCAGATGAAATATTCAATGTATTGGACATTGATATAAGTTCTTTTTCTTTATAAAAGCACATTTATCTAACTCCTATAATTAATTCAAACAAAGATGGCAATTGAGCATGGAGTGAACATGCATAGTTCAAAGCCTCGCTTTGCCCCAAAATTTGACGTTTTATTTGCATGCAAAGTAAGCATGAATTTTACCAACATCACCTGAGCACCTGTATCACTTCTACAAACAATTATGCAGACACAAATCAGCCTTCTTCAAAGCATGCACCAAAACTAGAAGCTTTTAGCATCAAATCCACCTTTGTCTGAGCAAAAATCCTCTTCAAATGGGGCACACTTTTCCTCGGGCTGCACTTTTTTACCTGTGAATTAAATAATTCATCCTTATGGCAGCCCATGCTTATATAACCCTCATAATTCTATAATTAATAATTTCCCTTCCTATTCCTGGCAATTAATTAATTAAAAATCATGCTCTTCTCTTTAACTAGTGTGCTAAAATTGCATGATTAAGGACAACCATCCATTAAATTAAATTTAATTAATTTAATCATCCACTCTTCACTTCACTTAAGCTTCATAGTGTGCTTTGACCATAGCCACTAAAAATAGAATTTAATTTAATCAATTAATACTTTAAAAAGTATTATTTCCTTCTCAAAAGGGGTTGCATTAAATAAATTCAATTTATTAATTATGAAATTCTATTTTTAAATTCCTTTTGTCCACTTCCCTTTGTTGACTTTTCCACAAGCCTGGGTGCCAAAATTGGGTGAATAAATATTAACAAATATTTATTTAATGCATTATTATTCACCCAAGGTGGGTCGCACTTTTTAGCATAATAGAATTCTATTTTTAAAAACACATGGCAATGGGAATTTTTACCTTGCAAGGCAGCCCCGAAATCCCATGATCCACTTAAGTGATTTGAATTTGATAATGGGATTATTTACCCTGCATGGCAGGTAATAAAATCCCATGATTTCACTTAAGTCACTTTTCTTTTATTTCACCATGGGAATTTTTACCCTACAAGGCAGGTAATAAATTCCCGCCTACCTGCTGCCTCTAATTTTTTCACTACAACTTAAGTGACTTTTCCATCATGGAAAAAGTACTGTAAAATGGCAATAAATTCCCGCCTACCTACCGCTTCGCTTCTATTTTTCCCATGATCCACTTAAATCCTTTGTTTCCAAAAATGCGCCCAACCCCGCAGGGGCTTTTAGTGCACGAATTCACCTTTCCCAAAGTGAACTGACCTCCGATGGTGACTTCCTTCCGGAACAATGTGCTTATGTGATCTATGAATACTCTAGGATAAGAATTAGGCTAACCGACAAAGGAATTGATCTAGAGAAATTTCACGTAAAACGAAATAGGAAAACACAAAAACACGAAAATTACCAAAAGTCACAAATAAAGCCCAAAACTTATTTTTAGTTAAAAATCTTCGGTATATAGGAATAATGATATGTTCGATCACAACAGGTTAAAAACAGCACAAATTGCCTCAAACAGGCTCAAAATAATTAAATACAATTTTTCGTAGACAAATCTCGATTTGCATGAATATAACAATTTTGGGCATTTGGGTATTTGGCAAAAATGGCTAATATGGATATTTGCAAATATCTTGATGCAATACAAGGACTCTCAAGTAATAAAAACACAAAACGACCCATTATTTTAAAAGTATGAAATTTTTTCGGATAAGGTAGTCGCAGATTTTAGGATGAAATCACGGGGACACTAGAGGTGTATGGTACCACTTGATCTAGATGCATACGCCGAAAGCCATTCATACAAATCCACTAGAAAACAACAAAATAAGGTCTCATATAGCTCATGATACAAATGTTCTTCTACCCATTTACATGCATCAAACTCAGGTCTAGTACTAAATATCTAAGAAAACTCATCCTCCATGCTTTTAAGCCATGCTTCAACATTGTCCAAGGTCAAGCACTCTATCATCATACATCATTCTCAAAATAGCTTCGAAAAGAGGTTCCGTTGCTCTAAAACGAAACCAAGATGTAGTCATTTATTTACCCTTAATACCTTTACTAACTCCAAACATGCCGGCCTAGCACCCAATGGGTGCTGGGAGCTCACCCGAGGCATGCGCGGGTTCCGAGCCCCTCCTTTATGGGAGATTTTTGAGATGGTTCCATCATTAATGGAGGGTGATTTGTAAAACCAATAGTACATTCATTTACTTGACAAGGGGGAAGATGCAACTAACAGATCTAACATTAATGCATCACAAAAGCTAAATAACATTGTAAGAAGCATAATAAACTAGATCTGAGCCATGATAAGTCATATAACACGAGGTTTACACCCTTAAACAAAATATATAGAACAAAACCATATATATATTGATTTAAAATAGTTTTGGTAGCCACATTACAGTCAAAAGGGTCATCTCAGACCATACATATTAAAATAACAAAGACTCAACTCCTATCAACATCTCTTATATGAGACCCTAACTATACTTTTCCCATTTTAACCCTTATTACAAATCCTAGTGCCATACAAAGGCTTATGGCATCCCTTACAACCTTTAGCTTTAAGTTCTCTAAACCCTAACATTACTGCAAGAATTCATACTCTCCTTTTATTTCTCTCCATTCTCTCTATCTCCCCTCAACTCTTGTATTTTGTCTTCGTGCATATCTTGCATTTCATCTCTAGCCGGGCATTTTTTTTTATAGGATTAACACCTAACTCCATGCCTTCTCTCTTGAAAAAATCACATGCTAAGTGTCAATGTGGTCCTCCATTGGTGAATTCTTATCCCTTTGCAAACCCTCCACTCTTTGTAATGATGTCTTCTAGGAATATTCCCTACATGGAATATCCTTTTCTTGACCTCCAAGGTTCCAAGCTAGCACCTTATCCACTCATCACGCCTAGTCGGGTCCTCACATTTTTCCTCAAGTGTCTCTAGAATGCCAAATATGGATAAGTCCCTTTAAACCCTTGTTTTGCCTCCCGCACGCACCTTGGTTTCACTTAAACCCTTCTTAAACCCCTTTTTCCCTGTGTGCTTTCCCCTTAGCTCCCTTCTTCTCACTAGTCCTACGTACGCACCCTTTTTTACTTAGCTAACATTTCAAGGCCCAACATGTGTTATATGGTCAAAGATGAACACTTATTCAAGATTACCTTCACTAACAAGGGACAAAATAATTACCTACACAATATGTAATGTAGGGGGAAAATTTAGGATGGGAATAGAATTGGTTTTTTGAGGTATCATTCATACTTATATAAAAAAATCTATAGTATATTTATTTCGTAGGTAATGCAAATTTCTCCCAAACATTAGTTGGAGAAGTGTTATGAAAGATGTGGTTTTAGTCTAACATGGACTAATAACCAAATACACAAAGCCTTTATATAACGAAACATGCATGTAATTACATGTAAATGGGGGACCAAAAGGGGGTCAAAGGTGGCCACATTTTTCTTCAAATTAGAAAAATTGAACTTGAACTAATAATTTAGCATGCATATGCTAAAATTTCGACAATGTGATAAGAATAAAAATTGTGGTGCTCGAGAATCTAGTTTCTAAAATACTATTTTTAAAAAAATAGTGGAGATTAAGAAGGTCAAATGTGGTGCACACACAAAGTGTGTCTATTTTTGTGTCAAAAAGATAATAACATGATGTGTGTGTGTGTGTGTTCCCCTCCCCGCCCCATTTTTTGAGTTCTATAAATTATTTTAAAATTCCCTTTAGTAGAAAGTTATTTAAGACCATGTACGAGGTCCCGCTAATTTTTCATAATTTTTAGATGAATATATATTTTTCACTAATTTTCAAAGTGAGCACATCCCAAAAATGAAATATATGTGTGTACACCTTGGCAATTTTGAGAAAAATAGTTAATTTTTCATTTTTTTAATGCGTGTAGAATGGGGTTTGGATGAATCCTTTTTTTTGAAATTTGGATGAAAAAACAAAGTGCGTACAAAAATAATACATACTTTTTGAAAAGAAAATAAGGCACTAGTAAAAGAAATTAAGGATGAAAGTCTTAAACTAATCAGAGTTTAGAAAGAAGTATATTGTCACAAAGGTAAAATTGAGCTTGACATCATAGTATAATTTTTTTGAAATATTGTTTTATAACACATGAGAAATCAAGGTGTACACATGAGATTATTATGTATTTTTGTAAAACACATATTTATTCATGGATTACATAGTCCAAAACTTAGGTTTGGATATCGTAGGAAAATCCAAAGCTATGGATTGGGGATTTTGAAGCCATACAAGATAAAATGTGAGTGTGTTAGAACACTCTCACATTCATTTTAGTATTTTTTGTATATGTGCAATTAGGAGGTATATTTATTTTAGTAAATATATGAAATTAGGGTCACTCTACACCTTATGGATCTAAGTCGCACAACTCCATAAGTCATGGTTTATAAAATAATTTTTCATATTCTAATCTAGTCAAGTATATAGGTATTTTTCAATATTTAAACATCCACTTAAAGATTTTAGGGTTTAAATTCTATAATTGATATCTATTTTGGGAAATAATATAATCATTGTTTAGGTTTTGGGGTCTTCTTGTTCGAGTTATTGACATTTGTGAGAGTTTTAGAAGTGTCAAAATTATATTTTATAAACCTCACAACTCCCAAAGGTAAAAAAAATTCGGTCAAATATACGAACTCACGAAAAATGCCTTATAACACCTAAGAAATCAATGATTTGACAACATCTACAAATACTACTCCCACTATTGGGATTGTTACAAAAATCAACTAAAATTGTAAATCTATTACAATGGTGTTTCTCCAAGACCCTTGACAAGTTTCACTTATTCAGCACAACTCAACTTATCTCTCTAATCTTTACCACTCTAGCCCCTCAAATGGTGGACTTGAATCATTTTATGTTTTCTTAGGTTCTATATATTTCTACATTGGAAGTGAGTGGGAGGACTTGACTCATTTTATGTTTTCTTAGGATAATGAATAATAATAATCATGATAGTATAAATTATACACTAATCAAACTTGAACGTGATGGCTTTCCATGTAAATAAGTAAATAATAATTTTGATCAATATTAAAATAAAATAGGTTATAAATAACATAATAATAAAAAATAATTTTTGGTCAAACTAGAATGGAGATTGCAGTGGGATTGAATGAAGAGGTGATTGGAGTTTAATGTTGTTGGTTATTATCCGATAGAATGCACCTATGCCCATGAAAAATGCATCCACCCTTTCCATGCATACGTGGCACACAACTTAGGAAATAGATTTTTAAATATATTTTTTTGTTAAAAACACACACTTGTAAACATTCCATTCGTTTAGTTGCAATTCACAAAATTTGACTTTGTAACATTTTATTTCTTAGCACTAAGCCTTACTAACTAAAAGCAACTAAAAATATGCAATTATTAGTTTTCAAAAACATAAATTAACAAAATATTGTGAGATGACCCATGCGCATGAGACCCGCCCATGTATAAACATGCATATAACCCATGGGGACATCTGTAAGAGATGGTGCATTCTTTTAGAAGAATCACAATGCCCAAAAATAATGAGACATAATTACAACAATAAAACTAGAATAATTCTTCCGACTTACATTATTATTCATACATGACACCACATGGGATCACTTAGGATAATTAAAAATCACTCAAGACATTTATACCAACATGTTACCACATTTAATATAAGATGAGTAGTGATTGGATTCACAAGGAAAGATGACACACATAACCAAGCCTACATAAGAGGCTTTTGTAGGGAGATGCCATCATTGTAACTACACCTTATACCTCCAAGAAGGGATCTTGGCTAGCCTTTGGTTACTCCAAACTATACATACCACATAAAAGTCAACGAGCCCCCTTATCCCTCCATTATAACATGCTCTTATCCCTCCACTAATACTAGCCACGAATCCCTTTGTTTCCTCCAAAACTAACACATTTTCCCTTATTCCTCTAATACATAATGATGAAACCTCACCCCAAAAATAAGATAACATGAAACCACATGATTCACATCATCACTACACTTCCCAATAATAGAGGACATACAATGATCACATTTCCCAAATGAAAAGGATAACAATGATATAACCACATTATAACTCATGGCTAGGAACCTCCCATATTAACAAAATTCAATGGTTCTTAATTATTACAACATGTTTCAATAATTAAACTTACGAGTTTGAAGGTAAATTAACATGTGATCATACATTCTCCTTTATATTTGTAGACTAAACTTCGTTTACATCATTTAACATTCAACTTAACATGTTTTCATTTAATTTTGTTTGTGTACCTTATTACAGTTAATTGTATAACTCATTTTCTAATGAGGAATTTTTATACACACAAGGGTAATATTTATTGTCTCTAGGGTTCATTTTTAAAGGGCATGTTACTTAGTTTAGCATCATACACTCATTACAAAATAGGAATTGTATACAAAAAATCATGCACTTTAGCCATTATTTAATTTTGGTCTCATACTAATTTTTAGAAGGTTCTTGAGTGAAGAAAGTACTAATCAACCCCCATCCTTTGGTCATCTTGTTTTATTTTATTTCTTCATTACTAAAGTTTTACATCCACATGCCTAGTCATCTTTTTCATCTCAAATTATTTTATCCTCGACGTGGTTCCCATATTAGTACTAGGGTGCCCATGGGAACCCTAGTCTCTCCTGTGGACATCCCAAGACCTTTTACAATTTCCCACCACTTTTTGGGATCTTTCTATCTATTTGAGATTTTTATCTTTATGGTGGTCGGGCATCTCATGGTTAATTATGAAACTAGATCAAGATAACCCTATAAATATAAAGTTATGAGACCATAATGAGGGACCTAACATCATTCACTACTATCATCCATCTAGAGTTACATCCATCTATTGCATTGGAGATCACTTACATCCACATAGCTCCATCACAAGGCATAAGGCTAGAAAATTTGCATCACACTTCATAAGGGAAGGGATTCTATTCTATTCCATGCACACATACTATTACATATTCTACATTTATTTATTTCTTGGTACTTCACAAAGTGCAACTAACATGAGGGCACCTAGGGCACATTATGCACACACTCACTAGAACTACATTTTGGTTTGAAATGTAGTGCAATGCTTAGTTAGTAATCCCATTGTTGTGGAAGCTTAGGTTAGTGTGAACCATTCATTTGCATTCTTGTTTTTTTAGGGTTTTGACACCGCTTCTTGGTCCTTTTCATGTCTTTTCATCATCTTAGAATATTAATGACATCGGAGTAGTGAAAAAAGTTATCGTGATAGACAAAAATGGTTTTAAACCATATGTTGAACTTGTGAACATTAGTTTTAGATATTTTACACAAACCAGGGCACCTAGTCTATAGACTAGAGCGCCCGTAGGTGCCTGATCCCTCTCTTGGCATTCCAGTCCAACCAAATACTCCATATCCATCCTTTTTGGAGCTTCTATACGGTTGTTCTGATTACATATTTTACATTCAACTCGTAACACAATCCCACGAGCATCTTCTATTCAGTTGAGTTCTTTCCTCTTCTCTCTTGCACATTAGGGTTAGCATTTTATTTTTCATAGTTGTTTGGTCACTTATATACTTCTTTATTGCATTTATTTACTTTATTTACAACTTTTCATAGCTTAGATTAACTATCCCCACATACTACATATTAGTTAATTTTAGTTAATTAGGAACTATTATGATAACGAGATGGGAAAATTCTATCATTTAAATGTCTAAAGCTCACGATCCTCTCTTTTATCTACACTCTAGCAATTGATTTGGTATACATTAAATTTTACAAATCATGGATATCTTTTATCACAACATATAGTGGTTTGAGCACATTACAAGGAAGATCAAAATTTCACTTTTCTCCTTGAACATCATCTCATGATTACACTTCCAAAGACAAGAATAATTTAGAATTTTGTTATTTTCCACAATTAACATTTAATATTGTATTATAGAAAACCAATTTGATAACTAAATTTAGTATTGGAATTCATTCATAACCCCAAAACCTCAAATTTTCTTTCAAAGGAAACTCGATCTTGACACCAAAATCCCTCATTCCACTCATGTTATGACTCAATAGGGTTTTCATTATATTTTTAATCAGATTCTCTTAAGGTACTAACTAAGAAAAAATATACACCTTATTACCCTTATGAATACAAACCTAGGATGGAGTCCACATAATTAATACAATATTTGACCATTACCGTTCTTACTAGATAGTTTTGTGATAATGTCAGTAACCATGTTTGCTATTAGAATAACTTGAATTTGGGTCCTTATTTCCCTAAAAGGTAGGAGATTCTTTCAAGTACAAGGAAACTAGGCTCAACCTATATTTTCAATATTATACATCATGTAGTGGTGGTTGTACAAGAAGGATAAATTGATATAAGGATTTTTTTATGATTTTTCATCACATATTTAGTTTTCTTTCCTACAATTCCATGTAAATAGTACAATACACAAGATATTTACTCATAAATTTCACACTGGACATAGTTGAAGAGATCAATTCATTTTCAATTAACATAATTTATCCAATCATTTTGAAATACATAACTATAAATCATATTAACACCCATAATTAATTACCCACTTCCCCAAATAGTAAAAACTCATACTTATACAAAATTCAATAAATAACATTTTAATATATCAAAAATGTTTATTTAGTCCAAATAATATGCTAATATGAGATTATTAGTAACACTTCACTTCCTCCATGTCTTGATACCTACAACCACCGCATGGTCAAGACAATATTCTTTGGCATGACATCTACCTAAACCTAACATAATTAACATTTTTAGTTTTCCATTCACATAATATAAACAATTAAAACACCATAAAAAAGGTTTAGAAATATATAATAATTTCATTACACTTCATTTCTTAACTAAGGGAGGAGAGAGAAAGAGATAGAGAAGAGAGAGGAGAGAGAAAACACTATTTTTCTAAAAATAAAATTTCTCAAAACAAGCCACAAAATAGAGTTTCATATAGTTATTTATAAGTGTCAATAAGTTTTCTCATCAGTTTATTGACTTGATGAGGGTCCTACAACCTTCTTTTACATTTTCCTACTAGTTGCAAAAATGTCCAATTTTAGCTTGAAGGCTAAGAAAACACACTCAAAAGCTGAATTTTGATGGGAAAACACAAAATGAGTAAATTCCTAAATAATCTAATATATACCAAGAATTCACAGGAGTTGACATAACTTAGAATTGGTGAAATTTTTCAAATGACAACTAGTTTTTTTGGAGCAATCAGTCATAATAGGATGGTTTTATTTGGTCAAACAAACGATCAGAGGCCTAAAAATAAAATTTAGAGAACTAGCTTACGATGTTTTTATCCAAACTATGGGTTATAAGAAATGATCTTGTAAAAATACTATAGGTTTGCGAAGGTGGATAACCATTTCTTTTCTCTGGATCCAAATGGAAAGCCAAAACGAAAACCTAATTCTTAACTTTTAACAACCCGATGTTGTGAATAGGGTCAATATGGCTTCTAATGGACTATTCTAAATGAAAAATGATCAATTTATGGCATTACGAGAGTTTTTGTGGAATCTCATTATGAGAAGGAACATAAACAAAACATGTCTTCTCATTTCCGAGGTTCGAAGGATGCTTTGCATGAGACTCCAAAAATTATGTTTTTCTAACTTTGAAAAGTAAACAAAAATGGTTGTTTTAGTTGAAGGTTCATCTAACTCTTGTCAATACAAGAGGGTACAAGCACATAATTTTTATATCCTAGGTTTTACAAAGTATAAGGTTGTGATAGTAAGAATTGATGGTCAAAAGTGTAAATTAGGTTTACAAAAATCAAGGTGAAGTTTTATTATTTTACACTACAAGTTCATTAAAATATTGAGCTATATAATAATCAAAGGGTTTTATATTTATAATATATTTTAAATGAAGACCTAAAAGTATGAATATTATGGAAGAAAAGGTATAGAGACTATGGCCATGAACAATCATTAAACAAAAGTGGAGGAGTTGTTGTTAAAAACCAGTTGCATTTGCTAACGTGATTCAACAACCTTTTCACCAAATCTCATCTCATGGACCTCCTCCAATAATTTCAATCCATGAGATCACATCTCGCATCAGAATACTAATAAGCAACACATGTGTATCAAAAACATTTTCCCTCCTAACAACCACTAAGCTTGAGGAATTTTGATTAACAATTTGTGTGTATTTGGAAAAATCTTCCATTTGCATTTTATATGTTTATATCCCATTTACATGCACTCTACCATGAAACTAGAAACTAAAACATCTAGATATCTCAATTTCCATTATACTTTGATGGATGCATACCATGCAATATTTACTGTCCCACGATTCAATTTAATCCAAGCATTTTTATCAAACTATTTGCATATCTGGATTAGGGGCAGCTATTCCTCCCTAAGGTGTCCCATTGAGAAAAAAAAAAATACACAAAACATTCCTTGAGCCTTTTCCAAATTTCCCATTTTCCTTTAGTATGTACCCACACTTGTCAATGCTTCCCACATTTTTAATAAATACTTCATTGGTATGGATGACACAGTAGAGAGGAAGTCAACAAGGGAAAAAGGGTTGGTCGTCATCCAAAGGAAGATAAAATGGAAAATGACATCCCATCATAAAAATCCAAGTGCCACATAAGACCATCCCCTTCCATGTGCTTTGGTCTATACCATCTCATTTTTAGGCATTCTATCAAGAAATTTATAGCTACAACACCCAACAAAAGGAGGCTATGCTTACATCTACAAATGCATTTTCTTAATGTCCCCAATAGATTTTCAACAACTCCATTTGTTTTCTTATACATGACTATACCTATTGAATCTTTCTGTGACATCCATGGGTGCCTTCACAACTCCAATTTGACCTAGGGAAGAGTGAAAGAGAGAAATCTTGCAAAGACATAAGTGGGATAGCCAGAAAGGGAACTTTCAATGTCTTAATCAATATAACTACTTGAAATAAAAGACAAAGAACAAGTAAAAATAAGTGGTACCCATTGTCTACCCCAAGAATGGTGATGAAAGTGTTATAGTGCACATAGAAAAGGTTCTTAGAAGAAGAAGAAAATACATATAGCTAGACATTACGCCCAAATGAGGTGCCTCCTAATCCTCAATCTTCTTCTTCTTCGCATACGATTACGAAACAAAGGCACACAATAGTTTCCTTTCCTCTTAGAGACAATTGAACCCACTTCAGATATAGATATATATCCAAATCAATAAATTTTATATAGTAAAAATGAGGAGATATTATGTTTATAGATTTAGCTTCATGTGCATGGATAATTTAACCCATAATGGTACTAATTTTAGGACATCTATTAGCTAAAGCTCTATTTAGCACGGTTTCCCGTAATGTTATGATTCTTTTATTACAAGAGTAAAAAACCCTTCTTTACCATTGTTAGTAAAGTAGAGCTATGACTCTACACTTGCTACAACTATCCAATTACTACTAAATTTATAACATAAACTTGGATTTCACCGTGGTTAACACCTCTAGATCTCAAATAAAATGCTTGTATTATTATGCAAGGAAAATGATAGGTTTGAAAGGTTGTTTAGGAATTGTCATGATCCATGTTCTCGCTTGATGGGTGACTCTACCCTATCAAACTAACAACCCATACATCCATTCTCATGCCACCATCATGCCTTTCACCAACTCCACCAAAAAATATAAAATAATTTCATAATAAATATATATATATATATATATCCCATTTTATTTCCATATTTTGTTTTATTAAATTTATATAAACGTTTATATTTTATTTATTTGTGATTAAGTTTAGCTCATACATGTGTATCTATATATATATGTAGAACACACACATATACATACATACATACATATACTATGTAATTATTTCTATATTTATTATTTTTATCAATTTAATGTCAAATTTCGATCATAATAATATTATCCTTTATATTATCTTGCAAAACAAAAGGAAAGTTATGAGAAATTGTAAGACCACCATTGCGGATATAATCAACGACATGAAGAATATAAAGTTTCTTATATCGTGAAACACGTCTACAAGGGAAATGAACTAAAGAGATAGCCACCAAAGGCTCTTTTCGAGTAGGGTAACGGATTGGGCACTACAAGGTTGCAATCCCATATGATCGGGTTGATACCCTCATGCAAAAATGATCCCTAAGCTCGATGAAGTCCTCAATGACCTCCATAATCAAAAAAAGATTTGATAAGATAAGATTTTCTTCGATGGGCTAGGTGTGAAGGTTGAAACCACATTTCACCGGTTACAAAATGAAGAGTGACATTACATTGCCCTCCTTTATAATACAATCATCCTTGATGGGATGCAAAAGTGAGGATATATAGGTATTTAAACTAAGAAGTCAATAACGAAAAATCTTTTCTAGAGAAAAGAACTTTGTTGCTAAGTCATGACAAGTAAAATCAATAACAAGTTTTGATAATTGCTTAATGTTATATGAGGATTGGTAGTCCCATTTTCATTATTACTTAGTATTTTCCCTTACAACATTATTTTAATCTCAAGCCCTCAATGTTTGATTGTTTAATATTTTTAGCTAATTTATTTTCAAGGGTGTCAATTAGAAAACTTACATCACGATGCCACACAAGGCCCAAAACAACACTAATGGTCCACAAGACATCTTGCTACATACTTTCACGACTATATCACATCACAATACCTCAACCCAACCATGGAAAGAAAACATACAGTCCACACAACATAGTACTCAACACACATATGCCCCCGACACAATAGTAATCATAACATAAGCATAATATAATACAAAGGTTCCCCACCAATACACATGCATAGGTTTCAGAAACTCAAAACAATAATCAGTAACTATATAATGTTAAGATGGAACCAACATCATACCATTAATGAGGAGCATCAATCCTCAACATAACCTCGACTCACATGAGTACTCATGGATCATAAATATCAGCCCCATATGCATCACTTCCTCCATAAGCCTCCTAAAATAACTCCATAAACCTCCCAAAATAGAGAAGAGAATCATAATATAAAACTAGGTCTGGCCACTCTATGGCGATGAACACTTAGAGATCCACAAATTGAAAAATCATAATATCAAAACCAGGTTGGGCCACTTTATGGTGATCAACACCTATAACTCGCCACCTAGAAAACAAAAGGTCTAGTGACATGCTTCCCCACGTAATACATTCCTATGGCCTTTGGGCATACCTTGCACTCGCACATGGATCATATTAGGTTGATGGAAAATATATAATAACATAAAAATGGTAGAACTAATCTATCCAAACATTTATAAGGTCCACACTAGAAAGTAAATATCAAAGTGGTAACAAAATCATAAGCTTCGAGTTTGAAAACAACTAAAAAAGGAAATTTTGATAAATACAAAAGAATGGATAAATATCTGTAATCAAATATAAAAAAACATAAAAACAAATAAAGAGTCTCAAAGCTTATCATTAATCAATTAAAATGGTTGGTTCCAATTACAACCAGGTTTACAAATAAAACACATGAAAGATTCACATCATGAACACTATAGTAGTCTCTAAATGAGACCGATCACTAGGGCACTAAATCATCTAGTGCACATATCGACATCGAAAAATTCATCTCAGAATATAAATAGTAATTGATCAAATAATATCTCTATCATAATATATGTTTGAATCATACCTCGATACTCCCACAAGTATCAATATAGTCGTAACATCACATAGGTCATCTATATGACAACCATATATGGAGAGAGAAAAGGGTGTAAGGCACCCTTTACCGATCCTAAAGTGTCTGCTAAATATAATATAAATGTCACCCATTAGGAAAGTTCCATACATACCAAACGAACAAAAGTGGGGTTTTAGTCTATGTAAGACTCGTTTCCTATCTCGTACTCAACTCGAGTGACTGATAAATAGTATACATGTCCTCACTCCACACATACACTTTTTTCAATTGTTTGCCTTAGGGTCAATGAGTGTAGAGTACACAACATAACAAATCACTACATTACTAACACAATAGTTATTTACGCACAAAAACCATAGTGTCGTCTCCATGTTTTATTTATGAAGTACAAAAAAACATTATTTCCATAGCTTACAACACATCACATTAACATATATCACACCCAACGTGTAAGTACATTATAATAGGGGTTATAATATTACCATATACCCCTAAATTCATGACATGATTCCATCACATAACGTGTGAATACATATGTATGAGGAACATAGTGGCTATCATCACAACATACAAACAATCACAATATAACATGATGACATAGCATCACGATTCACCACATTATGGTGGAAACAACACAATAAGAGAAATTTCCTTACCTAACACTTTAATCATACAACACAATTGTACATATACACAATAATACATTATAATGAAAATCACAACACTTTCATCATCCAAAACACATGAATTTCATGCAACGAGATGGTACAACATATGTGAAATTCACATTGAATTCATGAAAGAGAGTGTGAATACTCTTATTAAAAACACAACAACATCATAACAAATCCATACTAAGTGGTGTACACAACCTTTGCATTCATATAATCATCACTATAATGTTTATCATATCACAATATAGTATCACATTATGATTCCAAATCCAACACCATCATGCATAATCATCACAACTCCAAATATACCATAGGTTTGAGAGCATAAACATATTCTCTAATACCAAATGTAGCACTTACAAATAATGACACATAATTACAACAATAAAAGTAGAATATTTTGTTTTTTCTTACATTGTTGTATACACGACACCACATGGGATCACTTAGGATAATTCAACATCACACAAGAAATTTATACCAACATGGACCCACATGTACCATAAGATGATAAGTGATTGGATTCACAAGGAAATATGACACACATAACCAAGCCTACCTAAGAGGCTTACATAGGGGAGAGGTCATCATTGCAACTACCCCTTATCCCTCCAAGAAGGGATCCTAGCTAGTCTTTGGTTCCTCCAAAGTATACATACTACATCAACTTCAATAGGCCCCCTTATCCCTCCACTACGAATAGCCACGAATCCCTTTATTTCCTCCAAAACACACACACATTTCCCTTATTCCTCCCTTCACTAGCTACACCTTATTCCTCCAATATGCAATGATGAAACCTCACCCCAACAAGAAGATAACATAACCACATGAAACACATGATGCACATCATCACTACACTTCCCAATAACAAAGGACATACAATGATCACATTTCCCAAATGACAAGGAAAACAATGATGCAACCACAATATAACTCACAGTTAGGCATATCCCATATTATTAAACTTATATGGTAAAACATGTTTCAATAGTTATAATCATGATTTTGAAGGTAAATTAACATGTGATTAGAACTTCTCCTTTATATTTCTAGACTAAATTTCCTTTACATCATTTAACATTCAACTTAAGATGGTTTCATTTAATTTGGTTCATGTACCTTATTACAATTAATTGTATAACTCATTTGTTAATAAGGACATTTATACACACGTGAGGGTACTAGTTCTTATCTCTAGGGTTCATTTCTAAAGAGCATGTTTACTTTGTTTAGTGTCATATAATCATTACACAATAGAAACTATTCTAAAAACAAGAGGGGAAATGTCTATCGAGTTAAAGGTATAAGGCTCACAATCCTATCTTTTATCTACACTCTAGGAATTGATTTGGTTTAAATTAAAGTTTGCACGTCATGAATATATTTTATGACAACATATGTTATTTTTAGAATGTTACAAGGAAGATCAAAATTTCACTTTTCTCTTAGAACATCATCCCATGATTACACTTCCAAAGACAAGCATAATTTACATTTTTCATATTTTCCACAATAAATGTTTAATATGCGTTATAGAAAACTGATTTGATAAGTGAATTTAGAATTGGAATTCATCCATAACCCCAAACCTCAAATTTTATTTCAAAGGAAAATCTAATCTTGACACCTAAAATCCCTCATTCCACTCATGTTCTAACTCAAGAGGGTTTGTATTAGATTTTTAATAGGATTCTCTTGAGGTACTAACTAAGAAAACATATACACCTTGTTACGTGGACCAAGACAAACCTATGAGGGATCCCACATAATTAAGAAAACATTTGACCATTATTGTTCTTACCTGATAATTTTACAACAATTTTGTTAAGAATACATGGTATTACAGTAACTTGAATTTTGGTTCTTATTTCCCTTAAGCTAGGAAATTCAGTCAAGTACAACGAAACTAGGCTCAACCTATATTTTCAATCCTCTACGTCATGTAAGTGTTTTTACAAGAAGTGTCAATTGATACAAGGATTTTAATCTGAGTTTCGATAGCGTATTTAGTATCCTTTC